>CM076575.1:1301503578-1301962697 GCA_034641835.2 Pinus albicaulis
CATTACATGCCATACATTGAATAACATATGCAATACTCAACTAGAAAGCCTTCCAAAATTAGTTTTCAATAATTAGGGCATAATTAGCACATTGTAGAAGCAACAATTCCATACATTAAACAAATTCAAGGGAAAATTTCCATCAACATTAAGCACTTACAAGATGACATGCAATATATCTATTCAAGATCCAAGAAATAGCTCCAAAGAATAAATGCAAAATGGCTCCAAATGTCAAAATGCATTCCAAAAGATTCTCCAATAGCCAAAGAAACAAGTGTGAGTTCTTTTCAAGAGATCCAATCCAAGTGTGATGATGATGAGTAACTCAAATGAGGTATCTTCTATTTATACACGTCCTATCAAGTGTAATTTTAGCCTGAAAGCCCTTGAAAATTATAAAAATGGGCAAGATACATCCCTTGGTCATAAGCCGACCAAGCGGCTTTACAAAAATATGAAATAGCCACCCAAATGCAAGCTGAAATGATGATGTCATGCTGATGTAGGGTTATTGGAAGGCAACATTTAGTCCTCTTTGTGTCGAAATATGTGAGAGGGATCCATAAATCTCGGACTAGGGATGGCCCCTAATTCTCCATGTAAGTCATCATGTAGGGCCCCAATTTGTGTTTGGGGCACAAAAACTGGTCTCATGGGCCTCTTGCTGATAGAATAGTTTGTAATGGCCCAATATTGAGGGCTTTGACGATGGTGCTTGCCCTCCCATGTCTCAAGGGGTGAGACAAACCTCCTTTGGGCCTTGGATCAGCTGCCACACCACATGGTAAATGCTAAGTTGATAGGGGCACACTCGTCCAAGTGCATCATCTGCGAATAATGTGGGGAAATGAGTAGATTGTTGAGGGTGTTGAAGGTGCCCATGGCATGAAATGATGCTATTCACATGATGGGAGTCTCATGGCTCTCAATGCTTCACCCGAAGTTGTCAATATGATCCTTTCATGGACATGGGCCCCAATTAAGTTTCCCAGCCTATGATGAAACCAAATGCCAATTACATATGATGTCCAATGCTACATCCTCACCATTAGGTACAATAATTCAATAATGCATCTAAGTGAATGAAACTTGTTAATCAAGGGAAGACTGAGACTTCATATGGGGCTTCCCTTCCAAATTTGGGGCTTTGATCTCGAAGTAGTGTTACCTCCCTAGGTAGGAGTGGTTAATAAATAACCCTATTAGGTGTTCCCAAACCCTGAGGGGAAAGACAAGTCCCCAGTACATCCTTCAATTGATAGGTGTCATGTGAATGATGATGAATGGATGGGGACGCGAGGGTCTCAAGGCTAAATGCCATGGGTTCAAGGGTGGCAAGAGAGCAATCGGGGATACATGAGTTACCCCGACCTTTATTTTTACACCCTTCATTATTTGCCTTTTTCCTTTTCTTGATTCTTCTTTGTATTACTGCTCGAGGCTCTAGGAAATTTCAAATGAGAGTGTGTCGTGTATGATGTAAAGCAATTATTACCCCCTTAAGGTGGGGTAGTTCATCACCCACCAGGGGTTGGGACGAGCTTGGGTTCCTTTAATGACGTGAGGGCACTCATGGGCCCTAGGAACCAGGGCGATGGCCATAATGATATGGGGTAGAGTTCATGTTTGGCTTTTGCCCACCTGCTATATTAATTGTCCCGACCATCTTTTGCATTTTATAATATTTTGTTTCTTTGTTTCTTGCTTGTAGCAATGATATGCTTTTAACTTTCTTTTAGTTGCATCAACCTCTGGGGCAATGTTTCCAAACCTAACCCAGATATGTGGACAAGGGAAGTGGGTGTACCAATGTTGTAAATTTTTTAAGGTGTTCTATGCTTGATGAAAATTTACTTCAAACTTCTAGGGCCCAATACCAAATAGAAATCACATAAACATGAAAGTAAAATGATGATAGATGATACCAATAGATCAACGAAAGACAAGCCAATAATATACTTAACTTTTGTCAAACAGAGATGAAGAATGGTGGCGTTACGACGGTCAACAGGATGCTTCAACCAACAAAGTCTTCTTTAGGTCAGCCAACCAAATGTGTCACACAACCCTCAAGACAGCTCCATAAAGTCAACGAAAGTCAACGTTGTCCAGTCAACGCAGTGAACGCAAAACAGCATCAGTAAAAAGTCAACGCAACAGGTCAAAGTCAATGTTCAGCCTTGGTATGTGTGACAATCAATGCGGCCTTCAAAAATTGGACTTTTGGTGAAGTTTGGAGGTCAAAGGACCAAGCGTTGACCAAAGTCAACGCTGGTCAAACCTTCGCTGAAACCCTAGACAAATCTGCACCAAAAAGCCCTAGCTGTTGCTCCACACGTGTGAGAAGAAAATGCCTCCAAAAGTGATCGAACCAATCAAACACAAGAGAGAAGTGTGTGATGAGTTGATGATGAAATGACCTCCAAGTCTCTCCAATTTATATCCATCTGTGAGGGTGTGTGACACATCTGTTGGGCTCTCAAGCCTACATTACAAATCTGGCTGACCTTGCACATAAGTGGAATAAATTCAAAATAAATGTTCTGCTCATCCGATCAAGATGATCTTTAGATCAATCTTGCACCTCTCCGAAAGAGGAATCCAATAAAAATATTGCCATCATCATCTAAGCAGTACAACATGGACTTTGGACCTAGTTGCCAAAAATTAACAAATGCCTTGTGGACCCAATGGTCATGTGGACCTAGAGAAGGAAAATGATGAAATAGGGCTTGTAATGTGCTAAGGGGAGTGAAACATGTGGAACGGGAAAACGGGACCACAGTACCAAAATTGTGGTTTCCCAAGTAGTGCCCTTCCTAAAACCATAGGTCAATAGGGGAGATCCCATGGGACTAGGATTGAGGATTAACCCCCCCCCCACCCCATTTAAGGTGAAGGAACAAAACCACAGTCTAAACCCTTCCTTCTTCCAAGTCACCCAATAATCCATGCCCAAAATGCCTAAGAAAAACACGCATAAACACCCGATTGCATAATGAAAAACATATCTTTTGGGTTGGATTTCCCACCTTCTAACATATGCTCTTGACAGATGGGCGAGGGGACATATCACTGATGTAAGGAGCAGAGATCAAATGGCACAATATAACGGCTACATCAATGGATGTTAGGGGTTGTTGGTTGTCGACTGAAGAGATATCTAGGAGAAAAATTATCCTATGGGATCACCCACTTTTGGTGGGTAATAGGCACTACTCCACCAAGTGACCAAACGGAAGAAGGGGTCTAAGAAGGACCATGTGGCAGCATCAGCAGAGATGGAGGAGTTCATTTCTCAATTTGAGAGGGGGTTTGTGCTCATAGCTTGCATGGCAAGCTCAGTGGCTAGTAGCGTATGGTATATTGATAGTGGAGCATCCTGTCATATGACTGGGAACAAGGGATATTTCAGCTAGTTAACAGAGAAGGACATGCAAATTCACATAGAGATGGGAGATGATGGCAGGTACCTAACGAAGGGCGTGGGTACTATCAAGTTTGAGAGGGAGTCTGGGAATCCTTTCTACCTTAGAGATGGCATCTACGTCCCAAGGTTGAAGAAAAACCTTGTTTCAATCTCAACCTTGGAAAACAAGGGTTATGAGGTTATATTCAGCAGAGGGAAGGCCTTTATCAAGCCTTTCAACTTTGGAGCAGCTAAGCAAATTCGAGTTCGGGTGGAGAACCTCTATAGGCTACAATTTGAGACAGTTTCGTCCTTGAGCAACATAGGAGTTGGTGAGTAGAGTCGTGACCTGGGGGAGCTTTGGCATAGGCGTATGGGTCACTTACACCATGGGGTGCTGAAGATTTTGAGAGAAATTGCCACAGGGTTGCCACAGTGCAATGTAGATTAGCATGACGTGCGCAAGGGTTGCACACTTTGCAAGTATGCCAAGACATCCTTCCCCAACAGAGACAGCAGGGCCAAGAGTATCTTGGAGCTAGTATATTCTAATGTCTGCGAACCATTTTCCTCTCCATCCCTTATGAGATACAGATATTATGTCATCTTCATTGATGATCACTCGAGAAAGACTTGGATCTTCTTCATGAAGAAGAAAGATGAAGTCTTCTCAAAGTTCATGGAGTTCAAAGCCTTGGTGGAAAACTAGACTCGTAGGAGGATCAAGCCATTGAGATCAAACAATGGTGGGGAGCACATCTCCAATGCCTTCAAGGACTTTTGTGCCAAGGATGGCATCAAGAGAGAGCTCACCACACCTCATAACCCTCAACAGAATGGGGTGGTTGAGCGCAAGAACTAGAATACTGTTAGAGCGGCTAAGGCCATGTTGCATGAACAAGGACTGCCAATGTTTCTTTGGGTATAGGCATGCAGCATTGCAATCTTTTTGCAAAACAGGAGTCCACACAGAGTGCTAGGCAAAGTCACACCGAAGAAGGCTTTCATAGGCAAGAAGACTAACGTGTCTCACTTGTGGATCTTTGGAAGTCTTGTTTACTACCATGTGTCTTCTAATAATCGAAAGAAGTTGGAGCCCACAACAAAGAAGGGCATTTTCGTGGGCTACAACAAGACATCTAAGGCATACAGGGTGTACGTCCTAGCACTCAGGAAGACAATGATCAAGCGTGATGTGAGATTTGAGGAGGAAAGGGCTCTCGGGATGTCCTTGCAGCATTGGAGGAGCAGCAAGCTTCCAAGCAGGAGGGTCAACCAACTCCTTAGACTTCATCACAGCTAGTTATTGGGCAGGTCAAGTAGCACGCAGATGAGGAGAAAGAGTAGGAACAAGAGAAGAGAGTAGAGCTTGAGGGGCCCACTCAGCCAGCGACTCCCAATGCAAGGAGAGGACGAGCTAGGTGAGCAGATCAGTTGATTAGAAAGGCTCAAGAGAGAGTTGGAGACCCCAACTCCACATTCAGATAGAGTAAACAACCACAAATATATGCAGGTTATATGGCACTTATGATTGAGGTTATAGACTCAAAGCCTTCTTGCTATAAGGAGGCAGTTTCTCAACAAGTATGGCGAGATGCCATGGTGGAGTATTCCTCTATCATGCAGAATGACGTCTGGGAGATTGTGCCAAGTCAGTTGGAAAATTAGTGGTTGGCTCACTTTGGGTGCACAAGATTAAGCACACAGCTTATGGGAGTGTGGAGAATTGCAATGCTAGATTCGTGGCCAAAGGTTTCTCTCAGGTCGAAGGGATAGACTATAATGAGACATTCGCACTAGTGGCCCGATACTCGTCCATTTGGACCATTTTGGCAATTGCAACGCAGATGGAGTGGAAAGTCCACCAAATGGATGTTAAGATTGCCCTCCTTAACGGAGTTGTTAAGAAAAAGATATATGTTGAGCAGCCTGATGGGTTAGAGACTTTCAACAGAGACATGCATGTTTGCAAGCTGAAAATAGATCTTTATGGACTCAAGTAGGAACCAAGGGCACGGTACACCCAGATAGATAGCTACCTTCTATAATTGAGCTTCACCAAGCATGAAGCTGACCCTGACTTATATTATATTCTGGTTGGGGTGAAGCCTCTCATTCTTGTGTTGTATGTTGACGATTTGATACTGACAGGGGACGAGAAGCTCATCAGTGGTTGCAAGAGAGATCTTGATGAGAAGTTTGAGATAAAGGATATAGGGCTAATGCACCATTTCCTTGGGCTGGAGGTATAGCAGGGTGATGGGGATAACTTCTTGGGGCAAGGCAGCTACACACAAGAGATTCTCAAGAGGTTCCACATGCAAGAGTGCAAGCCCATGACCACACCTCTAGTCACAAACTGGAGGAAGTTGGACGCTACCAGGGTGAAGCAAGTTGATCCCACACTTTACAGGCAGCTCATAAGGTCGATGATGTTGCTTCATAGTCAACTAGTTGAGCCAGTTCATGGTTGATATTACCAAAGTGTATTAGGTTGCTACCAAGTAGCGTTGAGGTATCTCAGGGGCACAGCAGATTATGAGTTGTTGTACAGGCAGGCTGATGGTGTGAGGCTTCATAGCTTCACAGATGTAGATTGGGCAAAAGTGTTCAGCAAAAAGAAGAACACTTTAGGTTGTACCTTTAGTGTTGGATTAGCAGTTGTTTCCTGGTTCAGCAAGAAGCAGAGATCAGTGGCATTGAGCTCAACTGAGGCCAAGTACGTGGCTACCAACTTGGCAGCTTGCGAGGCCATATGGTTGAGGAAGCTACTTGTTGGGTTTTTCAGTTAGAAGTTGGAGCCCATAGTCATACACTAATAATAAGAGTTGCATCAAGCTCTTTGAAAATCCAATGTTTCATGACAATTCCAAATTTCCAAGCACATCGAGATCTGGTACCACCATATCAGAGATTGTGTTCAGAGGGGTAAAGTCAAACTCCAAGTACGTGGCAACAAAAAAGCAAACAACTAATATTTTTACCAAGGCATTGGCAAGGGGCAAATTTGTCTACTAGAGAGATAAACTGGGTGTAGTACAGAACACCTTCCTCTCTAAGAGGGAGTGTTAAATGAAGTTAGAGGAGGAAGGGTTTAGCTAAAGTTGGCAGAGGGACCCATAGGTGGGCCAAAGGCACATATTTACTTCTTCTCAATATTTTGACTTAGGAAAATTTTAATTTAATTTTCCTATAGTTCAAAAGTGAAATGATCTCAGCCATCCATTGAGATTTAATCTCAGCCATTCATGGAGATGGTGGGCCCGGGTCAACTTCAAAGGAGGAAAAAGGGCACAGACTTGGCTCATTATGCACTAGACAGCTTTTGCATTGTAATATCCCCAAATGGGAAAATAACAGTAATACAAGAAAAATAGACTAAGAATTACAGCAACGAGGAAAACACCATTAAAACACAGAATTTGGAGCCAAAATCATTGTTGAACCATTTTATTAATATGTTGGGAAAGAGTACAAATGAGGTGCTGAGAAGATTACACCTGGTCCTGCTCAAGGCAAGTTGAACGACAGCTCAAACACAAACAAACTCCTGTTGGAAAATGCTCTGCGTGGCTCAATGACTGCGCTGCCTAGCCCAGAAAATGTTGTTGTTGGTCCCAATGAAATGCTGCTAGGGCCTGCTACGCTGCTCGGAAAATTTCAGGATTTTAACCACAAACCCTGCTCAAGAAACCCACAATAACCCGCAAAGGAATTTGCCAGATATTCACTTCGGAATTTTAGCCCAATTTTCCCTTAGCTCCTCTAGCTGCTGTCTGAGTTAGGATATCTGTTTGACACCTCAAACCCGCCCAGAAAATTTTGCCAAATCAATCTTGGCTTCTCCTCGATAAACCCAGAAAGGGTTCGTCCTAGTTTTGACCTCAGAAATTGGCCCTCTTGGGCTTGGCTCACCCAACTGTTGGGAAATTCAGCTCCTGGCTGGAACTGCTAGTAGATGTCTCCAAAATTTGGCCAAAAATCCCTGGTAGGAGGTGGCTAGCCTCCCCTCCAAATCCTCCTGTTGAACTCTTCTCTCCCACACTCCTGGCACTTCCTCTATACTGCACTGCGCAGTCTCTGCTACCTCTACGCAATCCTGAAGGGACTACGCACTCCTGCTATTGTTGCTATGTCAACTCCTCACCAAAATTTTGGAACTACTCTCCTGAGCGAGCACTCGAAGTCCCCCGAGGTAGAGGTTGAGATCTCCGCCTGAAGATCTCGTGTGCTAAACAGCATGACAGACTTGGCACCCGGCACAAGCGTGCTATCTCAATATGACAATCAAAATAGAAGATGAATGAATGAGGAAATGAGCTGCCTTCACTTCCTTTTATCAATTCAGCCCCCAACGTTCCCTTGGGCCCACCATAGATTGCACAGTGCCCTCATCCAGCCACTCACTGCGTTGCCCCCATAGAGCCTATCCCACGCTGCCACCTAGGGAGCTGCCTCCAAATCGAATGTTGGCCACATGGACTCCACTAAGGCCGCAATTTTTCCTTGTGAACTATAGGAGTAGGTTGTAGTTTTTCCCTTAATTATTAATTGTGGGTCCCGACCCACCTTATTTCTGCTTAACATTAAAAACATCAAAATTTATCAAAAATTAATATTCCAATTAACAGAATTGCTAATTGGGGATATTACAATCCTCCCTGCCAAAAATTGCTTGTCCTCAAGCAATGCTTGAACAAGCATCCTCTCTAGCTGACACTCCCTATTGTCACTGCAAAAATGTGCCAGGGTCCCAGATGCGCCACTGAATCACCCCTGACCTTTGCATCTCCCTGATATGAAGGATCCCTCAATACCTGGATCCTAAGCCATCATGTCCAACATGAAGCTCTCCCTGCTACACTCACCATCTTACAAGGAACAAGTATCAGAAGCCCTTTTAACACCATCAGTGAGTAGGGAATCATGATAATATGGCACTATGCCCAACTCCTCATGAAGTTTCCTTACCAGGTAGTCCATCCCATGCACTCCAAGAGTAAACCCTCGAAGATACCACCTAATCCCTGCAAAGTTAGCGTCTCGCTCACATGAGCCCCTCCTGCTATCATCCCACTGACCAACTTGCCATGCTAATGAAGTCCCCCACTCCATCAGTGACTCGCTAAAGCCCAATGGAAGATCTACATGATCTCCCCATGTAGTATACAGCTCATCCCTAAAGGTTATCGAGTTGTGTAGAGCTGTAATGCTCGAGTTCCCTGCTAATCTCGAAGAGGTGCCACCATGCTAACATTGCGCCACTCTGACTATGAGATACTCCCCATTGGGCGCAGACTGTATCCCTCTCTCCTGGGGCCTTGTGGCGAAAAAATTGTGAAGGCCACGTTCATCCTGCCCAAGCATCTCCATGATGCTAATATCTACCCCTCCACTGCCAATCATGACCCTGAGCAACAACATGATAAGTCTGCCTTGCCATGCAATGGCGGTCTCAATGCTCCCTGGCGTGTCAAGCCCAAGGTGGAGTGGATCACCCTTTGCCATGTCCCTGCTCAACACAAAGTGGAGTGATCCGCCTGCCCAACAGATCCCTGGATCCCCAACCATACTAGGAGCTCACAACTCCCACTTCTCACGGGGTGTCGCTGCGTGGCGCTGCTACCTGCTAGAACCCACCTGGCCCTCATCTCTGACCCTTGAATGTATCCCCTAGGTGGACCCCAAGTATCAGGAGTCTATCCCACGCATGCGTACCTGCCCTGCTCCTGCCATACCACGTAGTGAAATCCACTATCCCAACTCTTGATGACACACCCAGACACTACTCGAAGTCTCGGTATCCTCCTGTAGTTGAATTCTTCCATCCACCGTCCCTCAAATGTGAGCCCAGGGGTGGAACATATGCTACCTTGGCAATCAACCTCGCCATCTCTAAGCCTGTACATGTCAACTCGTGCACCTACCAAGTGTCTCAACTGGAGAGTCTCCTCCCGGCTCATGCCACGCGGTATCTCATCCAACTACCTAGGGTGAGTCTCCCATGCCCATCTGCCTGAATGGAGAGTGTCAAGGGGCACCAACCAAACACTCCGCGACCGTAAGCAACATTAGAGGATGATGGGTGGGTATGTCCCAAAGGGTATGATCAAGATTCTAACTGAATGCTCAAGAGTAATCCTCCGGACGACACTCTCTCTGCCTCGGATCTACTAATAACACCCTCGTAGCCCTGTCTCTGCTAAACGTGGTGTCTCCAGATGCTCAACAAGATCCTCATTGATCCTAGGTGAGCTGCATCCCATGGTACTCCTACGGCCACTGTCCATAAGTCCGCTTGGAGGCAACGCTCCAAGAGCCCGCTGCTCCATTCAGCTCAGCAAAGAGAAGGTTGTTCAGTTCAGCGCCTAGGGTTTTCAGATCAGCGCAATAGGGCTGAAAGAGAGGCCAAATAGCCTCATAGTATTTTCCATCCAGCATGCACTTCAACCAGGGCCGCATTCAACTACACAGAAAGGTCATACAGGCCTGTACGAGTCCATACAGTGCGCACGCTAGGAGGCCGAGTAGGAGAAACAGTGCGCAGTCCAGTTGTGTGTGGGTTAGCAGAGTTGAAGGGAAGTTTTCCCTCCTACTTGCAATCAATTTCTGAAGATTTTGTTAAGCATAAAAAAAAAACACACAAGTTTGCAGGTTTTCCCCAGTTGGGGTTTCCTGTATAAAATTTATGGTGTTGAATTTGTGAATGTGCTTGTGTCTTCAATTTTGTTTTTCCACTGCAAATAGTTCAGTTGCAGTTCTTTTCGCTTCAGAAAATTCATTGAATTAGTTGCTGGTTTTAAAAATCTAACACTGTTTATAGTGATGAAATTGTGACTGTTAGTACTGATATATTGTTGTTACCACTGTCATAATAGTATCTTCTTTCTAACTACTAATTTGTTGGATTAGATGATATTTTATGGGTTCTCTGAGCTAGATCTCTAGTATTTAGCCATTGTTATGGTTGTTGAACTCCGAAAATCTGTTGTTATGGTTCTCTAAAAACCTGTCATCAAACTACTGTTAATTAGTGCCAAATAGTGTCAATTTTTTTGTTCTCAAACTACTGTTCATTGAATCATTGGTGCTGAATCTCTAGTATTTAGCTGCTATTATGGTTGTCGAAATCTGAAAATTTGTTGTTAGGGTTCTCTAAAAATCAGCTGCCAAACTACCATTAATTAGTGTTGAATCTTCTGTTCTCAAACTACTGCTCATTAGTGCTGAATCTTCTGTTGTTAGTAATAGATCTACTGTTGTTATCACCATTCAAATACACCTCTGCTCATGCCCAATTAGCTCCAGTTTCCTGATCTGTTCAGACTTCCAGATTTCTATTATGAGTTTCCTTTCATTATAAAAGAAGATTGCTAATTTGGCTTATAGCATATGATCAAACCAATAACTTGTTTCATTGTAGTTTGTAACTGCTTGAATTAACAGCTCATATTTACCTATATCTTAAAAGGGACAAACAAGGAGCATAAAAGTTATATTTCTCTGTCTTGAGGTAATAAAAGCCCTAATATGTGTCAATTATTGGCAGATTTATTTTTGCTTCAATAGTTATGTCACTCATTCGAGTGTCTGAGAACCATAAGATACTTACTTACAGACTAATATGCTATAATCAAATTACACGACTCTTTATGCTATAAAGCACAAAAAGGCACACACCGTAAAAACTGTTGGATATAGTAACAAGCAGAGGTGTTACTAGGCATTTATCCCTTTTAGCCTAGTGAACACATTAATTACTTTTGTCATGGTGACATTTATGAGTTATATTAATGTCATGGGTGGAAAAGGTGCTTAAAAGTGTTGTACCATGTACTTTTTCTAATATTAAAGTCAATTGTACTTTATAAAGTGACTTTATGTGTGAAGTACATAGTGTATTTTTCTACTATTAAAGTGAGTTGAAAAATCACTTTATGAGAAAAATAGAAAAAGTACACAACTTGAAAAAAGTACTAGGAGACTTTTAAGTGATGGAGCCAGTGTATGAGGGGGGTCATTTGGAAGAAATGATCTCAACCACACATCTTGAGATTTGAGGATGAAATCTCAACCATTGGATCCTAGGTTTAGGGATTCAATCTTTTCTAAGGAGACAAAAGAGGAAAAGGAAGGCTCATTCTTCACTTCACACTTGAGAGAGCATGAGGAGAAGAGAGGTGAGAAAAATTCAAGGAGAGAAGGAAAAATTGCATAAGAGAAATTGCAGCAAGGAAGGAGGCTCAAATTTCTAGCAGAGGTACAGCACCCAACAGCACGAATTTTGAGGAATAGAGCAGCTACGGAAGGCACAAATTTCGAGGCAAGGAGGCACGAATTTCAAAGGTTGTAGCACAAATTTCGAGGGACTATTCAACACGAATTTTGGGACAGCAGCAGCTGTCAACACGTTTTTCGAGGCAGCAGACAGGCACATTTTTCAAGGCAGCCTGTATCACCTATAGTGCAGAAATCGCGACAGCTTCAGCACAGATTTCGAGGAAAAAAACTGGGCACAATTTTCGAGGATCTGGGCTGTGATAAAATGTAGAAATTTCTAGGCATGTTTTTTGTGGAAAACTGAAAATTACAGTGGGCACAAATTTCCAGAATTTGCATTTAATGCTTCAGCTGAAAAGGGAGATAAGTACTATGTTTATTTTATGTACTTAGACTAAATTTCTCAAGCAATAAAATCCTCCTTTGAAGACCCGTTTTCCCCAAGAAGCTGTAGGGTTTTTCCGGGGTCAACTTGACCAAAAACAAGTGTCCCATATGCTTGAATGCTGGCAAAAATTATGTGTTAACTTTCAGCAGATAGGAAAGTGAAAATAGTAAAAGTACTCTTATTATGTTTGCAATTAATGCATACTGAAATATAAATCAACATGACAAAACATGTGGGTTGGGCCTAAACAAACACATGCAAACTTGTAAACTGGGTTAAGGGTGCAGATCATAATTTTTCTACATGTTATTGAAGCCAAGTTGAGCTAAGTTGAGGCTCAAATCTTCAATTTCAGTCAGTTGATAAAGAGGGCAACAAGCATATAAAGTCTTCAAACAGTGAACCAATACCTTTGAAACTTTGCCAAAACCCCAAAGACTTCAGCAGTTCAAAGGGAGGAAGGTTCTAGCTTCCAGATCTGTTCCATTTTGTTGGTTGTGGGGTCATGACCACTGGGTTGAGAGTAGAGGACAGATTGATGGGGGCCAAAAACTTTGGCACATGGAAGGAGAGAATCATGCTTTTACTGGAGGAGGTGGAAGTGTGGGATGTTGTTGCAGCAATTGTGCAAGCACCCACTGATCCAGCTCAGTTGGTGGAGTTCAACAAGAAGAATGTGAAGGCAAAGAGAATCTTTCTAGATGCCATCAAGGACCATTTATTCTCTCATGTTTCAGGTATGAGATATGCATATCCAATGTGGGAGTCCTTGGTCTCTTTGCACCAGAGTTCCAACGAGAACAAGAAGATGGTGTTGAGACAAAAACTACACAACACCGAAATGACATCTTTCCTCACTAGAGTCTCACAGGTGAAGGATGAGTTAGCTATCGTTGAAGAGGTTGTTCCAGAGGAGCAGCTGGTTAGGATTGCCTTAGATGGGTTCACCGAGAAGTGGGATGGTTTTATCCATGGCTTGGTGGCCAGAGAGCACTTTCCTAGTTGGAGGAGGATGTGGGATGATTTCATCCAAGAGGAGTGTGAGAGGTGGTTGCAAGAGTGCTGGGGGAGGTGAAGAGGAGAATGTTGCTCTTGCGGCAAAGGGAAAGAAGGGAAAGAAGATCAAAAAGGGGTCTTCTAGTGGAACAAAGCAGGAGAAAGAGAAACAGGAGGCTAGGGAGAAGGACATGAGCAAAGTGAAATGCTTTGCTTATGGGTGTTGAGAATTAGGTAGGGCAGTGTTTAATTCAAATTCTCTACTTGATAACTACTTGTGAGCTTAATTCCTTTACTTATGTCTTCTCTTCTAAGCTTATTATGTCTTTCATCAAGTCAATTACCAAAACACAAGAGACACAAATTTAGGCTCTTCAAGCCAAGGCCAAAACCTCTCCCTCTTGGAAAGGAAAACCCACTAGAAATTCTTCTTATAGACTTTCAGATGACAAGTACCATGACCATGACACAAACCCTTGACCCTTGTATGCCTCCAAGACCTTATCACTACTTGTTCCTGGCTCCCTAAGCTGATCCTACTTTTCTACACCACCCTGCATCGTTCTGCACCTTTCTGCACCAGCCTTAGAGAGCTCGATCTCTAGTCCTCTGTATCTCCTTTTTCTTTCTTGACATTACCTTGGATCCTTCTCGGCTTCTTCTTTTCTTGCTTTATAACCAAGACAGTGATACATACTTCTACACCAGCCCTAGACCGATCTTAAAACAGATCTTCTTCACAATGTGAATGTCTTCGTCCTTCCTGAGTATATGCTTGAAGGAAACAGACCTTAATACAGAGATATAGATGAGTCTCTTGCTTCGTTAGTTAGCTTCCTTCTACGCATTGTTTCCTATTACATTACAGTCCTGATCTTTACATCAACTGCAGACCTTCCTACGCACTTATATCACAATCCTTGATCTGAATCTCTTCTTTGTTGATCTGTCTCTTTTATATGCTTCAAACCGCAGTTCTAATCTTCCCTTCTCTCATTTTACTTCAATCCTGAAACTCGCACTAAATCATAGAAGTCTTGCCTGAAATTCCTGTGTCAAACTAAAATCCGCATGCTCCTTTAAATAGTTGATCCTGACTGTAAATAAGCCGACCTGTACTTTAGTTATGAGGCCGACTTGAACAAGGGTATTTGAGCCAACTTGTAGAGGATATCTTCCAGCGTGATGAAGGTTGTGTCCTGAAGAGTATATACACCATGTATTATGTTGGTTTGAGCAGTAGTGTTATCATCATATTTGGGCCATTTCTTCAACGTTATATGACAAGGTCTTGATGCATACATAACTGACTTTACTTCATATACATGACTCTATTTATGACCAGATGACAAATCCCTAAAAGACATCAAGAAGAAGTCTTTTGACCTATAATAAAATCCTTGCTCATGAAACCCATGAAGCAAGCTTAACAAAAATACATTTGTTTACAAAAAATCTTCCGGAAAATCACATTATCAATTAGAGGGGCCGACGCGTTTCGGACTACCCAGTGTAGTTCATCAGCAGGAAAAATGTTGAATGTGCTGATCGAAATCAATCAATATATATACTGCAAAGATGCAACGGTCATAACCAATAATTAATGCATGTGAACGTTAAGGAAATCAAATGTTATTAAATACAAGAAATTAGATCAAATGAAAATAGTGATAATAATAGTATAAAAGGTAAAAATTACCTTTTATACTATTATTATCACTATTTTCATTTGATCTAATTTCTTGTATTTAATAACATTTGATTTCCTTAACGTTCACATGCATTAATTATTGGTTATGACCGTTGCATCTTTGCAGTATATATATTGATTGATTTCGATCAGCACATTCAACATTTTTCCTGCTGATGAACTACACTGGGTAGTCCGAAACGCGTCGGCCCCTCTAATTGATAATGTGATTTTCCGGAAGATTTTTTGTAAACAGATATGGATCACAGAAGTTTACACTCCCAAAAATACATTTTATTATCTTTGTCTTCTTCATTACATAAATACATAATTACATAGTCAATATGAAGACCGAACCTAGTTACACTTTCCAACACTCCCTCTTAACTAGGGAGGTATTCATAATGGTACATGGTCACTTTCAATCTGAAGAATATCATAAGAAGAATCGGATTGGTGATCATGTCTGTATAGCATCATATCAACCAGCATTGTCCTAGTGCAAGGCCTTGACTAATAGCTCCATCTCTCCACGAGATCTTGAGCTTCAATGCTGGCAAGACCAATGATGAATAGACACCTACATCATTGTCTCTCTTGGATCATATCCCACCCGAGTTCACTCAAGATATGTCCACGAGGACTATTCTTATCTTGGATTCCCATTCCTCAAAGAATATCGGTCCTTCCACGACTAATCTTATCTTGGATGCCCTAATACATCCTCAAAGATTATCAAATGCCAAATGATTACCCAATCCTCCATTCTGTCTTCCCAAGTGAAGACCAGAATGATGTGTTTATCCATTCTCTCCTCATAGCCTTCACTAAGACTTACGGTTGTTAGTCCTGGTCTAGTGCATGATACATAAATTTAGAGAATCATATCTGTCACTTCCTTTTAATTCAGGAAGGACATACTTCAAGTTTCTTCCAAGTAAGAAACTCAGTACCAGGCTCCCTCTTAACCAGGGACCTGCAGCAGTAACGATGAAAACACCCAGTTGCTCATGAATAACTCCTCCCTTCAATGTCATGAATTTCTTTGTAGTTGAGGAGTTCATCTTTGGGATCTCTTTCATAGGGCATAGATCATCCATCACTTTCTGTTATGCCATCTAGCAGAAAGTGATTCATCAATCTTTCTCATCTAATTCACCTTTATGCCATGTTGCTTTCCTTCGAACCATCTCCCAAGGATCTTACATCATTCCACATGGTTGGAAGCCCTGCATAAACATATACATAAGAACTTTTAAATCAAAAGTTACCTCAGTGATGGTCTTTCACCGTGACATCTTCCTGCAGCCATTGGCATCTTCAGATTGACACATCTCCTAAAGATATGTATTGTCAAGGGTCTTCTTATTTACCAGACTTCTATCAGAGTCTTCATATCTTCCCAGGAGATCTCCTAGTCACATATTCCTAGCTTCCAGACGATAACCGCCTCTTGACATGGTTGCACTTCATGATCTCTTCCTCTCTTTCTCCACATAGCTTCATTCCCAGGAACTTCCAGTATCCAGTTCCTTGTTGGTATACAACCACCTCATATTCTATATGAGGACATATCATGTTTATTTCATCTGTTAATGACAACTTGTGTAACGGAAGAGATCCTCCTTTCTCTGATCATACTTCTAAAGGTAGAATTCCATCACCTGCAATCATAAGACATGACTCCATAGCATCCAGTGTTAGCATATAAATATATGTACCTCATCTTTTTCCTTTTGAGTCATCCTGCAGCAATTTCTTTAGAATGAAGAACTTCATTCCCTTGACATGCTTCATCAATATGTCATCATATCCTAATCCCAGAATTCTGCAAGATATAATTCCTGATAAAACCTTTTGCTTTCTTTCTAGCCAGTGAATCCAAGGAGGACTCCATTAGAATGTGTCAACACTTGTTTCATAGATGACCCTTGATCCATATGACTATCTTCCATCAATGTTGTTATCAGTGAGGTTCCCAGGAGCCACTTCTTCCATAGTTGTATTGCGAACATCTTCCTAGGACAAATGCTCCTTTCGTGCTTCTATCATGATGCCATTAATGTACAATGCTTCCTAACATACTATGTTACAATCAATAGAAATCACTTAAAGAGGAAGATGATCTTCAATCATAGTAGAGATCTTTCGCTTCTTCTTTCTTAGATTTCTTTGCATCAGGTTCTTCTCTTTCTTTTGTGACATGGGCTTCTTCCTTTTTCCTCTTGTCCTTTCCAGATTTAGGACAATCCCTTTTATAATGCCCAAGTTCATTACATCCAAAGCATAGTACCTTGTCCATATTTCTCCTTTTATTCTGAGGACCAAATTTACCGAATCTTCCTTTCTTCCTGGACATGGTTGCAAAGGCTTGATTCCCATCACTTGATCATGTATCAACTTTGGCTTTCAATCTTGTTTCCTCTATTTTACATAGAGACCATAGATCCTGGAATGGTGTTGCTTCTTTCTTCCCGTATAAGCTTGAAGTGAAGTTTCCCCGTTATTCCAGTAGAGCATTCAGCACCACTGTAGTCATCTCACTATCAAACATTACTTCTCCCAATTCCTATAGCTGGTCTCGTATTTCAGAAATCATCATAAAATATGAAGTGATTCCTTCCTCTCTTGACAATTTCATCTTGTATAGTTCTTGTCTCAGAGAGATTACTTCTCCTGCAGTACTCACAGAGAATAGCTCCACCAATTTCTCATATATTTCTTTCGAAGTTTCTAGTTTTGATACATAGGGTATGAGCGAGTCCTTAATGGATTCTATGAGAATCCTCTGGGCTTTGATTTCCCCTTTCATGTACTTGGCATGAGCTGGAGCGTCTTCTTTTGAGGGTTGAGTTGTAGATCCTTTGATGTAGTCCATAACTTCATCTTTGATTAGATTCAAATCTGTCATTTTCTTACATGCACTAAAGTTTGATGACCCAACCAATTTGTTGCTCTCTTTGTAATAAGTCATTTTGACAGATTTAGATGAGGTCGTAGAGATACTACTTAAGTGTATTGATTTCTTCCTTCTATCAGCTTCCATGATGATGATGATGGCAGGGACTCCTTCTTAGAATGAATTCTTCAAAGCAGGTGACCTTGGATCCTTTATCAATGATGATGTCTTCAAAGGTGTTGGATATTGTTGGATGGTGCTTGATGATGTGTTTTCCAACAATGTCTTCAATGCCATAAATCTTTGATGGCGAAGATTATCTCCTTGATAAGTGAATCCTTTGAATGAGAATGAAGGTCTTCTTGGAATGGCTTGAGAATCTTCCTTGCAAACTGATTTGACTTTTCAATGTAGACTTTGACTTAAACTTTGATGCTTTCTAGAGTAAATGATTCTTGCCTTTTGATCCTTGAGTGTCTCTTTGACAAGTAGCCCTTTGACTTCAACACCTTAGCTCTGAAACCATGTTGAGAATTAGTTATGGCAGTGTTTAATTCAAATTCTCTACTTGGTAATTACTTGTGAGCTTACTTCCTTTACTTATGTCTATTGGACATTGGGTTCAACGCTCCCCGTGTGTTTCGCGACATGGACTAACCGCCTCTCGTGGATCCTAACTCTAGCAATTGTAGTGGAGACTAACGCCTGCAGGTTTTGGTCTAACGGCAATCGTGCTTCCAACAAGTGGTATCAGATTAACAGGACTCGAGTTCGAAACTCACCCGGCTCGTGTTGGGGAGGAGATTGTTGGACATTGGGTTCAACGCTCCCCGTGTGTTTCGCGACATGGACTAACCGCCTCTCATGGATCCTAACTCTGGCGATTGTAGCGGAGACTAACGCCTGCGGGTTTTGGTCTAACGGCAATCATGCTTCCAACAATGTCTTCTCTTCTTAGCTTATTATGTCTTTCATCAAGTCAATTACCAAAACACAAGAGACACAAATTTAGGCTCTTCAAGCCAAGGCCAAAACCTCTCCCTCTTGGAGAGGAAAACCCACAAGAAATTCTTCTTATAGACTTTCAGATGACAAGTACCATGACCATGACACAGACCCTTGACCCTTGTATGCCTCCAAGACATTATCATTGCTTGTTCCTGGCTCCCTAAGTTGATCCTTATTTTCTACACCGTCTTGCACCATTCTACACCCTTCTACACCAGCCTTAGAGAGTTCGATATCTCCTTTTTCTTTTTTGACATTACCTTGGATCCTTCTCAGCTTCTTCTTTTCTTGCTTTATAACCAAGACAGTAGTACATACTTCTGCACCAACCCTAGACCGATCTTAAAACAGATCTTCTTCACAATGTGAATGTCTTCGTCCTTCCTGAGTTTATGCGTGGAGGAAACAGACCTTAATACAGAGATATAGATGAGACTCTTCCTTCGTTAGTTAGCTTCCTTCTATGCATTGTTTCCTATTACATTATAGTCCTGATATTTACATCAACTGCAGACCTTCCTACACACTTATATCACAATCCTTGATCTGAATCTCTTCTTTGCTGATGTGTCTCTTTTCTATCCTTCAAACCGCAGTTCTAATCTTCCTTTCTCGCACTTTAATTCAGCCCTGTAACTCGTACTAAATCACAGAACTTGTGTCCGAAATTCCTCTGTCAAACTAAAATCTGTATGCTCCTTTAAATAGTTGATCCTAACTATAAATAAGTCGACTTGTACTTTAGTTATGAGGCTGACTTGAACAAGAGTATTTGAGCCGACTTGTAGAGGATATCTTCTAGCGTGATGAAGGTTGTCTTGAAGAGTATATGCACCATGTATTATGTTGGTTTGAGCAATAGTGTTACCATCATATTTGAGCCATTTCTTCAATGTTATATGACAAGGTCTTGAGGCATACATAACTGACTTTACTTCATATACATGACTCTATTTATGACAAATCTCTAAAAGACATCAAGAAGAAGTCTTTTGACCTATAGTAAAATCCTTGCTCATGAAACCCATGAAGCAAGCTTAACAAAAATACATTTTATTATCTTTGTCTTCTTCATTACATAAATACATAATTACATAGTCAATATGAAGACCAAACCTAGTTACACTTTCCAACAATGGGAAGATGGGTCACTATGCCATACAATGTCCCAACAAGAAGGGTAAGAAGAAACAAGGAGTTGCAGCTTTAACAGATGTGGATGATTTTGCAACTATGTTTGATTCAGAGTGTGCTTTGGTGGTGAGTTTAGCCACTCATGTCACATCTTCCCTTGCATGGTTCATAGTGGAGCATCATGCCATATGACCGGGATTAGAGAGCACTTCACAAGCCTTTTAGAGGATGATATTGACTTGGAGGGTGTGCTTGGTGACAACTCCAAAGTCAATGCAGCAGTTATGTGGACAATTCATTTTAGAGGGAGTCATCACCTCCTCTGAAGGTGATAGATGTTCTTTATGTTCCAGGGTTGAAGAAGAGTTTGATATCAGTCTCTAGCTTGGAGGACAAGGGGTATGAGGTGTTGTTCCGAAAGGGACAAGTGTTGATATATCCCAGGGGATCCAGTATCAAGTCTGCTCGTGTGATTGGAGCTCGCAGTGGGAGACTATACAGACTCATGTTTCAGCCTATTCGAGTTATGTGAGTGGTGGCAAGGGAGGATGGCCCACTTGCACCATGGAGACTTTCAAGATGTTGAGGGAGATGGTTACCAGGTTGCTTAACTTCAACATGGAGCATCATGATGTGTGCAGGGGGTGTGCTTTGGGAAAGTACACCAAGTCACCTTTCCAGAGCAGTGACAACGAAGTTGCAGATATCCTTGATTTGATTCACTTTGATGTATGTGGTCCTATGTCCCATGTTTCATTGAGTGGATATGAGTACTATGCGACATTCAATGATGACCACTCCAGGAGGACCTAGATCTACGTCCTGAAGACCAAGGATGAGGTCTTCCAGATATTCCAAGAGTTTAAGGCTCTTGTGGAGAACCAGACAAGGAGGCAGATCAAGGTGTTCTGATCAGATAATGGGGGTGAGTACATTTCTGCAGAGATGAGGGATTTTTGTGGGAGTGTTGGCACCAAGAGGGAGCTCATTGTGCCTTACAACCCTCAACAGAATGGGGTGGCAGAGAGGAAAAAACAGGACTATTGTGGGTGCAGTTAGAGCTATGTTGCATAATGAAAATTTACCTTTCTTCTTATGGGATGAGGTGTGTAACACTGATGTTTATTTACAGAACAGGGGCCCACACAGAGTCTTGGGGAGCAAGACTCCTGAGGAGATGTATACCGGAAAGAGGCCGGAAGTTGGGCACATTAGGATTTTTAGGTGCCTTACATATTCACACATCCCTAAGGAGAAGAGGACGAAGTTGGAACCCACAACAAAGAGGGGTATCCTAGTGGGTTACAGTGAGACTAGCAAAGCCTACCGTATATATCTTCCTACACAAAGAAAGATTGTCCTAAGTCCTGACGAGGGATGTGACATTTGAGAAGGAGAGGGCCCTGAGGAGGTCTCGGAAGGTTGATCAGGTAGAGCAGCAGGCTCCTCGGCAGGGGGCCACATTAGAGATTTCACGAGCATCAAGTGGTACATCAGGATCAGGAGGTTGACCTCCTTGAGGGGTGACAGGTTCACAGAGTACAAGATCACCTGGTGCAGGTTCATCAAGCACAGTATCTCAGATTTCAGGATCTCCTTTGGTTATTTCAGAGCCTTCCTCGCCAGGAGGAGAGGCACCAGTTGAGGATTTTCCCATACTACCACACGAGACTACTACATGGAGGAGGAAGCCAAGATGGCTTCAAGAGACCCTGAAGGAGGCTTAGGAGGCAGTGGAGACACCCAAGTGGTTAGTGAGGGAGAGCAGACCGCCAGAGACATTGGGTGGCTTTGTGGCAGATGTTGTGGAGACAGGGCCAGCTAGTTTTGAGGAGGCCACTAAACATCAAATCTGGAGAGATGCCATGGTGGAGAAGTATGCCTCTATCATGAAGAATGATGTCTGGGAGGTAGTGCCACGTCCTGATGGGAAGTCGGTGGTGACTTCCAGGTGGCTCTACAAGATCAAACATGCTATAGATGGCAACGTGGAGAAGTTCGAAGCTCGGTTTGTGGCGCGGGGGTTCTCACAAGTAGAGGGAGTTGACTACGAGGAGACCTTTGCACCGGTTGCTTGCTATACTTCAATTAGATCAGTGATATCTATAGCAACTGAGATGGGTTGGAGGATTCACAAGATGCATGTGAAGCCTGCCTTTCTCAATGGTGTTATACAGGAGGTGTACATTGAGCAACCTGAGGGATTTGAGTTGCATGGGAGGGTGTCCCATGTATGCAGGCTAAAGAAAGCCTTGTATGGACTGAAGCAGGCACCGAGGGCATGGTATGAGAGGATAGATGCCTACTTGCAGCAGATGGGTTTCCAGAAGAGTGATGTAGATCCAAACCTATATTTTATCTTGGTAGGTGACGATCCACTTATTCTAGTACTGTATGTGGATGACTTATTTATTACAGGGGAGGACAGACTCATTCAACACTGCAAGAGAGATCTTGCTTCAGAGTTTGATATGACTGATATAGGGTTGATACATTACTTTCTAGGGTTGGAGGTTTGGCAGGAGGATGGGCACATCTTTGTGGGCCAAGGCAGGTATGCATGAGATATCTTGAGGAGATTCCATATGGATGGTTACAGGTCTATGGCTACTCCTATGATCACTAACTGGAAGAAGCTTCATGATTTTGATTCTGAGTTGGTGGATCCCACCTTGTATCATCAGTTGATCGGGTTATTGATGTATCTAGTCAACGCTAGACCGAATATTTGTTTTGCAGTCAACACATTGAGACAGTTTAAGATGGAGCCCAGGAGAGTACATTGGGTGGTTGCAAAACATGTGTTGAGGTACTTATAAGGCACACTGGATTATGGGTTGGACTATGTCAGATCTAATGGAGTCAGATTGATTAGTTGCACGGACTCAGATGGGGCTGGTAGTGTCAGTGACCGGAAGAGCACTTCCAAATGTTGTTTCTCATTGGGCTCGGCAGTTGTGTCATGGTTCAGCAGGAAACAAAGATCAGTGGCATTGAGCAGCGCAGAGGCAGAGTACACGGCAGCTAGTCAGGCAGGGTGCAAAGCATTGTGGCTTCGCAAGATGCTTCATGGTCTACTTGGTCAGATGTTGAGACCAACTACTATTTACTATGACAATCAAAGATGTATTAAATTCTCTGAGAATCCAGTATTTCACGATTGGTCAAAGCATATAGAGATCAAATATCACTTCATCAGAGACTTGGTTCAACGAGGGGCAATGAAGCTTGAGTATATATCCACAGATGAACAGATAGCAGACATTCTCACCAAGTCTTTGCCAAGAGGCAAGCATGTTTTCTTCAAAGACAAGATGGGAGTGGTGAGCAACACCTTCCTCGGTAAGAGGAAGTGTTGGAAATAGTACCAAGGAGAGGTGTTACTAGGCATTTATCCCTTTGATCCTAGTGAACACATCAATTACTTTTGTCTTGGTGACATTTATGAGTTGTATTAATGTCATTGGTGGAAAAGGTGCTTAAAAGTGTTGTACCATGTACTTTTAAGTTTTTCTAATATTAAAGTCATTTGTACTTTATAAAGTGACTTTATGTGTAAAGTACATAGTGTATTTTTCTAATATTAAAGTGAGTTGAAAAACTACTTTATGAGAAAAACAGAAAAGGTACACAACTTGAAAAAAGTACTAGGAGACTTTTAAGTGATGGGGCCAATGTATGAGGGGAGTTGTTTGAGAGAAATGATCTGAACCACACATCTTGAGATTTGCGGATGAAATCTCAACCATTGGATCCTAGGTTTAGGGATTCAATCTTTTCTAAGGAGACAAAAGAGGAAAAGGGAGGCTCATTCTTCACTTCACACTTGAGAGAGAATGAGGAGTAGTGAGGAGACAAAACTTCAAGGATAGAACGAGAAATTGCAGCAACGAAGGAGACTCGAATTTATAGGAGAGGGACAGTCACCCAGCAGCACGAATTTCAAGGAAGAGGGCAGCTACAATAAGCACAAATTTTGAGGCAAGGAGGCACAAATCTCGGAGGCTGTTGCACAAATTTTGAGGGACTGTTCAGCACCAATTTCAAGGAGGGTCTTGCTGCTGTCAGGCCCGAAATTCGAGGCATGAATTTCGGGACAGCAGCTTCAGCACAGATTTCGAGGCAGAATTCTGGGCACGAATTTCGAGGATCTGGGCTGTGAGAAAATGCAGAAATTTCTGGGCATGTTTTTTGTGGAAATCTGAAAATTACAGTGGGCACAAATTCCCAGAATTTGCATTTAATGCTTCAGCTGAAAAGGGAGATATGTACTGTATTTATTTTATGTACTTAGACTAAATTTCTCCAGCAATAAAATCCTCCTTTGAAGACCGGTTTTCCCCAAGAGGCTGTGGGGTTTTTCCGGGGTCAACTTGACCAAAAACAAGTGTCTCATATGCTTGAATGCTTGCAAAAATTATGTGTTAATTTTCAGCTGATAGAAAGTGAAAATAGTAGAAGTACTCTTATTATGTTTGCAAATAATGCATACTGAAATTTATATCAGCATGACAAAACATGTGGATTGGACCTAAACAAACACATGCAAACTTGTAAACTGGGTTTGGGGTGCAGATCATATTTTTTCTACAAAACAAGTAAATAAATCAAAAGGATGAAAATTTAAAGGCAAATGAACTGAGACATTCAATCAGATTCACCCTCAACTTGGGCAGTGAAAATAATAATTTAATTTTCAGCATGTATTTGGTCCTGGTCAGATTAATTCCCAGTACTGTAAAAGCAGACTGGACCAGGGCAGTCAATTGCTAACTGTCACTTCTAGGGAACAAAAATTCTTTCTATGAATCAGAAGTTAGTGGTCTGATTGTGTGTTATCCAAGAAATACAGTATGATCAGGGAAACCTTTTCCACATACAGATTAGAAGTAAATGAATTCAAATAGGATTCCTGCCATTCTAACTGATCATATTCAACAGAGAATATGAGTAATAATTTACGGAAAACAATTTATTATAACGAGCTGTAACAAATTAACAATCCACAAATCTAAGTAGAGCTGCATAATTTTACAAGTTACAACTCAAGAATCACTCAGACAAGAATTGAACATTCTGGAATCCATAACAAAATGCTTTGGCGTAGCGTTCTGTTCTTTTGGCATTTTTGCCATATCAGCAGAAGCAGCGATCGCCTCTTTCTGAAATGGCAACAGAAGTGTTTGCGTATCAAAACTAGCTGTAGAAGGAAAATAAAATTTGCAGTTCAAACTGAGGCTTTAAATAACAGATCCCACTTAGAATTTGATGTGATCTATTACAACACTTAGTAAGTCTTCACTCTTTGGCACATGCATGGATGTTATGATGGAATGACCTAGACGTTTAACAAGTCCATGTGGCAGACAAGTGTTAGTACATTCAACCAGAAGCTGTAATGTATAATAAGCAGTTTAGCCCTCTCTATCTACGCATTTTAAGACTCAAATGTGCGTGTTATCAGAACTGAATTCACGATCTGGGTATCTGGTTGATTTTTATCTACCATACGTAAGCTCGTAGTTTTACATCATCTATTCCACTACGATTTTACCGATAACTATAAACAAACATAGTGAAGCAATAGTTCAGGATTGGAAAAGTTTATACAACCAGAACATGTATGGGCTGTCACTGATATCTGTTGTAGATCTAAATAAATTAGTTAGTTCTTAGAAAAACTTCGAAAAACTCAATCCCAACACCAAATGACCAGGAAAGGGTTAAAACACTGGGCAAACTGAGAAATTATAAAAACAATAACTAGCAATTCTGGCAAATGTTCAAAACTTAAACAAAGTATCTGTAAAAAGAATTACATAGCCAAAAAATCGCGTACAATATAGCCAAAAAAATCTCGTACAATGGAAGGAGAGGATATAGCGACTGTAATTAGTGGGTCTTCCGCCTCTCAGGAGGCTTTTCCATTGCAACTCTATATATCCAGTAAACCTGCGTGTATTCATAGATGTATATAAGAATAATATAGAAAGAAATTAGAAGCCATTCCAGGTAAAGATACACCCCCTCTATTTCTGCTTGCTTTTTGAGTTTGAATTTATAGCACCCAAAGTAATAAAACCCAATTCAATATTTATATTTCTGCTAGCTTATTGAGCTTGAATTTAAAGCACCCAAAGTACTAAAACCCAATCCAATACCAATGCAAAGCCTGAAAAGAAAAGAGAGAAAGAGGAGAGGAGAGGAGCGGACGTTCTTACAAAAGCTATGAGATGAGCAACGATAAGAGCAACCACCACGTAAGGCGTGTATTCAACTATCCATGAATGCTCGACAATCTTCTTCTGTACCTCCCTCATCTTCCTCTTTTCTTTCCAACGTTACGCTGCTACTTCGCACTTAATCCCCCTCTTCCTGTCCAGTTCTATGCACCCCCGCCCTCCCCCTTTCAACCCAGGCCAATTCTCTCTGTTTCTTTTAACATTCAGAAATCCATCCCAATAGCTTCCCAATTCTCTGTTTCTTAAACACAGAAATCAGGGAAAACTCATCAACGAAGGAACCTTTATGGAAGGGTGTCGAGTTTGTGTGATGAAGTTTAACCTCATAGAGATCGATTTTGAGAGTATTTACAGTGGTAACTACTATTTTAAATAAAACATGATGTCGAAATCAGATACTCGGGAAATCGATTTTGAGAGTATCTACAGTGGTAACTATTTTTCTAAATAAAACATGATGTCGAAATCAGATACTCCTACGACGGGAAACCGCAAGGGTAAAAGCATTTCGGGTTTGTCGATTTTAATGTAGGAAATAATTTGTATGTTTTTGCATTTTGAAAATTTTAGAAGTGATATTTGGGTCAAATAAGGTTGCTAATTTTTTTTTATTTTTTTGGTTTATATATTGATAAACTTGAAAAGTGGTTAAATTTGCAATGGGGTGACTGTATATATTTGGGAAAGTTTGTTATAAGTCTTTTTTTGTATGCAGATAACCTTATTTGATTGCTAAATCTGCTCTTGGTTTGCAAGAGCACTTACTTTCCTTTGAGTATTTTTGTAGAAATGTGGGGATGCAAGACAATATCAACAAAACAAAAGTAGTGGTTTTCTCTAACAAAAGAAAACATAACCAACATAAGTTCTACTTTGAAGACAGCATTCTGGAAGAAGTTGTGGATTACAAATACCTCGGAATTGACTTCAACAGAAATCTAAGTTGGGATAGATGTAGAAAAAAAAAAAAAAAACCTTTGGGGGGTTGGAAAGCATTTTATGTTTTTCAAAATAAGTGTCGAGAGGCAGAGTTATGGGACTAAAAAACCACTCTAACTCTTTTTGGGCTTTTAGTGATTCCAGTGATTCTCTACAATTGTGAACTGTGGGATAGCATTACATCTGACATGCATTGAAAACAAATTGAGAAAATTCAAAAGCGTTTGACTACAAACAAATTCAAAATTAAAAGTGTGGTTCCTTATGCTATCTTGTTAAGTGAAACAGGGGTTGCTCATATTGAAGCAATAGCTATGGTGCGGGTCATAAGGTATTTAAAAAAAATTGAGCAAATGGAAGAGGGCAGATGGCCCAAGGTTGGGTTTAATGACATATTGTGCACAAGAAAGAAGGCTTGGATGCGGCAAAATAACAAATGGTTTAGCAAATGGGGCATTTGCTTGAGCATGTGTCCCACAAACAGTAAAGAGATAAAAACTTTCATTATGGATAAGTTTCACAAATGTATTTGGGAGAAGGAGCTAGGGAGAAAGAAAAAGTATTATATTGAAGAGTTTAATCCCTCTCATAATCATCAACAAAAAGCGTACCTAGGGGCCAATATTTCTTGGAGAGCCAAAATTATTATCGCTCAATTAAAGACTAATTCGCATCAACTTCGTTGTGAAATAGGGTGCTAGAAAAGGCCAAAAGAAGTGTGGGAGGAAGGAGTATGTATTTTTTGCTCTTCCATAAAGTGGAAACAGAAAAGCATTTCATTTTAGAATGTGAGGCCTTCAAAGCCAGCAGGGAAAGTTACGCAGATATTTTGGCAGCTAGTTCTTGGAATATTCTATTTAGCAAGGGCTTTGTCGAGAAGCTAGTAGATTTTATTGTGAAACTTCATAGGAAAATGCTAGAATACAAGAGCCAGATAGAGAAGCAATGTGTCCCATAGGCTATATTT
This sequence comes from Pinus albicaulis, assembly GCA_034641835.2. Lineage (NCBI taxonomy): Eukaryota > Viridiplantae > Streptophyta > Pinopsida > Pinales > Pinaceae > Pinus > Pinus albicaulis. The sequence continues at coordinate 1,301,531,534 of CM076575.1, forward strand.
AGCCTCACGGACGTTAAAATAACTTCTTCTTCTTCTTCTTCTTCTTCTGAGATGTGGCTTACTCTGATGAGGTATTGGTGAGATAAATCATATGGATCATTTTACTTTAAAATAGTTTTTTAGTTTATTTTTTTATAGGTATACAGTTACAGTTTTTGAAGTTTTAATTTATTTATTAATAACAATTAATAGATGGATGGTAAGGATTAGAATTAAAAATTGAAGTTATTATTGCTTCTAGTTCGTCATAGAAGGGCATAAAACTAGCAATTGCACCGAGAGGTGCAAAGGAACGCCGATAGGAGGAGTGGATGGAATGTGGAAGGTAGTAATGAATTGGATTTAGAATATTTGTTTCTTAGAAATAAGTTGAGGGAGCAGAGCTTCTTAAGTTGTCTAGACTATACTTATAATCGAAGGCAACAATGCATAAGGAAAAGAAATATATCCTCAAAAGTTTTGTTGTATATGTATGTCAAACAAACCAAACTAAAAAAATATGAATATTGCGGAATATTGATGCATGAATAAAATTTATTTTCTAATTGTCTTGCTTCCACAATATTTAGAATCAAAATTACCAATCTTTTAGAAATTATGATCCATTGAAATCAGGGCATGCCCAATGAAAGCGATGACTAAATAATGAAAGATTAACGAAGTAAAATTGTTGTCATACCTTAAAAATGTAAAAAAATGTCTAGCTAAAATCATTTGGATAGCAAAAAGACATGACCACTCTCATAATTATGTCCCAAAAATTCTTTTATAGTCGAAGAAATATTAGATAGACATTCCCATCAAGTGAAAGGAGGCATTGCAGCAAGTTCGGCCATCCCTCTATACATCTTTGTCAAAAAGTTTTCACATGATATTTAACCATTTTATAGAAGTTTTACACATAATTCATCTTTTAAATTGTCCACATCAGAGACATCAATATCCTTAATAGCTATGTAGAATAACCCCTGGAACAAGTTTTCATCATTCTTTTGTAAATTTACCCCGTTTTGTAAACACTGAAGTTTGTTTTCTCTCTCAAGTTTGTTTTATCTCTCTTTGTCAAGAAGAAAATGATAATTAAGGAGGTAAGTGTCATAATTATTAAATCAATCTTTGAGCATCTACATTATTATAAATGCAGAGGCGAAGAAATTGAAATATCATAAATTGAAATCAACAAAACCAAATTCATAAGATGGTCCTCAAATCAAACCTTCTTGTTGGATATTGTTAGATTACTCAAGGCAACATTTAGGACCAAAAGTGATGAATATTCTAGCTCTGTCCTTTCAAAAGTACGTAGTTCAGGCTATTAAGTACTTTGCCATGGACAGAAACCAACAACTCGCCAGATCTCAGAAAATACAATTATTTTCAGATCTACTGTCTTGGGATCACAAGATTCACAAATGTTTCCCAGTAAGAGGGTACAATCCAATGCATGAGTTGAAATTTAAATCATCTAAGTCCTTTTTATTTGGTGCCAAGTCTACAATCATCCAATAGAAAATTCTGCAATGTTGCAACAAAGCCACCTATCAACATAATCACATTGCCTATCAACTAATGCCACTAAAATGACCTGAAATTAAGAATGGAAAAAAGTTGCCATTTTTATCTCCTCTTTCCAAATCGCTTGTAGAATATCTGAGATGAGAAAATTTTATCATAGTTTAGTGTCCTACAAATCAATGAGGAGATCCCTGAGTTCTATTGGAGCATGTTCTACTTTTTCTAGAGAGCCAAAATTCATAAGCATAGTTGTTTCTATATAGGCACTAATAAGCTTCACATCCCTCAAAAAGGCATGAACGCTTTCATAACTATCTCCCAATTCTTCTTCTATGGTCGAATAAATATCAGATATGCATTCCCATCAAGTGAAAGGAAGCATGCAATGAGATCAACCATTCCTCCATACTTCTTCATCATAAAGTTTTCACAATATGTTTTACAGCTTTGTAGTAGTTTTACACAGAATTCATCTTTTAAATTAGCTTCATTTGAGACATCAATATCCCTAATATCTATGTAGAATAACCCTGAAACAAGTTTTCATCATTCTTCAACCAATTTATCCCACTCTGTAAACATTGAACTTCATTTTTTTGTCTCTTTATCAAGATGAAAATCTCAATTAAAGAGGCAAGTGTCACAATTGTTAAAACAATCTTTCAGCATCTACGTTATTATAAATAAAGGCAAAGAATGGAAAGGAATTTGCTTTGGTGCACCACCTTATCAGTTTCAATAACTGAAGACATTGAGCAAGCCCCTTTTACAAGGCATATTAGTCCATGCCCACCACATCATTCATTCTTATTTGAAACCTTACTATTGTTATTCCATTACATTTGGAGCATTGTGAAAGAATTATTATTCCATTACATTTTTAGCAAATTGAAAGAAAATTGTGAATAAAGTAGCAGTATCTAGTGTCATTAGCTTGGAAATAGCTTTTGAAGTTTTCTCTTTGGCTAGAAATTCCAAATATATTCCTAGAATAAAGGAGATGAGAATGGAACTAGTCTAAAAAAATCCAAATCCCTTGAAATTGTGATTAGTTGTAGCCTTGAACATTGTGTAAACTGAATAGGACTGTGTAGGCCAACCCCATAAATGTAGCCTCCCATCTCATGTACTTATATTTACACAAAGCACTTATATTTACACTATTTTTAATGCCAAATCTTCATAATATAATTGTGAACTATTGAGAATTCTCTTTACCCCTTCCATTTAGGAGAATAAAACAAAAACAACTGAACTGATGAACTCAATAGTTTTTTCTTTGAAAAGTAGTCTGTACAGGTGAGTATTCGTGAATTGTCAGTGTAATGTTGTATGGATGTTAATTTGAACGACACTTTTTTGATAAGGTTGTTACAAACTAATTATAATTTATTGTGAATTAATTATCAATATTGAATGAAAAATTTAAGCATGGAACTAAATTCTAACATTAAATGATTGGTGTTGTAGGTATGTCTTGTTCAAGGAAAAGAGCCAACCCAGTTTATTGCTCTGTTTCCAAACCTCGTCGTTCTAAATGTTTGTATTGAACACACGCATAAATGATAATCTCTTCATTCTAAGTTTTAACTTAGCACTTTGTGTTGTTTTCTTCCTTTCAACTTAACTTTCGTACTTTGGAATTTTAGATTGACAAATGGGAAACTAATGAGGTGTACAATCAATTACAAGTGTATTTATAACAACAACTTTTTGATATTCATTTTGTGTTGTAATTGATTCTCCTTCAATTTTATAGGGTAAAATGGATATCGGCAAGATAAAAGACAGTGGAGAGAACAATAAAAAATTGGGGGGCACTGTTTGCAAAATTATAAATACTAACCCTAAGAGTAAAAAGTTTGAAATAGTAAAAACAATGCATGCATAATATATATCTTATCTCAATTACAATATAAATAAGATTTGGTGACATTAGAAAACAACACTAAACTTAGGTTTCGCAAGACTTCCAAGGCTTATGATGTGATGATAGTTTTCTGGCACACAACAATTTCTTAAAATTGGATGACATGGCTGGTCAAATTCAAAATCCATGCATTTTTTTTTATAGAGTGAAAGATATAAACCTTGATATAGTGATGCCTTGCAAAGAGTACATTGTGTACCTAACCACAACATTGATATTAGGTATTAGAATTTATGTACATAAGATATTTTTGTAAACCCATGATTTTGTAATAGTGTTATATTTTTTTAAAGGTTTCTAATGCTTATTAGAGATGTCTTCCTCCATTACTTGGCTTTGTACGTGCAATCCACCCCCATGTGTGCAGGGGCTCCCACTTTTTCTTGTTAATTTTCAGTTATTTTATTTCATTTTCCATTTTTTAGGAGTGGTTTTTTTTAATTACAGGACCACTTCAAGTTGGTATCATAGGCTAGTTGTTTTTCACTCTCGTGTTTCATTCTCATAAAAAGAGAAAAGGAAAAAAAATGTCGATTAGATCCCAATATTTTGTGACTAGATAGAGCTGGATGAAGCCTTCATGAACCTTGCAGATGAATGAGCAATTGGTGCAAGGAAAGGGACCCACATACTTTGAAAATTTGTTCAACAACCTAATCTTTCAATAGGAAGAGTAGGAGATAAACCCTTAGGGAATCAAGGGCAACAACCCTTCCACATCACCACCACCATGGTGCTCTCATAGGCCCACTTACAACCTCTATGAAATACATCTGTTGAGTATCTTTGAATCATTGACTGCTTTGGTTAACTATGTACACAATGAAAACTTGAAATGGAAAGAGAGGAGTTTCTTTGCTGCAATAAAGACTGTCAAATTTATTTCACCTAGTTAACTGGAAGATTTGTGCACTTGAAGTTCTCCATTTTTTAACATGGTATTATATTCAACCAACGCATTAGATGTTAATTCACTAGATTCCGTATGCAAGAAGTTTGTTGAAAACAAGCTCCAGTAGAAAACAAATTTCTTACAAAAACAACCTATTACATGAAGGATGTGAAGCTTGATCCTTGTAACTGGGAGACAGACATGAGATTATAAACATAAATAAATTTCTAGCTGATAGGAGTGGTGAAGTAACACATTTTATTGGCTTACATAGGTTGCAACATCCTTGGATGTTGCGTGTTGCTTCTTGTTGCAAACTAGGATATCACTTCTCATATGGTATGATAATTCTGCAACAATCGAGCATGCAAAATCAGCTACCGGATTTGCAAAGTTCGTAAGGGTAAGTTTTCCTTCAAACCAAAACATAGAGTTTCCCCCTTGTTTCACTTATCAGTTACTTCCCAAATGCATTTTTTCTATTAGACTTTCTACTTAGAGCTGATTAGCAATTAGGTTGTTTTGAAGTACTATATGAGTTGATTTGTATTTGTTCACTCATGATTAATAATAACTAGAGCAATTTTTAGCACATATTATATATTGAAGCTTAAAATAATGTTTGAGTTTTGGTGATAATATTATACTTCATGTCTATTTCAGCCTGGCATTAGTTTAAGTGAGGAACAAGTTTCACTTTGTTTTATTTTCTTTGAATCACGTTTGAGTTTTATTACATACACAAATGTAATGCAAAAGAATTAATTCAATTTCACCACCACTCACTAGAGTCAATAGTTGTATTCTCTCAAATGCAGTGTTTTGAGGAGATTTCCACAATTGAAACATACCAGTGATGCAGATTCCAACTTCACCATTCCTTTCATTGTGGGTTGTTTGAGCATTACAAGAACATTGAAGGTGATCGGAATCCTGCAAAATTTAGACTCTCCAATACTCCAGATTGGGAAAAGAAGAAAACTCACTTGTTTCATCTTTTTCTTGTCCACAATTTTTCATTCTCTTTGATTATGTTATGTTCTTGTGATCTATTTCGTTTTCTTTGCAACCTACAGAAGTTTTCAACTTTACCAAAAAAGACATGTTCATAGAGGATATCATGGTACTAGAAAGCCTATTCTAGTTGTTGAGGTTAGTATTGTAACTATGTCTCTGATCTTTTCATGCTTGTCTAATGAAGTTTATTAAGGGTAATACATCCTCTATTTTTGTGTAGAAATTAAAAGGCTGAGTATATAACTTAATGTTGCATCAAATTAAAATACAAAGAAGATGCCTCAGAGTTTGAATGGTCTTCCAAAAGGTGGCTTAACTCGGTAATATGTTGCACTAGTTGCCTTGAATTCATATTTTACATCAAGTAATAGAGAAAAAGGTTCAAGTAAATAAGTGAAAGTGTCATCCAAACCTGATTTGAATCAGTACACTCGGAGATATCTCTTATTTTAGCATTATCTACTTATATCCTCTTGAAATGGAATTAATGAGTGGTCACTGTATTTGGCCCTACTATGAGCTCAATAAATATCTTTTTAAAATCGATGACTCTAGGTGAATCGTCATCTATTATAAGCTATTTAAAACCCATTTTTATTGTTTTGAAAGGATGACCAAGGCTTATAATAAAATTTGAGTGAGGATGCATTATTGAGGTGTTATATGTCAATGTAATGCCATCTTCCTATGTATAAATCTCCCTTCCCCTAGTCAACATTAAGAGGGATGTTAGAACATGTCATAATGTCATCTAGTCAATTGCATAATGACCAAAATGCAATTGTTTTCAGATCTACTATCTCGAGATCACAAGAGTCACAAACGGTTCCCAGAAAGAGGGTACAAAGCAATGCGTGAGCTTGAATTTAACTCATAAAAGTCCTTACTTGGTGCAAATTCTACAAGCATCCATAATATCTTAGGGTTATCCTCATCTTCACTTCAAACTGTGCCTTTGTACTTGTCTCTGAACTTCCAAAACCCAAAAATGGGCTTATGTATACCTCCATTATTCCAAGACCATCAGATGTATTCTGAATGAAGCGCCAGTTTTCCATATAAAAAAGAATTCCAAGTGCACTTTAGGTTATTGTTTTTTGTTGCATTAGTCAAAAAGTTATCTTGTTCATTCTTGGATTGTTGCTCCTAAAGCTTTTTCGTGACTATTTTTTCATAATGAATTTGTTCCTAAAGTAGAGTGAGCATATACTTTCTAATTAATGCAAGGCATTTTTCTCTGAATTCTTCATTCCCTTCGCCATAGAATCTAGATAGATGAACAAAGGTCTCTCTGTGTGTTGGCTTGAGGGGTCCTGACCCAGGTTCAGAGGTTAAGGTTTTCCAACAAACCCCTATACTACTAGCCCTTTCGACAATGACCTACTTGCACAAGCCAAGGTCTCACCCGAAGCAGTATGGGAGGGTGTTGGAACCAGGTTTCCGCACCCTAAGAGAGAGTAGGTAATTAGAGGCAGATTTGTGTTATAACTTACTAGGTTCGCACAAAATGAGTCTATTCGCAGCTCTTTTAACAGTGTAATCAGCATATAACCATAACAAAGCTACCAGATCTAATCAGTACAGTCGCATCCACGTGCACATTACCAAATACCATCATAGAGCACGATAATTGCAACCAATATTAGATCACAGTTATACTTATGCTAGTTTCAGAACACAGATACATTGGCAGCTTAAATAGGCATCACAGATGCGCTTCAATAGTAAACATAACCAATTCAGATAACACACAGATACTTTAATAATACTTCACATTCATTAACATTCAGATCCACTTACAACCAAAACACAGCTCGCGCACACAGCCTAGCGGGGTCCACACACAACAGGATTGAGGATCTCCGTGCACACAGCCAGCAGGATTCCTTACCCAAAACAACCCAAAACAGATCTAACAGTTCGCACGTAGCATCAATCTATCGACTTCCTTTCCTACTAGACCCAACTATCTATCAATTTATAATATCGTAGCCTTCGCTATCCTATGGTCCGCAAACCGAGGTTTGTGGACCCTAGAGCTACCCTTTAACCCATTACAACACATTAGGGGCTTTGACCCACCCCACAACCCCTACGTAGGACCGAATTTAACAAAATTGTACCAAAAATGCAGGTTAGGGAACACCGTTCCAACAGGCCCCCAACATAATCTTGTGACTCGTCCCGAGTCACTGCGGATGTGAGTTTTCCATCTTCGCCTGCAGCTACTTAATTTTTTCAATCAGCGGGGCAGCACTCCTTCGCTCTGCGCAGTAGCATTCTGAATAATCTCCACCAACTTCTGTGACGTTGGACCTTTTGTAGCAGTAGTGACGCTCTCCAAATTCTGGTTCAGCTGCTTTACTGCGATATCGACATCGTGAGAGAGCTTCAGGGCTTCATTGGCCCAAGGCTTAAGGTGGTCGTTGAGGACCTTATTTTTCTGGTGGAGCTCTTCAATGTTGTCTCTCAGCGTGTGGCTGATACGTAGTCATGCTAGGCGTTGAGCGGGGATCAGAGTAGACATAGTGGCTTCCAGCTGCTCAAACTCTTCTTCCTTCTGGCGCAGCTCTTAAGTAAGTTCGCGCAAGAGATGATCACGTTGCACCTTAGTCCACAGGTGCATAGTTGTCTCCAATGGTCCTGCGCCCTGAGAAATCTAATCTGTGATGGAATTGGTGGCCTCTATTACTAGCGCAAATCGCTGGGCCCTTACCTTAGGTGACATTTCCGACTGTAATTTGGCCTGCAAGGCCGTGATCTACTATTCCATCTCTGACTTGACCGCCTGGATCTCGGTCCTCGAAGCCTTGAGTGCTGCAACAAGCCCTTCAATCTTGGCATGGGGGGTGGCAGAAGCTAGGATATCTTCAGTGACATCTGCACAGAGCCTACTGATTAGGCATTCCAACTCTGTCTGCTATGCAGCGGCGAGGGTACATGTAGCCTATGCTTGGGATACTTTAGCGGTTTTTTCTACTATCGTCTTCTCAGCTGTACTAAGTTTTTGGTGCACTCGACGGTACCTGTGTTGAATCTCTTCAAACAGGGATGCATGGAGGACCCATAATGGTTCATGTGGCAGGCGGGCTAGGTCTAATTGTACCTCGGCACAGGCCTGGACTTGCACTCCTAAGTCGGGTGGACTTAGCACGAGGGTTGCGCCTGGAAGAGGACAGAGGCAGCTGTCTGTTGTAATGATTAATGTGCTGCTTGTCGTTGGGGCTGGTCTTGCCTGAATCATACTTGTTTGCAAGGTGTCAGTCTTGAGCTGTAGGGCTCAGAGCTCAGCCTGAAGCGTATCGACTGTGGCCTTCTGCTGCTTTTCTAGAGCTAGCCATTTATCTTCTGCAGCGAGGGTGACTGCATCCGTGATCTGCTCTAGGTCCTCCTCTGTCAGGGTGACTCCTATGTCTCGTTCTGGTCGCTGAGCCCGTTGCTTCTTCCGTGGTCCTTTAACAGGGTCACTAGTCTACTTCGTACCTCAAGGGGATTCGACACCCCCCGCATCCAGTCCTTCTGTGCCCAGATCCTTCTACGTACCCTTCTGTGACTCTAATTCCACTCCATTCCCAGTACTCTTACCCTGTCCTTCCTTCTGTGGTTCCGGGCCCACCCCTTTTCCATTACTCTTTCCCTGACCTTTGGTCTCTTTGGTGGTGTAAAGTGGGGTGACCTTCGTGGTTCTCGTACTTGCAGTGTCCTTTGTACCTTATTGGAAGCCGAGTTTCTAGTGTGGAGGCCAAGTAACAATGAGGCGGTCAATCTCCTCATCAGCGACCATGTACGGGAATGATACCCACGCTGGATCCTTGCGGCCACTGATTTGTACGTTGTGCATCGTACTTGAAATGCTGCGATGCTCTTGTACTTTTCATAAATTTTTGGTGACAAGCGCGGCTGAGAGTGAATGGAAGTTATGAGCTCGCTCTGAAAGAGGACCCAGAAGACCTTATTGTCTTCAATTCACTTTTCATCCTTTGAATCCCATAGATTCGCATATCGTGCCCCTTCGCACATACCCAACTCTAGCTCGAGAAGGACTGAGTCTTCTGTGACTTCCCATGTGACCAATACGATGAGGAGCAACAACTAAGAGTAACAGAAGGCCCTTCAATGATCCTGGGCTTCGCGCACATTCTCCATGAATTCAGTGCATAGGAACTCGGACCAGTTGAAGCAGACCGCCTTTTCGCAGCAGCTGGCCAAATGGATTACATATTTGGGGACCATGGTAGCCTGGCACTTGCGCATCATCTTACAATAAGGTGCCAATACGCGCACCGGGGTCGCTAATAGTGTTGATCATGAACCCCCTAGTGTTATGTTCCACGTGATAATCCTCACGCACCTTATCAACGATCTGTTGTTCATATTTATTCCCGACACGTTCCATGGGATTCAGCCCTTTCATGGGCAGACCAGGGATGCGGTGAATGAGCGTTGTGTCTATAGGAATGTGATCCTGAATTCATAAGTAGTGTCATGGACCAGAGCGAGCAACTTTCGTACAAGCCTCTCAGTGATACTGTAGTGGCCGAAATGAGGCATTCGCGGCAAATTTAATAATCTGGACCCAGCCAATCTGCTTGCCCATGGAATAGGGACTACCTTCAGTACATCATCCTCCAGTACCCTCTCTAGATACAATTATGGTGCCATCTCGGGGAAGGCCTCCAGGTTTTTTAGGTCATCGTCGTCGAAATTGACTGTGTGGAGCTTGCCAAAGGAGTCTCCAATGATAGGGACCTCGCCCGGGATCAGGGGCATCTGCAGATAGGCGCGCATCCCATCGATATTCTTGGGCGTGCGCACCGAGGGCCTACGAGGCCGCACATAGGGCGGCAGCCAGCTTATTGGTTCAGCGATATGGGCCTCTTCCTAAGCAGACAAAGGTCTCTTTAATGGATTGGGTGAGCGCGCCTGTGGCATCGTTCGTGGGGATTTCATATTCCGAGGGGAAGTATGTGGCTTCACCCCAGCCCACTTCACAGGTTTCCCCAAACCTTGGCATTTTTCCTTCCCTTTATGCTTTCCCTTGCTTGGTGTGGACATAACCTCCTCGACTTCAAGGGTAACTTCCAGCACTTCCTTAGATTATCTCTCCGTCAAGGCCACGGTCTAGGAAGATTTGGCAAGATTAGTCGCAGTCATTCTGGCGTGAAAGATGAACTCAGGGTGGCTACTATCTGAGGGGGAAGCACGCTCAGACATGAACAAGGCGCAATAGTCGCAGACTCTTGCAAAACACAAACTGCTCAAGATACACAAAACCCTCTTCTGAGCTATCCTTCTCCTTTTATAGCCTTGGAGATCAACCAACGGTTGGGTGAAGCTTATCAGGAACTTACCATCAAGTAAACGGTAAAAAATCTTCGGAAATCGCCTCATTAATTGCTGGCCTCCCTCTCCTTTCAACAGTAAAATTTGTTTTTTACCCAGTTTTACTGTTCCAACGGCTAGTTTTTGCAGTTGTAGATTACCCTCGCGCTTCCAGCGCACCTTCTACGCTCTGAGCGCACCCCTACGCTCCCAGTGCACCTCCTGCACTCTGAGCACACCCCTGCGCTCCCAGGGCACCTCTCCGGGCCTCCAAACCTGCGATCGATCCCTGCGCATGCCACGGTTCTGCCTGCAATTGTCTCCCTTCCTGCGCGTATTCCGCCCCATACAGCTACTCCGGCCATATAGTCATTTGATCCAATATGGTTTGAGCCAACTGCCATTGACATATCCTGGTACCATATCACCACACAACATGGCTAACCGAACCACTCCTGCGTCAGTAATTTCCTTTACCATATACGGACCTAGCCAGTGCTGACGAAAATTCCCTAGGTGTTTCGCAAACTGGCTATCGTATAACAGGACCAATTATCCCTCCGCAAATTTCTTTTGCCGAATATGTCGATCGTGTCATGCCTTATCCCGGGCCTTCTAAACTTGCTGATGGAAGTTAGCAATGAAACAATCTTCCTCCAAGGCCACAAGCTACACTAATCGTTCTTCCATGATATCAGGCTCCGCCATATTGGCAAAGGTTGTGATGCACAGGCTAGGAACAATATAGTCCATAGGCATAATGGCCTCCTTGCCATAAACTATCCTAAACGGTGTCTTCCCAGTCAACTTCTTGCAGGTGGTTCGATAGGCTCAAAGAACTGACGAGATGCGCACATCCCAATCACTGTGATTGACATTACAGACCTTGGTTAGTGTCTGCTCCAAGATCTTATTAAAAGCTTCCACAACTCCATTTTCCTGTGGATGATATGGGGTGCTTTTCATGTGGTGGATCTGAAATTGTTCAGTCAAGGCCTGTATTGTTTCACTAACAAAGTGCATACCTCTATCGCTCATTAAGATCTTTGGACAACCAAACCTAGTTAGAATCTTCTAAAAAATGAAGTGCGCAGTAGTATCTACAGTGAAATCCTTCATAGCTTGTGCTTCGGCCCATTTGGTTACATAATCAGTTGCAGTGATGATGTAGCGCGCACCTGTCTTCCTTCCTGGTAGGTTTATGGGCCCAACGAAATCAATGGCCCATTTATCAAACGCTTGCAGCGCCATTTGCGATTGCAGGGGCATTTCATCTCTGCGCAATGGTATTCCTGTCCTTTGGCAAGTGTCACAGGCTTTGAAATAATCATGAGAGTCGCTATGCAGTGTGAGCCACCATAGCCCGACTCTCAGGATCTTCTACGTCGTCGCCTTCCCTGCGTAGTGACCTCCTGCTACACCCTTGTGGGCTTCTGCTAAGATGGTGTGCCTCTCGTGCTCCAAAACGTATCTTCGTAGCACCTCGTCAGCTCCCAACTTATACAGATGGCCTGCAATGATGGTAAAATCTGTTGTGTGGGTTACCAACTCTTTCTTATGTTGTACTGAATACTCTGCAGGTGCCATCCCCGTAGTCAAGAAGTGAATGATGTTGGCGAAGCACGTATCAACTACCTTAATAGTGAACACATGCGCATTAGGAAATCCTTCTTCTAGGTTGGTCTATTATTCACCACTTTCAATTCTAAATAAGTGGTCCGGCCCAACATTCAAATTCCCCAGCTTAACAGTGATCTCAAAGTCATATTCTTGGAACAGCAGTAGCCACCGGCAGATTTCCCCCCCCAACACAGGCTTATTCACTAGGTACTTCAAAGTCGAGTGATCTGTAAACATCTTGAAGTTCCCTCCTAACAGATAATGCCTATATTTTTGCAAGGCATATACCATGGCCAACCCCTCACGGTCCGTAGTGGAGTAGTTGCACTCCACACCAGAAAGTTTCCTACTAGCAAATGCAACTGGATGGTCAATGTCTTCATCTCCAGGCTACGTAAGGACAACTCTCAGGGCGATCCCTGACACATCTACATGAACATGGAAAACTTTCGCCCAGTCAGGAAAGATGAGAATAGGTGCAGAGACCATCTTCTCCTTGAGTAGCTCGAAGCTCTTCTGACACTCCTCATCCCAAAAAAGCGAAACGTCCTTCTATAGCAATTTTTCCATAGGTGTTGTGATCAACGCGTACCCTTGAATGAACTTTCTATAGCAGCCTGTGTGTCCAAGGATAGAGTGCAATTATTTCTCAGTTGTAGGTACTTCCAGGTTTATGATAACTGTTATTTTGGTAGGGTTGACCATCAATCCTTGTCGACAGACTATGTGACCTAGAAAGATCCCGAAGGGTACGCAAAATATGCACTTCTTGATATTCAGGGAAATCTGGTGCTTTCGACAGGCATCCAACATCATGCGCAAGTTTGAGACATGCTTCTTTACCAACCTGAAGACAGTCCAGTCATCAAAATATACCTCTAAAAACTTGTGGATGAACTCCTTGAATACTGCGACCACCACCGGAGAAAAGATGGCAGGGGCATTCTTGAGCCCAAATGGCATGACAGTGTACTGAAAAGATCCCCATTCAGTGGTGAATGTGGTTTTGTTGTGATCTTCAGGTGCGATCCTGATCTGATGGTAGCCCAAGAACCCGTCCGTGAACGAGTACGCTTCCTGCCCCCCCATGCCATCGAGGATTTCATCTGAGAATGGCATAGGAAATGGATCATGGACGTAGGAATCATTCAATTTGCGCAGGTCAACATAGATCCATATCTCCCTTAGTATTTTTCTCCTGAACCACCGTAGGACTTACCCAATTGGACTGTTCGACTGGTTCGATGATACCTGCGGCGAGCATTTTGTCGATTTCTTCCTTGACTTTTTGTTTGTACTTAGGGTTCAACCGATAAGGGCACTGCTTCATAGAGCGTGAATCTAGTTTTAAAGTGATGCGCATGACCCCTAGGTCCCCTATAATCCATTTGAGTTCTGAGAATTTTGTCGGGAATAATTCCTGGTATTCCGTGAGGAGTTTTGAAACTTTACCACAGTATCATCATCCCAGTAGTCCCCAATTTTAACTAGCTTAGGCTATTCCTATGTTCCAATGTTGACTTCTTGCAGCTTCAAAGGCTTAGTGACATCGACGGTCTGTAGTGGGGATCCAACAACTGTGCGCTCTCCCTCCAATTCTAGGATAACGATATTTCGTGGATATTCATCACATTCCTCCATTGATAGATTGCGACAGTTGAAAATATCTTGCATCTGCATCTCCCATGTTGGTGCCCCATGTGCTTCACAAGGGCGTGGTTCATCAAATACTAAGGCATCTATATCTTGCAGAGCTTCGTCGAGTGCCTCTATTCCTCTTACCAAACTGAACGTCCTAACAAACTCGTCCTTCAGGGTTTCCTAGTGGCAGGTGCGCTGGTGTAATTCTGCATCTAAATACCATACGGTCGGGATTGGCCCCAAGGAATGAATGAACAGGTGGACCCATTCCTTCGTAGTTCTTTCGCCCCATTCTTCCATCCATGCAGACAAGTGCTTGCGCAGGTCCCCTGGCCCCAAGAAAGTCTTTACGCGCTAGTGAATCAGAGGTTCAAACTGTAAGACCATCATGTCGCGACACTCTTCTCAATCCTGGAACGTCCCCTTATGCGTGTCCCACCACCTCGCAGGGGTTGAACGCATGGCTAGATTAAGGGCCCACAGCCTTCGCTCTCATGGGACTTTATCTTCAAATGCTCACAAAAACTCCCTAATACAACCAGAACCATCAAAGTAGGGTAGTTCCCTTACCTCTGAGGAGATACACCGAAAGTTCTTTGTGATTCTAACACATCGCAATGCAGATACATCATGTAACCGATTATTCCAATTTTCTATCTCCTCATCGGAGTCAGAGAATAATTTGATGTCCTTTTTCCAGCAAAGCACACCATCAGTTGTAGGATTGATACAATCTTCATCCCAAGCGGTTAATTTATAGATGTGATCCACATCCTCTTCTTCGCGCACTGGTTTTGTATACCACTCTCCTTCCACAAGGTCTAATGGGACTATCACCCTTGTGCCCTCATTCTCAAATACCATGCTCCTTTTCTTTAGGTTGATAATTCCTCCCATATCTATTTCCCAATCCAATCCTAGGAGCGCAAGATAAGGGTCTGCATCTTCCACAATCTGAATTACCTCAAAATCGGCGCAGACCTTAACTCCAGCGATATCTACCGTAATATTTTACAGCCTTCCCAATGGTATGACCTTCTGTTAGTTTTCCATGTGCAACTGGATAGTAGACCATTCCAACTTAGGCTCTCCCATCCGCTGCCAAGTTTGCTTGGGCAGTACGTTCGCATCTGACCCCATGTCCAAAATAACCTAATCCATTTCATAATTGCCAATTTGTGTTGTTAGCTGCATTTCCCGACCAGTGTGTTTCTTATGCTTGTAAATTTTGTGCACATCCTTAACTTCCGGAGGAGGGTTAGTTCTCTCTGCGCAACTGTCTATTAATGCTTACATATTTTCTACTGCCTTCTGGTTGCGTAGCAGCTTCATACATGCCTGTAGAAATGGTTTAACTTCGTCGTCTATTCTTAGGTTTGCTGGGGTTTTTGAAATAGGTGCCTCATCCTTAGTAAAGTCTTTGCGAGCTGTGATGAAGGTTCTATTTTCCTTCTGTAGGTCCAAGCTTTCCTGTTTAACAACTTCTTTCTGGATAAGAGGTTCGGCTTCGGCTTTCTCCTCAGCTCCTCTAGTAGCCATGCCCCTACGCGTTATGACATTAATACTTGGTCCTTCATCACACAGTTGTTACACTGAAAATTATCATCATGACATTCTGCTATGTGTATGAGCTCATTATTACTCATACTTCTCCCTTTGCAAGTCTAACATATCAGTTCCTCATGTCAAGCCTTGAAAATCAGAGAAAGGTTCCTAAAAGTCTCCTAAACTTTGGTATCACACTTTCTCGCTATCTTGCCTGCGGTCCCGCACCCAATGTTCAACTCTCCTGTGTACCTGAATGCACTTTATCTGTGTTAACAGTGCGGACCCCTGTAAGATAAAAAAGGCGCAAGTAATTTCCAAAAAGCTCAATAAAAGTGAATTCTAGAAGCTTCCAGAAAATATCTTGCAGTGATAGAACTGCTCTTATGAGGTGCATGTATCCCTTACCTTATGGAGCTAACCCCTTGATGTGAGGAGCTTATCCCTTTGAAGGAGGATTTTATCCCTTCAGAGTTGGAACAGAAAACTTCCTCTATTCTACTATAAAAAGAGGCATTGGGTAGCCTCAAAGAGAGTTGAAGCTTTAAATATTTGAAGTTAAGTGCTGTTGAGATTCAGACTCAGTTAATTAAGACTTTTGTGAGGAAAGATTACATACCTCTATTCGTCTTGGTTGGAGGAGTGCAGAGCTTATCAAAGTAAAGGAGATTCCTGCTTCGGACCTCGGAAAGTCTTGTGCAACATCAAGGCTCAGGTTGTAAGGATTTTCTTCTTTTGAAATTAATACAAATATACTCATTTTTCTCAATAAGCTTTCAATCAATGGTTTATTTCATAGATTCCTTGATCACTATGATAAGCATGGTTTATGATGATTTCTATACAGGTGCTATGTAATATTTTTCTTGTTTGTGACTGTAGATTTACGAGGAAAACTCCTTCAAGCGCGCGAGGGACAACAATGACTTCAAACAAGCACTGGACAAACAGTAAGTCCTTAACACCTCAATAGAGATTTTCATGGATCATATATGCTTAGAGAAATATTATTTTATTTGGATGTTTGTTGCTAGATACTTTTAGTACTAGGGAGATCGGTCTTGTCCGCGAAACGGATTAATCCTCCAACAAATTGGCGACTCCGCTGGGGAAAGAACTTGTTGTTTTTTGTTCTCTTTTATTTTGATTTGAGGAAACGTTTTCCTAGTTTTTGATTGATAGACATCTGCCTGGGTAGCTTAAGTTTTCTCTGTTTTTGAAAATTTTGAGATCTTTTATGTTTTTTCTCTAATTTTTCCTGGGACCGCACTTTGCCTTCTTTTCACAGTGCGGGCAGTTTCGCATCTTTGCTTTAGTAAACAGTGCGGTACCGCACTTGTTACTTCTGCAAGCCTGCGGACCCTGTTAAAATTTTGAAAAAAATTTGGATTTCTTCCTTTAGTTTATCTTTATTTTGATTTAGATTTTTTGGTTTCTACCCAGATTGATGATTGTTTTTGTCAAAAGCTTTCTGTGAATGAATCTTAGCAGTATTGGTGTTTTGATGATTTTCTAGAAGTTTTGCGTGTTGGATTGTTTTTTGCTTGGTCTTTGTAGCGATTCGAAGCATTGACTATTTGAAGTACCTAAGATTACATTGGTCTTTTGTCTTTTGCTGAATCTCGCCTGATTGTGAAATCATCCTTTATTAAGAAATAGAGTTACCTGTTTCTTTGCAAATCTTTGAAAAGAAACTTTGTTATTGGTTTTTGAATTTCATTTTTTATAAAAACATAATTGAGTGTTTTTGATCTGTTTGTTATTCTGAACGAATAGATCCTTAGTTTGCTGAATAGCTAAGTAAAACATTCTTCAAACAAAAAAAAATTCTTAAAGCCTTTATTCGATCAGATTATTAAAATTTGTAGATCTCATAATTAGTTTGATAGTTTTGAGTATTTTTTATAAAATTTCGTAGATCTCTTTTGAAGGAGATTTGTTTTATAGCTTCAAGTTTCTGAAAGTGAAAGGAATTTTCTTATGAGCTTTGATAGTTTTGTTTGATTTGGAGTTATTGCTAAAAAGACAAAAATATTTTCTTTCAATTGATCTTTATGTTTAAAGAAGGAATTGTTCATTAAAAGAATTTCATTCTCCAACTTTTCCTTAATTAGAATTTCATTGAAAGGGAACAATCTGATTATCATTTTTAGGTGCATTTTTAGTGTTTTTTGGAAGTCGAGTCTTCACACCATCAGAGTTTCATTTCCGCACCCATTGACTTAAGAAACAACTCTTAAAAGTAACGTTTAAATAAAATTCATCTAGCAATATTTTTATTTTTTAGGGCTCTTATCACCAACATAGCTTAGGCTAGTATCTTGGAGTAGGGAGTAATTAACTCTCCAAGGTAGTAAAACAAACAAGTAGACAAATCTTGCGGTAGGAAATAAGTCCAATTGTAATTTGTATAATCTGGGAAGCTTCTCTTAAGGAAGTCAATCACGAGATCATGTCCGAACCTTTGAGACAATCAATTTTGTTTCATTGGGGAAGATAGAAGATTTTGCGCGTATTACAAATGGTAAAACTCGGATTAATCATTGTCGAGGAGCCTGGGGTCACTTGTCGGTAAACCTCAGATTAACCATGTCGAGGAACCTTCAAGGGGATTGAGCTTTGTTACTCTGCCCTTGCGCGTGGGATCGGATCATAGACTGTTCCCCCAATTATATTTGTTACTATTGGTAACCTTATTGTCCACAAACTTAAGATTATTTCCTAAGGTGACGGTGAAGGAAAGATCTCACTGTACCTGGAGCAGACGTCGACTAGACTCACTTGGACTCTCTGGGGGGTTCTCTTCACACGAGATGGTTTTGTGAGGAAACTTGTGCCAGTCTGTTTCATTAAGCAGGTTGTCGGGGTAACTATTCCAACCGCCCTTTCTGTGTTAAATTTCTACTAAGTTGGATTTCATCACCAACTAGTGTTTTTAGTACGGAAAGTTACTGTTTGTGTGTGGTTTGAACTCTTAGATTTTTAAGCGTGTGATTCAGCTATTTGTTTCTTTAGAGACTTTAGGTGTTTTCATTGAAATTTTCTTTGTTTGCGTGTGATTAGTTAAATATTTAATCGTGGCAGAATTGCCGAGACAATCTTGGAGACTACAAGGGAAACCCCCTGAATATACACCAAGTCAACTTGAAGGGCTTCGTGCTCTGGTATCATCTAGTAGCGGTAGGATTAAATCAACAGAAGTTGGAACTTCATCCATAGTGGTTCATCCTGATTATCAAACACCTATAACAGAACACATTCAAGAGTCGATTTCAGTTTCTGAAGTTACTGGTAGTAATTCTCCTACTAGTGAACTGGATGACGAACCTGAAATCTCTGAACCTGAAACTGAACCTTCTGTTTTGGAAACATCCTCAGGATTTATTTCATCAACTTCTAGCGATCCTAGTTCACCTAGGGTGAGAAATATTGTCACTGAAAATCTTCCATCTGGACTAATTTCTATTGAAGAACTTACTAATCCAAACGAAGAGTTATCTCTTCCCAATTCCCCTCAGTCGTTAAATATTAGGGAACGTGAATAAATTTTCTACAACCCTATTCAAACTACTGCTTGGTACTTATCCTTAACGATTTTTTTAGAGAATCCGGGTCTTGCTTTTTCTCCACCTCGAGTTTTATTTCATCCAACACCCAGAGGTTACTACCCATCATCCATTATGGCAGGAGAGTCATCCATGTTTTCCCAGACACCTGAAGCATTTTTACACGGTGGTCCTTCTGTTCCTTCGGGATATCAGGCTCTGTCTGGTACTTTCTCGGGGGCAGCTCCTCAACCGATTGAAAGCGTGTTATCATCTGGTTTAAGTGGAATTAAAACTGAAACGTCGAACGCAGAGAAAAATTTTATGATGTCTGGTAATATTCTGAATCCGCAACCTCAAGGCAGTCAGTTACCGCCTGGAGGGAAATCTCAGGGAAATCAGTTACCGCCTGGGGGGCAACCTCAAGGTAGTCAGTTACCGCCTGGGGGGCAACCTTCAGGAAGTCAGTTACCACCTGGGGGTCAACCTCAAGGTAGCTTTTTCCCAGGACAAACTGTGGAATCATATTATTTTGGGGGACAACCCCAAGGATAGTACATACCTCAAGGATATCAACCTTCAAGACAGTACACACCCCAGGGTCAACCCCAAGCTCAATATGATCCTCAAGGTCCTTATCAACCCCAGCTTCAGTACGCGCCTCAGGGTTATCAACCTCAAGGTCAGTACCCAATTCAAGGTTACCAACAGCCTTCTGGTCAATCATCTCTTCAAGGAGCCGGAAATTTACCACTTACTTATCAACCCTACGTTCAACCAGGTTATGGTCCTTATGTTCAACCTTCTGCGGGACAATACCCCAGAATGAATATGGTGTGGGATCCGTCCCAATATCAACAACCTATGTAGCCTAATGTGCAGTTTCCTTTTCAACCTGGACAGCCTTTGGTTTCTGGTCCAACCCAGCAACCTGTCCAGCCTACTATTCAAACTCCTGCACCTAGTTCTGTTTAGCAGTCTGCGCCTAGTACACCTCATACTCCGCCTCAAACTGTTGCAACTGCTGCTACGTCTGTCCAACATGTAACACCTATTTCTGGAGTATCTGTAACGCCGAGTTTGTCTATCCCTGCATCCGTGCAAATCCCTCAAGTCTCTGTACCTGAGTCAGGGCCTTTCGTTCAGACTTCGGTTCAGATACTTGCAGGACAAGCCAGTGCAAGTACAATTGTCACAAGTCAACCGCAATTCACGTACCAACCGTACCAGGGATATCCTCAATTCGGTCCCGGTTCAAAAAATCCAAATTATCAGTATCAACCGTACCCTGGCTACACTTATCAGCAGCCTCAACAAACCCAGTTTGGTCCGGTTAATCCTGCTTTTCTGAGAGGTTACACAATTCCTAACGCAACTCCAATTCCCAGTTATCCTGGGTATCCACCTCCTGGAACTGCTTTGGCTACTCAAGGTTTTCGTGACCCTAACCGTCAGTTACCATTTATTGCAACTTTGGATTTACCTGATTTGACGCGCCTTACGAATGATCCAATTTTCTATTATCCGTACTGGCTGCCAATGCCGCATAAGTTGCCCAGTGATATACTGAAATTCGAAGGTAAGTCAGGAGAGGATCCGTCAAATCACGTCATGAATTATCACCTCTGGTGTGCGTCTAATTCAATTATTGATGATTTGATTCGCTTACGTCTTTTCCAAAGAACTCTTATTGGTCTTGCAACCAAATGGTACATTGAGTTGCCACGAGGCTTGTTTAATAATTTCAGTCAGTTAGCAACTGCCTTCTTGACTCATTTTCAGTTGCCTGTCAGATACGACAATGGCACAGAATTATTAACTTCACTAAAGCAATCTATGTCTACGTATATTTCTGATCATATTCATGAATGGCGACGTAGAAGGTGTTTGGTGAAAGTTTACATTCCAGATCAAATTTTGGCAGAATGGTTTGTTAAATCATTGTTACCCAAGATTACTGAAGATGTTGCTAAGGCTGGTGTTGTTACTGAAGAGCAAGTGATTTCTCAAGCTCAGTACCTTGACCTCGTTTATACGCAGTCAGGTACTTTACACGAAAAAATCCCCAACCTTCCAAAACAAGGTCAGATAGTTGTTGCTCCTTCAGGGTCTCATGCTGCTGAAGGCATGATTGGTACAGTCAATACTAAAAGTAAGATGAAATCTTCAAAGAATTCTTCTCCTATTATAACTTTACCAGATTCCCCGAAAGGAGAATCTTCCCCCGAATTTTCGGCCGACATTCACGTCGTAGAGACAACTACGGCTAAATCTAAATCTGGTGGTAAAAAGAAAGGGAAGAGTAAAAATAAGAAGAATTCAAAAGAGAAAACTGATAAAAATGAATCCAATGACGAAAAGCGCAAACCTCGTTACCCTTGTTACATTTGTGACGAGGATCACTTTACTAAGGAATGCCCACATCGAGCAGAGGTTGCAAAATTCATTAAAGGTTCACAACAACCTGCTATCTTGAAGGATCCTTTTCCGACTCAAGATAGCAAGATGGTTGGTTCCACTTCGACTGCTTCAGAAGAACCTATTTTGATGATGTTTCATGTAAGGATTGCGACGCGATCGCAAGATTATGGTACTAAGAATTCTGTTGATGGGAAAGAAGCAGAATCTTCTAATGCGAATATATCAACTACACCTCCTCCTGTTTCTGGTCCGCTACAGATCGAGAAAAAAAATCCAGACTTAATAATCAAACTGCCTGCTAAAGGTGTTCTTCGTAAATCGGCTTTCAATCCACATGCGAGAGCTGCTCAGAATTACAACATTGTTGAAGACTTAGCTATTTCCCCTTCAGCAATGTCGGCTTTGGAAGTGCTGCAATCATGCCCAGCACAGCGTAAATTGCTTTTGTCTACTATAGGAGCTGTAGATGTTCAGGATTCTAATCTTATAATCTTCGATTTAGAAAATAGTACACCTCGTCTACCTCATCAAATGGCTTTCCAGATACCAGTTTTAGTAAAAAACAGACCGATCTATCAGACTGTGATTAATGAGGGAGCTTCAACATGTATTATGTCGATTCAGTGTTGGAAATCGCTTGGTTCTCCTACACTCAACCAATATCCGACAATTCTTAAGGCTTTTGATGGTCGAGGTTTCCACCCTTTTGGTATTTTGCAGGATTTACCCATAGGGATCAAAGGTAAAACCGTAAATCTAGATGTGGAAGTGGTTGATGCCCCTCTAGATTACAACCTTCTTCTAGGTCGCAGTCGGTCTTATGCTATGACTGTTGTTGTTTCCTCGGTCTTTCGACTCATAAAATTTCCATATCAAGGAAAGATCATCACAATAGATCAGTTAACTTATTTCTCTTCCGACCCAGCTTCTACAAAAACAATCCAGCACGTTGGTAAAGCGACTATCCCTTATAAAGATGTTGGAGTAGGATTGGTTAAAGATTCTAGTTTACTAGGAACTTTTTCCTTTCCTCCTCCTAATGTATCGCCTGTTGTTGCAACTATTCACATGATTTCGTTAGACACTTTTATGTTTGATGATCCTTGGATCGTACCTTCCGACTCCGAGTTAGATTCAATTGATGGCATGATGCCTTTGAGTCCATTTGAAATTGCATACTAGGCTGTACAATCACTTTTCGACGCCTCTTCAACCAGAATTGATCCAATGAATGGGATCCATGAGGAATCACTTTCTATATCCAGTTCAGCCACAACAACATTTCCTGATATTGTTCATACCGATGAACAGATTCGTGAATTTTTGTCTGTTGATGATTTACCATGGGAAGATCTGCATCACCGATCTTCGTTTTTACCTAAACCAGATCATTTTGAAGATGATTTCGCTTCAATTTTTACTGTTGAATATGTCAAAGAACCCCAGAATCCATTGCAAAATCCTGATTCTGAATTAAATTTGGAAAATATTTCTCGAACGGTTCCAATTGACATTTCAGTAAAACCAAGAATAATTGAAAACATTCATATAGGTGCTTGCTGTACTGAAGATGAAATTAAAGCTTATAAAGCCCTATTTCAAGAATTCCGTGATGTGTTTGCCTGGTCCTATAAAGAAATTCTAGGAATTGATCCGTCAATCGTCATACATGAAATCAAGACTTACTCGGATGCCAAACCTGTTCGTCAACGTTTACGTCAAATACATCCTAGAAAAGCTGCTACTATCAAAGCAGAAGTTGAAAAATTACTTCGTGCAGGTTTCATTTATCCAATTCCCTTAACGGATTGGGTATCAAATATTGTTCTTGTGACTAAAAAACAAGGAACAATACGAGTATGTATCGATTATAGGGATATTAATCGAGCTTGTCCCAAAGACAATTATCCAACTCCCTATATCGATCAGATAATCGATGATTGTGCCGGTAGCGAAATGTTTTCCTTTATGGATGGCTTTTTCGAGTATAATCAAATAAACATACTCCCTGCTGATCAGCCAAAAACAACTTTTATTTGTCCATGGGGGACGTTTGCTTATCGCAAGCTACCCTTTGGTTTGAAGAACGCTGGAGCAACTTTTCAAAGGGCAATGTCTTATGCGTTTCATGACTTTAAGCACATTGTGTAGCCGTATCTCAATGATTTACCTGCTCATTCATCACACAGGGCCAACCATCTCACACACTTACGAGCTATCTTTATGAGGTGTCGGCACTATAAAATTAGGCTGAATCCACATAAATGTGTTTTTTGTGTAGAATCGGGTCGTTTACTGGGATTTGTTATTTTGAAATCAGGCATTCGCGTCGACCCGTCGAAGGTCGAAGCTATTGTTAACTTACTTCCTCCTTCGAATTTAAGCCCACTCCAAAGTTTGCAAGGGAAAGAAAAAATTTTACGTCAGTTCATTCCTACCTATGCCGAGCTTACAAAGGGTTTTACCCGGTAGCTGAAATAGAACATTCCATTCTTTTGGGATGAGATCGCTGATCGATCTTTCGATGCACTTAAACACGTGTTGACCCATGCACCGTTATTGCATCCTCCCAACTACAACCAGGATTACATTTTGTACCTTGCTGCTTCTCATTCCACCATTGGGATGGTGTTGGTTCAGGAAGATGAACCTCACACTCAACATGTGATTTACTATCTTAGTCGGAATCTGCATCCGACCGAGATCAAATACACACATGTGGAGAAATTGGCATTGGCGATGTGCACGCTGTCCAGAGATTTAGGCACTACATCTTGTTACGTAAAACCACGGTAATTTTTGATTGCAACCCTATGATGTATATTTTGACCAAACAATTGCTAGGGGGCAAGTATTCCAAATGGATAGTCATCCTGCAGGAATTTGACTTGGAGTTTGAGAAATCCAAGGCAAAGAAATATTTGGTATTTGCGGAACTGATGTGTGATTTTCCCTCTACTGATACTGAAACTGTGGCAGAAGAGCCCATTGTGGACGAATCTCTGTTTCTTATCAGTACTCTAGATCCATGGTATGGAGATATTATTGTTTATCTTCAAACCCAATATTTTCAGCCTGAAATCTCACAATCTCAGTGACGGAAAATACGCTTCCAATCCCAACAGTATAATATTATTGGTGAAACACTCTATCGTCGTGGAGCGGATTCTGTTTTCAGACGTTGTCTTGTTCATGAAGAAGCTGAAAAGGTGTTAAATGATTGCCATTCTGGAGCATGTGGCGATCATATGTCTGGGTATGCCACAGCCCAAAAGATATTGCGCGTTGGTTATTTCTGGCCGTCATTATTCAAAGATTGTATTTATGCAGTCCGGAAATGCCACAATTGTCAACTTTCTGATCGTAAGATGCGCGCGCCACCCGCTCCTCTTCATCCCATAATTGCTGTTGGTCCTTTCGCGAAATGGGGTGTCGATTTTATTACATGTAACCCTCACTCGGCCGGGGGGCATGCATATATTATCTTAGCAGTAGATTATTTTACTAAATGGGCCAAGGTAATGCCTACATTTTCAGCTAACGGCAAGACTGCTGCAGCTTTCGTATTTAATCACATAATTGCTAGGTTCAGTGTTCCTCAAGCCATTATTACAGATCATGGAAGTCATTTTCGAAATGTCATGATGACTGAACTAACAGATCAACTTGGCCTGCGTCACGACAGTTCCACTCCGTATTATCCACAAGCCAATGGTCTGGTTGAAGCCATAAATAAAGTTTTAGTCACCATGATTAGACGAATTATTGGTATTCACAAGACGAATTGGCATTCCATGTTATTTTCAGCACTTTGGGCATACCGAACCTCAGTAAAAACATCAACTGGTTTCACTCCCTTTCAACTCGTTTACGGTTTGGAAGCTGTGTTGCCGATTGAATGCGAAATTCCGTCATTGAAATTAGCCATAGAGTTAATCCCAGCTACATCTGAGGAGGAGAAACGTTTCCTGTACTTAGCTCAGCTGGATGAGAATCGACGAAATGCCATAATAACAAACGAGGCTCATGTTAAACGAATAAAAGCTCAGTATGATAGAAGTGTTACCCCTCGAAATTTTTCAGAAGGAGACCTAGTCTTAGTTTATGATCAAGCCAACGATAAGCTAGGAGCTGGGAAATTCGTGCCCATGTGGCATGGCCCTTTCATTGTCAAACGAAAGCTAGCTAAAGGGGCCTATGAGCTGATAGATTTTGATGGTGTCCCTTTAGATAAACCCAGAAATGGACTTTATCTGAAGCGATACTATGCTTAACTTGGTATGGAGATTTTTTATTAGATTAGATTTCTTTACTGCTGGCGTGTTTTAGATTATAAAAGAGTGCTTAGTTTAGAAGTGTGTTTTTATCACTATTCCTGCTTATCTGAGTTTTACTTTTGATATTGCAGATGTCGACATCTATTCAAACCTACATTGGTTTTGTTGATGGTGCTTGTCGTAGTACACGGAACATTTCTTCCGCAGCTTGGGTTATCTATTCACCCTCTGATGAGTTAGTATCCATGCATGGGGTAAGCCTTGGTCAAACAATGAATAACATTGCCGAGTATAGTGCAGTGATTGAGTTATTATCTGAATCCATATCATTTGGAATTCAGAGTTTGATTATTAGGTTGGATTCTGAACTTATTGCATTACAATTAAACCAAGTTTATGCCATTAGAAATATAGTGTTATTACGGTTATTTTTAAGAGTTCGCCTCTTGGAATGTGAATTCGATTACATTGAATATCAACATATTCCAAGACATTTAAATACATTAGCAGACGCAGTTGCTTCTAGTATGATAAATCAACATTTGCAATGATCAAAACAGTAAAAAAAACAACATCCATAATATGTACACAGATAGCCAATAAATAGTGATATATCATAGTTTTCGAAAAATATACATCGTCTTCGATCATAGGTTGGAAACACCTTATGATCGGCAAAATGATAAACA
The DNA here is from genome assembly GCA_034641835.2 of Pinus albicaulis. Lineage (NCBI taxonomy): Eukaryota > Viridiplantae > Streptophyta > Pinopsida > Pinales > Pinaceae > Pinus > Pinus albicaulis. Next base: position 1,301,557,948 of record CM076575.1, read on the forward strand.
CCAAAAGTCAAAAATATGAGTCTACAACACGATCATCCCATCATTGATGGTGATCACGATAAGAAACCACTGCCAGAGACACCCTACACAGGAACCTCCTAAATGGTCCTGGAACACCGATCACGTATCTCTGCAATCTGAGTGGGATCTCGTCTATGTCCGTCTCTGGAATATCTAGAGTCAGACGCTCTAGATGATGCTCTAAATCAGACAAAATTTCCGCTGATTGGCCTACTGGGGTTGGCGCGGCTGCAACTGGTTGTCTTCTGTCAGAGGGCTGGAGATGGGCTGGTCGCCGTGGACCCACATATGCATTCATAAAAACTTTTTGGTTATTAATTGACAAGACGATCAAAAATAAAAATTTTAGAATTTAGAATTCGTTGAAATTTTTTTTACCTGATTCATCCCACTATTCCCCTATTGGGAGAGTCATCTCCCGTTGTCGCGGAAGTGTATCTCGGCATATGGAAAGTCCTCGATGACAAAAAGTTGGCGGTCCAGCCAACGAAAATATGAAGGAGGAAATCGAACAATCTCAGCGCCCTCAATACCGTGACGGGCCATCAATGCAACCCAACGAAACATCCTAGGTTCTCGGTGTCGACCAGCATCAACAAGAATATTTTATGGAGCTAGCATGGGTATCCTCTCTAGAGTAGAAGTGACCACGATGGATCCATATCCAAAGTTATTTAGTTTGCCATTTTTTCTCTAGTCAGTTGGCATTTTATATTGGCCAACACAGCTTCGCACCAGTTGAAAATGGTGCCTCAGAAATAGTCTAGAGCAATACGGATCTGGGAACCGGTAGCCACATGTAGTGCGGCACTCCTATACAGTCTGGTAACAGTAAATGCAATCACTTTCAGCTCGGGACGGATGCTAGTTTTTATATCAATTTGTTTGTCCCTGGGGTCTGCTTCATCATTACAGAACTCTTGTCGAAGACTAGCGACAATTTGGCCACCTGGCCTAGTCCCAAACAAGGAAAGTTGTTCGCCCCTCTTGGACAAACCAGTCAGAAATAAATATCCTCCAGCTCAATTTCGAGCCAGTGGCCGTCAATAATGAAACATTGGTCCTGCACATTCCACCTGTTTACCAGCCATGTCAGGAGGTCTACCTGTGCCCTCGTGCCCTGAATGGCCCAAAATTTATACAAACCGCATGCTCTTAAAGCCTGCATTGTGGGAAAATGGAGCATCGCGGCGTCATCCACATCATCATGCTCACGTTCTTTCCAAATCAACATCTTGCTAATCCTACAATGCATAAAAAGATAAGTCAGAACAATTTAATTCGAAAAATTTTGAGCGGAAAATGAAAAATTTGATTTTGAAATTCGATTGCACTGGGACCGCACTTTTTCTTCGTACACAATGCGTAGGAACGCACGTGTTTCGTAGGTAAAGTGCGGACCCATGACCTTTTTCTATATAGAAAAAGGTTTGGGTCCGCAGGTCCTGTGTGTTGTGCCTGCGGACCCCCGCGGGTGGTTTCTTAAACATATTTTTCCCTTAAAAAATGAAAACTAAAGCCTAAAAAGAATTGTAAACGGATGAAAAGCAAGATTAAGAGGTCGTGGATTACCTGGGACTGACGATTCTCGATTTCGTCGGACGAATCTTCCGGAATCTTCACAGGAACTTTTTTACCCAAAAGCTTCTACTTTTCACTCTGAACTTGAACGATAAAAATGAAGTTGAAAAGTCATTTTTATAAGTTTTTTCGAATAGATGAATTTTTAATTAATTTATTTTTCACTTTAAAAAGGGTATTTTGAAAGCATTTTTACTTATTTTAAACAGGTATGTGTAATGTTTCAAGTTTTTGTGCAGAAATTGGATTTTTCAGGAGAATTGATCATTTTTCAACAAAAGAGCATACTTTTATCACTTTTTCGGACTCTTTCAAAAAATTTACGAAAAAGCGAAACATTGGAGTTCTCTTTTAAGCCCTTTTCAGACTCTCTAAATATGAAAATATTGCCGAGTACTTGATTGTTCGAACTCGTTAAAGTAAATGACTAATCGTCCCTTCAGTATAAGTTTACCCCTTTTACGGACTGAAATGGACTATTTACGAAAAAGGTATACGTTGACTAATTACGGTCAATAGAGTATCTCCCGCATTATTTTATCCTTTTTCGGGCCCGAGAGACTAAATTTATGAAAAAGTACACCCACAGAGTTTTCTTAAGTTTTTCTTCTGACTCCCTAAAATTGAAAAACACCGAGTTTCTCCTATACTGGACTCGTTAAAATTTAACAATAAAGGACCTGTTCAATTTTAAACAGGAACGAACCACTCCTTCTTAGGGTTCGAATCTTAAACTAAGTTGGACTCATCCGAAGGATGAGCTTATAAACAAGCAAATGTTATCCTCCTCAAGCTTGTCAAAAATAAAGAGGTACTTGCCAGAAATGGTGGGGGAAAAGAGAGAAAAATGACTTGCTTGTGGTATTTTGATTTTTTGAAAATCTATTTAACCACTCTTGAACACGACACTTTCAATCACCTAGGTTGGGAAATCCTTTGCCTAACAGTTAATCAAACCTCATTTGAAAGTATTCATCCGGTTTCTGGGTATTAGCTTTGGGTCAACTGCTACCAAGCCATCTGCAGTGTTGTTATGTGTTCAAGAGGACAATTCAAATAAACCATTCATCTGCAAAATATCTGTCATCCATTGTTGACCATCTCTGAGTCAGTCCTTGCCAATATATTTTTTCAAAACTTGATCTATGATTTCGTGTTGTGGGCTTGCCTATGACAGATCACTTTCTATCAACGACAACTCATTATCTAGGAAGTTGATCCAGATATCGTCAGTACCTTGAAATCTGCATGCCTCAATGGCAGGTTTCTCACCTTCGACGACAGGTTGCATCTTTGACCTTCGATCGAATGATTCCGTGACATGTTCGACTTCAACTCATTCATTCACATTTCATGGATTGTACTGAGTACTTTGAGAGCCATTGACATTACTGGTGGTTACTCTCACACTTGTTAACAATTTACATCATTGACTAGTAATCAAGTGGTTTCTACCATGTTCACCTTCAACGCATTGATTCACATGGATAGAATCGTACTAGTTCGAGATGCCGAAATCAAGACCCTGGATCTAGTTTCTACCATCCAGGCTGCGAGGAATTTTGTTATCATTTATACAGTGGACTATTTACAAACAGATGGTTGCGTCCATACTGTGTCTACACATGTCTATACTGTGATGTACTCAAAATCATTCCTGTATCAGAACAGTTTGAATTAGTCTCTAGTTAGTTTTGATCTGAGTATGGGAATGCCTACCTCAGCGATGATATATATATAATTTTGCATTAAATGTTTTTACAGGTTCCGACTGAAGTGACCACAGGATGATCCTTGAAATGATAAAGTACTGCACTCTTCATATATGACAGACTTCAACATCATCTATTCCAGATTTTGCACTTTAGGGGGCAATCTGTTACACTGAAAATTGTCATCATGACATTCTGATATGTGTATGAGCTCATTATTACTCATACTTCTCCCTTTGCAATTCTAACATATCAGTTCCTCATGTCAAGCCTTGAAAATCAGAGAAAGGTTCCTAAAAGTCTCCTAAAATTTGGTATCGCACTTTCTCGCTATCTTGCCTGCAGTCCCGCACCCAATGTTCAGCTCTCCTGCGTACCTGAACGCACTTTATCTGTGTTAACAGTGCGGACCCCTGTAAGATAAAAAAAGGCGCAAGTAATTTCCAAAAAGCTCAATAAAAGTGAATTCTAGAAGCTTCCAGAAAATATCTTGCGGTGATAGAACCGCTCTTATGAGGTGCATGTATCCCTTACCTTATGGAGCTAACCCCTTGATGTGAGGAGCTTATCCCTTTGAAGGAGGATTTTATCCCTTCATAGTTGGAACAGAAAACCTCCTCTATTCTACTATAAAAAGAGGCATTGGGTAGCCTCAAAGAGAGTTGAAGCTTTAGAATATTTGAAGTTAAGTGCTGTTGAGATTCAGACTCAGTTAATTAAGAATTTTGTGAGGAAAGATTACATACCTCTATTCGTCTTGGTTGGAGGAGTGCAAAGCTTATCAAAGTAAAGGAGATTCCTTCTTCGGACCCCGGAAAGTCCTGTGAAACATCAAGGCTCAGGTTGTAAGGATTTTCTTCTTTTGAAATTAATACAAATATACTCATTTTTCTCAATAAGCTTTCAATCGATGGTTTATTTCATAGATTCCCTTATCACTATGATAAGCATGGTTTATGATGATTTCTATACAGGTGCTATGTAATATTTTGCTTGTTTGTGACTGCAGGTTTACGAGGAAAATTTTTTCAAGCACGCGAGGGACAATAACGACTTCAGACAAGCACTGGACAAAAGGTAAGTCCTTAACACCTCAATAGAGATTTTCATGGATCATATATGCTTAGAGAAAGATTAGTTTATTTGGCTGTTTGTTGCTAGATACTTTTAGTACTAGGGAGATCGGTCTTGTCCGCAAGACGGATTAATCCTCCAACAGCGGTTCCACCTCAACCCTCTGTACATTCTGCATAGGTGTCTGCTGCTTTTTCTGCATTTTTGCTATCAGGACTGGACAGTCTTCAATCACGTGGTCCAGTTGTTGACAGTAACGGCAAGATTTTCGCGCAAGGTTTGGACAGTCCCTCGCAAAGTGTCGTATCTCCCCACAGTTGTAACAGATCAATTGTCCTCTTCCCCAACCTACGCCTCCACCCCTTCCCCCTCCCTTTCCCCTAGTTGGGGAGCCTCCTCTGCTCGAGGGAGATAGTGGTGAAGAAGGGTCATCCTGTACCCTGTATAGGTTTCCTCGATCTATCATCAATTCATAGGTCCGACAATTATGCTCGTCATGCCCCACAGAGGAGAAAAATCGACACGATTATTGCTTCAACTCTGGGACATAAGCACTAATATGGGGGCAGTGGTTGGTATCATGTAACCCAACAACACGACAGTTAGCGCACCATAATGTCGGGCCACTTGGCCCTGCAACCTCCTTAGGGCGCAATGGGCTGGGTCCCTCAGCCTGCATGTAATCTGTCAATAGAGGACACTGATCCTTGGTATGGCCGGACACTCTGCATCTTATGCACCATATGTCTGGACTAGCCTCTTTCCCCCGTTCTTTTCACAGATTCTGTATTTCAAGGTGCATTGCCTCCACTTTCCCTGGATCTGTTGCACCCCAAATTGGGCATCGTCCCTTGGCGCAGCCTCTAATTTCATAGTAATCTCCAAGGATTTCTTTTGTGTCTCAATCGCCTGCTGACCCATAGGTCCGCGTAGGTGAGGTAGCAGCATAGCGATAAACCATTCCTTGTGCTACCTATCATCATACTGAAATCCTCCATCTCTAATAGCCTTCTTCAACCGCTGATCGGCTTCCCATACAGATTCAGTGGGTCCTTGTCTAAAGTATTTTAGGTCAGTTACCAGCTGCGAGTAGGACTTAGGCTTGCGGAATTGTTGTTTTAAAGCTGTCTTAATCTCCTGAATAGATGGATCCACGTGCTACCCTACATATCCTATATACCAGTCCAAGGCCCATCCTTCAAAGGCGAGGGATAGCAGCATTCTTTTTACAACATTGGTAGCCACATTCCGCACAGTCCATACTGATTCTGCTACAAACCAAAATCGGTCCATACCATCATCTCCTACACCCTTAAAGGTGGGTAGCTTCATGTGTGTGGCCATATCGTTTTTTGGTGGTGGTGGAGGTGTGGGTGAGTTCTTACCTTTATGCTGACTTGAAGGTGGTGTGGCTGGAGGAATATGCGCAACCGATTTTCTTAATGGACTGTAGACGGATCTGTCTCCTTCTTGATTAGTTCGGCAGTACTTACCACTTCGTGTTGTACTCTCGCGCATATCAGAGGTCATTCACTCAGTGTGGTTGCACAGAACACCCTTTTCGCATAGTAAAGTTTTGATTAACAAAGGTAATGTTTTCAAGAAATTACCCCAGAACCCTTTGAAGAACCTCTGCTCTGCTTCATAATACGATACGAACTGGTCGACTGTGAATTTCGTCACAAATCATCCTAGCACGTTATCCACCCAGTGATCTACCATATGGGTGATGGTATTGTCAGTCCTTTCCAGTTGTTGAATCAATTCTGGTGTCCACTACGTGACCTGATCGTCCTTCCAGCGCGTCTGGAATTCTACGAGCCTTGCCAACCACTCCTGAAGCTCATGTGCAAAGGTTACAAAGAAAATTTCATAGACTTCGGTGAATATGTACTTGTTCTTCCACTTCTCAGTTATTAGCTTCGTGCTGCGATTCTCCTTTACAACAAACTCCTGAACCTGTCTTTCAAACCAATATTCAATTTCCACCCTCTCAGGTCTCCAAGGACCTCGTGGCATTACCCGATCTCTCTCTCAAAATGCTCCCGATCCCGACAACAGAACCATTTGTTGGCTTGAGGGGTCCTGACCCAGGTTTGGAGGTTAGGGTTTGCCAACAAACCCCTATACTACTGGCCCTTTCGGCAATGACCTACTTGCGCAGGCCAAGGTCTCACCCGAAGTAGTATGGGAGGGTGCTGGAACCAGGTTTCCGCACCCTGAGAGAGAGTAGGTAATTAGAGGCAGATCAATGTTATAACTTACTAGGTTCGCACAGAATGAGTTTATTCGTAGATCTTTTAACAATGTAATCAACATATAACCATAACAAAGCTACCAGATCTAATCAGTACAGTCGCATCCACGTGTGTATTACCAAATACCATCACAGAGCACTATAATCATAGCCAATATCATGTCACAATTATACTTATACTAGTTTCAGAACACAGATACATTCGCAGCTTAAATAGGCATCACATATGTGCTTCGAAAGTAAACATAACCAATTCAGATAACACACAGATACTTTAACGATACTTTGCATTCATTAACATTCAGATCCACTTTCAACCAAAACACAACCCACGCACACAGCAGGACTGAGGATCTCCGTGCACATAGCCAGGAGGAGTCCTTACCCAAAACAACCCAAAATAGATCTAATAGTTCGCATGTGGCATCAATCTATCGACTTCCTTTCCTACTAGACCCAACTATCTATATATTTATAATATCGTAGCCTTCGCTATCATATGGTCCGCAAACCATGGTTTGCGGACCCTAGAGCTACCCTTTAACCCATTACAACACATTAGGGGCTTTGACCCACCCCAAAACCCCTACACAAGACCGAATTTAACAAAATTGTACCAAAAACGCAGGTTAGGGAACCCCGTTCCAACACTGTGTGTTACTAGGAAAGAGATAATTATTAAGAGTCTCATCAAGTTTAAAATTTGAGAACTTTCTTTGCCATTGTAGTTAAAACCTTGCAACTATGTTGAAAGGTTTGCTTTCCCTAGTTTTTTTTGCTAGAAAATAAAATAATATCAAAGCTACCATAACTTAGAAACTACTTTATGTCAGAGATAATGAAATTCTTTGGTAGGTCAAAATTGTCATTATTCATGAGGAAAGCCAAGACAAGTTGTTTTTCAATGAAATATCCCTCAGTTGATTTTGGCTTCTTCTGGATATTTTGTACTTATGGTTTTGTATAAAATTTTTCTCAATAGTGCATTGTCTGGAACTTGGACGATTTGGGTGACCCATGATAACTTTATATTACTTCCAAATATTAGAATATGTTGCTCACGTTCCACTTCAAGGCATATTTTTTTAGATCCATGTTTTCTAATAGGAAAATTCATGCCTTTTGATCTGTCTTGTCAACTTTTCTTGTGCCCCTCACCAAAATATCTTCGTTCAAGAAAATTGGGTGAGTGGACTTTCCATACATTTCAATTATGAATCCCTATTGCACCTAATTCATGGTATGAAATTTAATATCCAAGCCACGAAAAAGTGGTTTTTTCTTACCTAGGGTTCATCGTCTTCTCAATATCATAACACAAAGTGAAGGTTCCACCTCAGAGAGAATACCCCTTGACCCAATCAGTCTTTGAATATTGGATGTTAGTTTCTACATATGACATTTCCCAAGTCCTTTCCAGTGAGACCCAATGGATTTAGGACCTTAATCTTGGTCTTCATCCTTCAATTTCCAATTAACTTAGATGAATAATATAATGTTTTTAATTGGAAATTTTCGCTAGTTGATATTTGTCGACTCTTCATTTTCTCAGTAGTTCGACTGCTTCTTGGGCTATTTGGGTAGATTTTAATGTGAAAAAGACTACCTTTTCCAATAGCATTTGATACTTCAGACCGAGACAACCAAAATTTCTGATTAAAAAATCTTTATAAAATGCCATTGTTGTTGGGTAATAGTGTGCCTGTTCTCTCCAGGTTGAAAGCAATGACAGATTCAACAAGTTTTGGGGAAATGGTGAGTGTATTTTTGCAGGGAGAAGGTGGTAAGGATGAGGAAAAGAGGCTAACTACTTCCAAAACATATTGTTAAAGATGGCCATTGCCTGCAAGCATATGGAAAATGGGAGAATTTGTATGCATCACATGGGTTGCAAAATAATCATGATGTAGATCGAAACCCATAAGTAAACTTAAAAAAAAGAAAGAATTGGAAATAAACTTGTAGACCTGATAATTCACTAAATAAGAAAATAAAAAGTGTGGTGTGTTGTTAAACTCTATACCAGGGGTTTTGTCTATCAAAAGTGTGGTGTGTTTTATTAAAGGCATGTGGCCTGTGGTTGCCGGTGTGCATACACAAGAGAAGAGAGTTGCAAGGTTGCTAAAGAATCCAGACTGAAGTGAGCAGACCGAGGCATTCTAATGCATATGATGCAACATCTCATGAGCATTGCATAAGGTCGATCCTCCATCTCAGATTCAGGAGGAGATGGTGGCATAAAAAGGGCTAAATTTGAACTTGAAGCAGAAGTGAAGGTCTTTGTGTTATCTAAGAATGTGGCAGGTACAAGTGAGACCTCGAAGTAGCATATGGTTGTTGTTTCCATAGAGCCCTCTGTGGTTGGACATGGTACTTCAGACATGGTAACAGTTCCAAAAACTAGAAATTTTGGTATTGACCAACTTCCAAAGGAAATGCATTATATGAAAATAAGGGATGATAAAGGCAAGAATCTAGATGACAAGGAAATTGAGGCTACAATTGTCAATGACAATGGCAGAGAGACTGGCCACATAATTTCACAAATGCACACCTCTAGAAGCCGTGGATATTGTATCAAGATTGCTCCAGTATTATTCGAACTTGCGCGGTATGGTGTGAGAAGGTGGGCAGAAGGCAAATTACAGATGGAAAATTATCATTAGTTGAAGGGACGAATTGATGGAAAATTCTAATTAGTTGGAAGGAAGAAAATGAAGCTCTCCCATTGGCTGAGGTGAACAGTGTTTCCCCACCCCAAGCCGGCAAAGAAAATGCCTATCAACATAATTATTTCCCATGCAAATGAAAATTAAATTAAAAAAATATTTGTCACCCACAGGGCGTATAATAGATGGTGATGGGGTGCATTGTTAAGGAACTACATGATGTGAAGGTCACATGTTCCTATAACAGACCGAGGCTAAAAGTTCGTGTATAAAAGTTAATAAAGACAAAAATAAGACCACAGTTAAGGGGACACTTATAACACTGTTACCGATGAAATAGGTAACCGCACTGTTACCTACTTTTTTTTGGTAGCATAAAAAGCACTCGATTTTGAAAAGTGGGGATGCAGAATCACCTTTTTTTTTTTAAGCACATTTTTGACACTCTAATATTTTTATTTATGAAGTATGAATATTTTTTTTTAAATGTTAGTGATTTTCATGCTAATTTTGAAACGTATTGATGCAGCATCAACTTTTTTATTTTAGAGCAATGATTTTCATGCTAATTTTGAAATGTATTGATGCAACATCAACCTTTTTTTTTTAGAGTGGTGATTTTCATGTTAGTAATAAAACACAAAACTTAGATAAAATATATATATATAAAAACAATAAAAAAAACCAATAAAAATGTTAAAAAAAAAAAAAATTAACTCGTAAAAATAAAAAATTTAAACAAAAAAAAAATAAAAAAAATAAAAAAAAAAATATTCGAAAATTATATCAAAAGAAATGACAAAATTTGAAAAAAAAAAAATAATTTTTTTTTTTTTTTCTAAGTTATTAAAAAAAACCATATAATTAAAAAAAAAAAAAATTAAAATAGGAAATTTAAAAATAATTTAAATTACAAAATTAAAATTTAGATAAAAAAAATAAAATACAAAAAAGAAAAAATTAAATTTAAAATTTAAAATTAAAGAAAAAATAATAAGAAGAAAAAAAAATACAAATTAAAAAAAAAATTAAATTTAAAATTTAAAATTAAAGAAAAAATAATAAGAAGAAAAAAAAATACAAATTAAAAAAAAAAAAAAAAAAAAAAAACAAAATTTAAAATTGAAAAAGAAAATTAAAATAAAAAAAACTATCATTAAAAAACAAAAAAATTGAAAAAAACCACCTGCAAATAATTAAAAAACAAATATCCATAAATTTACTGTTTTTTTTAAATAAAACAATTTATAAATTTTAAAAATGAAAAACTAAATAAAGTAAAAGATTAAAAAAAAATTAAATTAAATTTAAATTTAATAAATTTAATAAATAAATTTTAAATTTTAAAAAATAATTAATATTAAAAGAAAAAAAAAACAAATTAAATTTAAAATAAAAAAATTTGAATTAAAAAAAAAAAATTTAAATTTTTTGAATTTAATATATATATATATATATATATATATATATATATATATATATATATATATATAATTAAAAAAGAAAGAAGAAAGAAGAAAGATTTTTTTGATCGTGGTGGCGCGCCAATCGGCCTCCCGCCCGGAGGCAGGCGGAGGCCGGCCGGCCCCAGGTGGGCGGGAGGCATTTGCAGGGAGGCAGACCAGGAATCGCCCTCCGCGGCGGGAAGGCGATTCTCCGCCGCCCGGCGGCGGAAGCCTCCGCACCACACAGGGTGGGAGGCGATTGGCGGCGCCACCACGATCACAAAATTCTTTCCTTTTTAATATATATATATATATATATATATATATATATATATATATATATATATATTTGAAATTTAATTTGTTTTTAATTTTATTCATTTTTTTGTTTTTAATTTTTTTTCCTAAATTTTGTTAATATTTTTTTATTAAAATTTGTAATTTTTTATTTATTTATTTTATTAAATATATGTTTAGTTTTTTCATTTAATTTTTTAAAATTTAGTAATTTTATTTATTTATTTATTTCAATTAAAATTGTCTATATATATATATATACTTAATTAAACTTAATATTTTCAAATTAATATGTTTTTTATTTAATATATTTTTTTAATTTATTTTTTTCAATTTTTCAATTTTAATTGATTTTTAAAGTTTTTTAACTTTTTTTCTTTTCTTTTCTTTTTTCAAAATTTATTTGTTTATTCATTTATTTATTATTATTATTATTATTATTTTTAATTTAATTTGTTATTTTAAAATAAACATTTTTTATAAATTTAATAAAATCTAATATATGTATTTTTAATTTAAGTTTATGTATATATATATATATATATTTTATTTTTTATAGTTTAACTTTAATTTATTTTTTAAAATCTATTTGTTTTTTTAATATATATTTTTTTAAATTTAATATTTTTAATGTATTTTATTTTTCATTTTTCATTTTTTTACTTTTAATTTCAATAATGTTTTTTGTTTTTTTTTAATTAATTTAATTTATTAAAATTTAATATATTTCTTTAAATTTATTTATTTATTTTTAATTTTAATTTTTTAATAAACATTTTCTTTTTCTTTTTTAAATTTGATATATATATATATATATATATATATATATATATATATATATTGTTTTTATTTCTATATATTTTGAAATTTTAATCTTTAATTTTTTTTTCCCTTAAATTTTAGGTTTTTTATTAATGTTTGAATTAAAAATTTTATTTTGTTTTTATTTTATTTTTTTATTCCTATATATTTTTAAATTTTAAGCTTTAAAATGTTTTTATTTTTAAAATTTTTTTTTCTTAAATTTTAGGTTTTTTTTAATGCTTGAATTTTAAAAATTAAAAAATGTTATTTCTATTTTTAAAAATGTAAAAAATATGACACAATTTTTTTTTTTTTGGTTATTCCAGCATCAACTGGTTTTGTTTTGAGGGTGTTTTTTCAATCTTTTTTCAAGAAACAATTTTGTTTTTAGCATAATTTTATAAAATGTTGAAATTTGACCTTAAAAAAAATCAAGTGCGTTTTGAAATACACTTTTTTTTGTTTTTGGGGTGTTTTTTCATGTTTTTTAGTCTTTTTGGGCTAGAGTTCTCGTTTTGAGGTCAGGTTACCTATTTCATCGGTAACAGTGTTTTATTTCAAGTTGAATGTTGGGAAAAACATCCTAGTGTGGGTGTTCATTTCAGTTATTATGGCTAAGGAAATTGGAAAAGGCTTTGAAAAGGCAAAACATATTTTTGGCACATTTTTTTTTATGAAAATAAAGGAAATTAGGAGAAAATGAAGGTGAAAGGTCACACGTTGCATGTGAGGAGGGAAATGAAGGAAAATAATGGAAAATTGAAGAAATTAGAGGCCTCATCAATAAAAGGACCTCAGAGTATCAGTTGGTAGCCTTTTATCAATTCATTTTCAGAATTAGTCTCAGAGAGGAGAAGAGCACAAAGAGGAGAAAGACATCAAGCAAGCAGAGGAAGGAAAAGAAAGCAAAGGAAGGACAAGGAAATTAAAGAAAAGATAAAGCAAGGAAAGGTTGGAACAAGCAAGCTTCAGCTGGAATATTTGCATGTATGAATTCCTAGCTGGTTTTGACATGCATAATATGTGCATGTTGGTATTTGGTTTTTTTGATGTCGATGGCATGGTTTTTCTAGGTTTTGATAGTGGTTTCCAGCCTCTCCTTTCCATTTCTGGATAGCCATTGTGTGATGGGATTGTTCTTGGTTTTGAGATTTGGAATTGTTAGAAGGTTTTGGAATCTAGGGCAGAGGTGGTCTCAGGAACATTCCCAAAGGCCTAGGAATCCCTTGACCGGTAATGGAGAGATGCCTAGTAAATCATGAGGGTGGAGTCTTGATTAGGGCCTATTGATCTAGTGTGATTGTGGTAAGGCATAGAGACTCGGAGATGGAAAATTCCTCGAGGATGGTGAAGGATTCCGGAGGCATTCCAAGCTCGGTTTGGTTTTGTGATCTCGGAGCCGATTTAGGTGAGATCACGATATGGTGAGGGTGGAGGTGGTTTAACCTTTGGATTCCCTTGGTTTTTTTGAATTGGTTTATCACATGAAATCCCACATTCATACTTGGAATATGGCACAGGGGTGATTCGCTGAAAGAAAGATTTGGTTCAGCCATGTCTATGGTCAGGTGCTACATGGACGCCCTGAACCTAGTTAGCTCTTGCTTATGTTTAATGAAAACTAAGTTATCTTGCTTTTGATTGGTATATGTAATTCTTATTATGTGGCTTTAATGGTTGTTATCTTATGGTTAGTCATATGTTGGTTATGTGCGTGGATATATGACTAGTTTTAATCATGGCTCTTTTCATGTTTTTACTTGTAACTGAAAGAATAATGGATGCAAGACCTATTTGATGTTAAGACAAATAATGGGAAAGGGAGGTGATCCTTATTGTTAAGTCTCATATGAGTTTTCAGTGCCTTTTGCTCAGACTTTCATTCATGACCTGTAGGTTTCCTATCTACCAAGTGTTTGAAGGAATGCCAATCTCGGTTGGGGATGGTTGGGTCTAGTCTTGGTTTCATTTTTGGGTTTATAATCATTGTACTCACGCATTTTATGAGTTCTAAAAGTTATATGGATTTATGGGAAGAGGCTTAGTCCCAGCCCTAAAAAACAACCTTAATTTTCGTAATTGTTAGCACAACACTGAGCATAAAAGGCCACAATCGCACTAATGTAGGCCTATGGGAGCGACTGGGGGTTTCCAGTCGCATGGAGGTCTTGGCAAGGGAGCTTCTATGGCTCTAGCTAAGGGAAAAGTATGTTATCTCAGAGGATGGACACCTACAGGGGTTGGGTTACTCCTGGAGGGTCTTGAGGCACCTGAGGGAAGTCAGTAAGGTATGTTTGTCGACTCCATTTCCTTAGGTCACCTAGGAGGTTGATTCTTGCCATAACAACCCCTCATCTCATGTTTACGTCGGGTAAGCCAGTGAAAGTGGGTATATGTGAGAGGAGAGGTATGTTATAGTTGGTATTAGAGCGGGTTTCACTCTCTTTGGGTTGGATATAATACCACAAGAAGGTGGTATCAGAGTGGGTTTTGCTCTCTTTGAGAAAAGTCTCATGTTATCAAGGTCATGGTTGTCATGCATGGGGTCAGGGTATACCATTGATATGGTCATGCATTATGGTGTATATTGATGTTTTGTTATATGGATATGTTTATGATTATACATGTACATTCTAATGTGGACTTATCTTGTAGATGAGATAAGCCTCCCATGAACATAAAAGAGGTATGGATTTGATTTTGGTATCTATTAAATTTATCTGACATGATATAATTGTAGGAAGAAGAGAATCCAGGATGGCGAGCAAAATGGTAGACTATAGTTCTCATGACTCTCCTTACAGATCAGTTGGGAAGCAATGAGATGAGCATTCTCTTGGTGTAGCAGATACATTGAGGAGCTTAAGGGAAGAGATCAAAAGCTGTAAGGCAGATAATGACAGGTTGGTTGAGGCTCAATAAATACTTGTAAGGGCTCAAGAAAAGCAGATAGAGGTCAATGGAGCGATTCTTCAGAGCTTGCCAGAGTTGCAAAAACAGGGACATGTGAGGATCAGTTAAGATTAGGAGGAAAAGACTAATGGAGTCTATGGTAGCAGGTCTCAGTCTGGATACAGGTTAGATAGAGGGGAAAAAGTTAGAGGTGGTATATCATTAGACACACCTGGTAGGAGGAATGGTATGTATGGGAATCATTCTAGTTTCTCTTTCAAGATAAATCATCATAGTCATCAGCAACATCATCCTTATGGGAGGGGTGAGTATTTTCCAGAGGAGTTCAAGAAAGTCAAGCCTCCTACATTCGATGGAGAGATGAATAAGTCGGAGGATGCAGAGGCATGGTTGCTCGGGATGAATAAATTCTTTAGATTGCATAGCTATATAGAGAACATGAAAGCCAAGATAGGCACTTTAAGTCTTAAAGGGAAATAATATATCTGGTGGGAGGATGTGAAGAGTTTTAAAGGTATTCAGGAGGATGACTTGACTTGGGATGAGTTTGAGAGGCTCTTTAAGAAGAAGTACCTGTCGAAGAGGTACTACGATGCCAGAGCTAAGGAGTTTTATGAGTTGCAGATAGGTTCCATGACATATGATGAGTATACTAGCAGGTTCTTGGAGATGTTGTGATATGTGCCTTACCTCAAGGAGGATAAGGGCAAGTTTCAGAGATTCAACAGTGGGATGGAAATAGCATACAGAGACCAAATTGAGTTTGATGAGCATAGATCGCTAGAAAAATCCATTTGAAAGATGAAGCATTGTTATGAGCAGTCAAAGCGCAAAATTGAGCCTAAGCATGACTTGAAAGGAAATGATAAAGCTAAAGTAAAATGGCCACCAAAGCGGGGAAGATCTCAGGATGCAGGCGAGAAAGAAAATGTGGTTCCTTACAATAATTTCAATATAGTTGAGAATGAACATGGATCACAACCTAGAGAGCAGTAGACTAGAGGTGATGGTAGAGCATTGTTGCAGTGTTGGATATGTGGAAAAGATCACTGCAAGAAGGATTTTCCATTGTACCAGGGTGTGTAGACCTCAAATCTATCGTGCTTAGGAGGTGCAGATAGTTGGGGATGATGGTCATAGCATTCCTTGAATTTAAGATGGATGGTAAGCTTTGTGCTCAATTTATTTCTATTTTGATTGATCCTGGATCTAATTATAGTTATGTTAATCCTGACCCGGTGGATAAGTGTGGCTTGAGAAAAGAAGTGCATGTAGAATCTTGGTTGGTGAAGTTGGCTATAGGTACTACGAAGAGAGTTCACTATTGGGTAAGAGCTTGTGCATTTGAGTTAAATGGTATGCCTACAACAACACATTTTAATGTATTGCCATTGGGATCCTATAACATGCTTTTGGGTATGGATTGGTTGTAACTTCATAGGACCAAAGTATATTGTTATGACAAGGCTATTGAGTGCCTAGATGATAATGGAGAAAAGAGAATTCTATAGGGAAATAAAAATCCTACATCAGTGAGGATGGTCACTGCTATGCAGGCTAAGCGCAGTTGCAGAAAAGGTTGTGTGATGTTTGCAGTGCATATTTCCAGTGATAAGGGTAAGGACATTGAGGATGCAAAAATCTTCCAAAGGTATCCTGTATTGTAGCAGTTTCAGGATGTGTTCCCATCAGAGATTCCAGAGTTATCTCCTTACAGGGAAGTGGACTTTTCTATTGAGTTGGTACCAAGGGAAACACCAACATCAAATGCACCTTACATGATGAGCACACCAGAGTTAGTAGAGTTGAAGTTGCAGCTGAAGGAAATGCTTGACAAAGGAGACATTAGGCCAAGTGTATCACCTTGGGGTGCACCTATGTTGTTTTTAAATAAGAAGGATGGTACTCTCAGGTTGTGCATTGATTACAGACAGTTGAATAAGGTGACGATTAAGAACAGGTAGCCATTGTTGAGGATTGATGATTTGTTTGATCAGTTGAAGGGAGTAGCAGTGTTCTCAAAGACCGATTTGAGATCGGGATACCATAAGGTACACATCAAAGAAAAGGAAATCTACAAGACCACCTTCAGGACCAGGTATGGGAATTGTGAGTTTGTTGTGGTTCCATTCGGTTTGAATAATTCCCCAACTACATTTATGTGTTTGATGAATAGTGTGTTGTGTCCTTATCTGGACAAGTTTGTTATTGTATTCATTGATGACACCTTGGTATATTATAAAAACGAGGAAGATCACGCCGAGAATTTAGCAGCAGTGTTGATATTGCTAAGAGAGCGTCAATTATACGCTAAGCTTAGAAAGTGCAGTTTCTTTCAAACAAAGGTACACTACTTGGGACATGTTGTTTCCAAGGGAGGCATAGAATTAGATCCAGAAAAGATAAAGGCCGTCATGGAGTGGGTAGCTTTTAAGAATGTGGAGGAAGTCAGATAATTTATGGGATTAATAGGTTATTATAGGAGGTTCATTAGGAACTTCTCATGCATTTAATATCCTATTACATCTTTCCAGAGAAAAGGTAAGAAGTTTGAGTGGACAGAAGAATGTGGCGCTAGTTGTGAGCAACTGGAGCAGTTGTTGACTAATGGTCCAGTTCTTAAGATCGCAGATCTGTATAGATAGTTCGTAGTGTGTACAAAAAATTGTAAAATAGGACTTGATGGAGTCCTTATGCAGGAGGGACAGGTGGTATGCTATGAGTCTAGGAAATTAAATGAGCACGAGCAAAACTACGTGACTCATGATCTTGAGTTGGCAACTATTATTCATGATTTGAAGATGTGGAGGCATTGTCTTCTTGGCAGGAGATTTGTACTAATGAGAGATCACAATGGTTTGAGGTATCTATTTGACCAATAAAATCTGAACCCCATGCAATTTAGATGGTTAGCCACCCTTAGTGAGTTTGCTTCGAGATTAGATACATTAAGGGAAAGGAGAACAGGGTTGCAGATGCTCTAAGTAGGAAAGTACAGGTGAATCATATAACAACTATGAGTTCCTAAGGACAAACTTATAAGTTCTACAGGAAATACAACAGGATGAAAGGTATACGGAGCTGATCAGGTTCTCAGTATTTAGCTCAAAAACCAAAGCTTTCAGAATTTCTCGAAACCAAGACGACAACGTAGATCTTGTCATCGGGATTCCAATGCAACTCATTTCATCAATTTCCGAGTTTGTATGAGTAAGTTATGGAATGTTGTCCATTTTATCAAACATGTTTGGCAGAATTGTGATAGGTTGCTGACATGGCAGCCCAGTTAGCAAAAGGAATCTTTTTGGGAATATTCTTCAAATTTCTGCCAATGAAGCTGTGACAAGTGGCACTTTCTAATTCTCCAGTTTGGTTAATGTGGGTGAAATTCTCCTAATGGTTCTAAGGTGGAAATTTAAATATATATATATATATATATATATATATATATATAATGTTTTATACATATTATATAATATATATTATATATAAATTTTATTTAAAACCAAAGTTGTTACAAATTTAAATCTGCGTTCAAATACCATATCAAAAGTTGCAATAGTCCACATATATCAAATATCATATGGGTCTGCAGTAATATTAACTCTAAGGCCCGTTTAAATATATGCCAAAGCCGCATTAATATGTATGGAAAAATATAGGGGCAGGGTCGGGTTTGAACCTCGAACCTTCGCCCCACAAACCAACGCCAAAACCACCAAGCCACTTGGGTAGGTTTTGAAATACATTAGCATTAATTGATATTTAAACCCTTATACGTAGGACCGGTGGAGTGTGGAGGGGCCATCGCCTCCACCATATGACCAACACCACATGACCAGCACCAGAGCTTAACTGCTAAGCGCGCTTAGCATGGTTTAATTAACACTAAACTGAAATGATATTAATTAAGTGCGGATTAGACTGGCCCTCTTTTTGGTGGAGCACGCCGAATTCGGCAGATTTCTAATTTTAACAGTGCTCACTGGCGGAACTTCCAGTTTTAGTGGAGGAAAACTAGGGAAATTTGTTTTTGCCATAATGGAGGCAATATGCGACCAAATTGGGAAAATGAATAGTCAATTTTAGATTATTTTGGCATTCCAAAGACAATGGTACAAGTTTTAGAGGTTGAAAACGAATTCTACATGTGATTTTTCTACAGGGAAGTTCAAGGGAGCCTAGGGCCACCAGGGAAGGAGGTCAAGTTTGGACCAGCCAGAGTCAATTTTCAGTAATTGGAAAATCATTTTTAGATGATTTGTATGTTCTTAAGACAATAGAATAGGTTTCAGGAGAAATTGATTAATGTACACAACACTTTTTCCAAATTTGAGCTAATACAAGAGGCCCAAGCTATGGAGCTGGACCAAAGAGATGTAGCCCAGGAGGGGTGAACTCCTTCATCAAAAACTTGTGTTGATGGCTTTGTTTATTGTTTTCTGTACATGTTTATGTTGTTGTTCAGTTCTTACTTATGTTGTTTATTTGTCTTTAATTTCAACATAAAACACAAGACAATTTCCTGTTTTGACACTCACCTGCACCAAGGAAACTAAGGCACCATAAGCAAGCAAGAAGAAAATAAATTATAATTATGAACTTGTAATTAGCACAAAAAAACTAACATACAAGTTCAGATCAGGAGCTCAGGCACATGGTACAACATAGTACATGTACAGGTACAGGTGTAGGTATAGGTGCAGATGTAGGTACAAGTGATCAGGATGCAGACTATTGTCTCACAGTAGCTAGTTTGGTAAGATTTAGAGACAAGATCTATGTGTCGGATGACAGTGAGCTCAAGAAGCTTATCTTGAGGGAGTTTTATGTCAAGCCATACTTGGGTCACCCAGGATATCAAAAGACATTGACGATGGTGAAGAAGTTATACTATTGGTCGAATCTGAGGAAGGAAGTGGCAGAGTCATGGCTAGATGTTTGGATTGTCAGCAATTGAAGGCAAAATGTAAGCATCCAGGTGGTCTACTACAACCTATTCTGATTCTAGAATGGAAATGCGAGGTCATTTCCATGGATTTTATTATAGGTCTTCCGAGGACAGTGAGGTAGCATGATTTTATCGTGGTTGTGGTCGACAGGTTGAGCAAGGTGGCTCATTTCATTCCAATGAAGACTACATATTCAACTAGTGAGCTAGCACATGTATTCATCAGGGAGATCATGAGATTGCATGGTGTTCTGAAGAAGATTGTGTCGAATCGGGATGCCAAGTTCACTTCAAAATTTTGGAAGGAGTTGTTTGCAAGTTTTGGGACATATTTGGCCTTCAGTACAACCTATCATCCATAGACAGATGGAAATACATAGAGGGTCAATAGGATCCTTGAGGACATGTTTAGGATGTATGCGATGCACCAACAAAAGAGATGGGAGGAGTACCTTCCATTGTTTGAGTTTGCATACAACAATGGCAATCAGGAGTCGCTGAGGATGAGTCCTTTCGAGGCACTATATGGGCGGAGTTGTAATACTCCCATCACTTGGAGTGATCTTGTGAACATGGTAATTATTGGACCAGATATGTTGGCAAACATGGAATAGGAAATGTAGGTTATAAGGAAGAATCTAAAGGCAACACAGGACACAGATAAGAGTTATGCAAACCAACACAGGACCTTTAAGAAGTTTCAGGTTGGGGAGCATGTGTATTTTCACATCAAGCCCAAGAAGATCTCCTTGAGGATCAGATCATGTGCCAAGTTGGCACCATGGTATTACGAGCCTTTTGAGATCCTTAAGAGGACTGGACCAATGGCCTATCAACTTGCACTGCCTCCAACAGTGAAAGTGCATGATGTTTTTCATGTTTCATTGCTTAAAAGGTATATAAAGGATGTCGATCACGTTATTCATTGGTATGTATTTCAGGTGGAGAAAGAAGGTTAATTCCATCTAGAACCTAAGTGCATATTGCAGTGGAAACAACTCATGCTCTGGAACAGAGTTTTCGAGCAAGTTAAAGTGTAGTGGAAGCTCTTTGGGCCCGAAGAAGCTACATGGGAGATGGCGGATACGATGCGGGCTATGTATCCTTCATTTTTTGTTAGTTGAGGCAAAGCAGTTTTGGTATTTGTACATATTTATGTATGGTTTCTATTGTAAATACCGCCATGAACTAAGTTATACAAATCCAATAAGCTGTATGGTTGTTATATTGTCATGATGGTTTTTTCTTTTGAGAATATTATTCATTGTAAATACTGCATCGAGCTAAGTTATAAATCTCCATAGGCAGTATGTTTAATTTTCAGCAGTTTTGCTGAGGTATAAGTGTGTTTAAACACTGAGGATGATGTTCCCCAAGGGGGAGGGTTCTGTAACAAACCCGGGCTAAAATTTCATGTAATAAAAGTTAATAAAGGAAAAAATAAGACCACGGTTAAGGGGAAACTTATTCAAAGCTGAATGTTGGGCAAAACATCCTATTGTGGTGTTCATTTTGTTGTAAATATTGTCATTGATGGCAAAGATATAGATAGGAGCAACACCAGAATCATCGGCTATAAGGTAAAGGAAGAAATCAGGCATTGTGCAGCAAAGAAGCAGTTAAGGCAGAAAAGGAAAGATTCATAGAAGCAACAAAGAAGCAGATGCAGCAGAGGCAGCAAAACAACGAATGCAACAAATGTAGCAAAGGCAGCATAGATGCAGCAAGGCACCAAAGGGAGCAAGGTAGCAAGGCATCAGAGACAACAAAGGCAGCGAATGTAGCAGAGGCAGCGAATGGAGCAGAAACATCAAAGAGGTAGAGACAGCTGAAGGCAATCGGATTTGCTAGACACAAAAAAGACCATAGATCATGCACATATCAGAAGCAGGAAGAGGCAAGAGCCGAGAGGAAGAGGTGAGAGCAGAGGGAGTCGAGAGGAAGAGGCGAGAGCAGCGAGAGCCGGAGTTACAAAGCAGGACAGTGTAAACAGACGAAAAATCGACTAAGGCAGAGAATTCTTTGAAGAAGTCCAAGGCAGGCGAAGGGATGGTCGGGATTAGATTGCAAATGTAAAGGCGAGAGATAGACGGATGAGATTGAATTGCGAGTTCGAACATCACAAATATTAACGGATAATGTTAAGGTCATCACAAGGTAGGTTAAATTTTATGTGATGCGAAGTGCAGAAGGGCACGTGTCAGCATTACGCAGTATCACAAATCGCAAGAAATAGAGGGTAACCACAAATTAAATCTTATAAAGTGTGAAGTGCGATCATATGAGGACCATTAGATCTAGGTGCAGATCAACGGTGGACGGAAAATAACAAAAGCGCACATCACAAATTATAGCGGATAGAGCTAAGGCATCGCGCGATAAGTTAAATTGTTTGTGATTCAGTAAATATTGGAATATGCGATGCGATGAGGGGAGACCATGTGTCGGCATTGCGCATGAGCGCAAACCGCAGATTTTATGGTTTGCACTTAAGAGTTTGCATGGTAAGATGGATGCGATGCGATGCAATTGCATATCGTAGAAAATAGGAGATACGTTTATTGCAAAACGTTAAAACTTACGGGCAAGCAAAATGCGATGCACTATGATTGGTCACCGTGTTGTGGGACCCTACAACCAAATTTAAGCATGTATGAAAAGCTGTCTCTTTGTTAAATCACATCGTAGGTGGAAAAGGGAATTATAACATAAGACATTTGATACACTGGAATGCGATATGAGACCAGACACGATAAATTTTGAAGTTAATATCTGATGCATTTCAGGTCCGGGACAATGTGGTTTTATGAAGAAAATGTTGGAAGCAAAGGTCGACTTGGTTTACGAAGAAAATATTGAATGCTAGCAAAATACTGAGATATATAAAGGAAATTTTGAATGAGAGTAGACTTGGGTAAGACCCGACTCTAAGTGTAGAACAATGTTGCGGCAGTAAGTCAAATGAAAAGTTGAACGCAAGAGAATGGACTCGGGTAGAGAGACTGGATAGTGCGTGTAAAGAAGTTGGACGTTGTGGTTAAATCTAATAGGCAGAGTTGGGAAATAGAAGGAGATATAGTGGCACTATTTGAAACGCAACAACATGGGTCAAGTCGGGAAAAAAGGCGATTATGCAGCACAGTTAAAATATAACGACAGAAGCATAAAAGACAAGAGGACAACAAGCAGAAGAGGACAAATTCTCAGCAAAGCTTAGCAACTGAAAGGGCTCACTGGAATAATTGGTTGTAACTGTAAATGTTTTATTTATTTTATATTGTTTGTGATGCAAAGGCAAGTCTCCGTAGGCTAAGAAAAACTCCAATGTAATACTGAAATGTGTACATACTGTTATATTATTCTGAATGTGCTGGGTAAGAAAATGAGAAGGTGGAAGGCAAAGAGTCATACCTGTTCATTTAATATTCCCATATGGAATGCAAACAGTTATGAGGTGATCTCTATAAATGATGTTACTATCATATGCATAGAGAGGTTAGAGAGTGGAAGAATAAGAAGAAGAAAGAGTAGAAAGAGAAGCTGTGTAGATCTAGAGATGATATAAGGCAGATATGAAGGCTGGAGGACAATAGTGAAGAAGGAATAGAATAGAGATGATATCCAGGTAAATCAGCATGTGTTTTCATTGTAGTGTGAGAAAGTTGATGCTTCCATATCAAGTTGTAGCTTAATAGATGTCCAGCTGTAGCTGGCCGAGGTAGGAGCCTCCTGTGGGTTGTAGCCTGCAAAAAATAGATGGGAGTTAGAGGTTCCTTGCAAGTTGTAGCTTGCATAATTGAGGTAGTAGCCTCTGGTAGGTTGGAGCCTACAAAAAATTAGTGGTGAGAGGGAGTTGGAGCTTGCCTTTGCATCACAACAATAATAAGATGTGGTTTTCTCCCTTATGGGTTTCCAATTATATATGTTGTCTATGTGCATGATGATTATATGTTATATTCTGTATTTAATCTGATTTATACTTGATTCTCACGTATAAATATTGTTGTCCCATTGTACATTAAGATGATAATGAAATGAAGGTGTAAATAAGTATAAAAGAAAGTTTAAAAGTCCATGAGCGCATTAAACTGATTCACCCCCCTCTCAATTTAACTAAGGGTTCAACCATTGGTATCAGAGCCAATTCCTTCTGTATCAGTTTAACAACTGGAAGGAGATCCTAAGTCCCCAAGATGGCTAGTCTAGAAGGATGCTCAACAATAAAGCCCCATTTTTTACTGGCACAAACTATGCTTTCTGGAAAATAAGAATGGGGACATACATAATGTCTCTAGGAATAGAAGTTTGGGCTGCTGTGGAAGAAGGATATGCTCCAAAGGATACTGAAACAGAAAAAGATGCCAGATAAAATTTCATAGCCAATGCAAAAGCCATGAATGAAATTTTGAGCGGTCTGTGTGAGTCTGAATTTATAAAGGTAATGCATAGTGTGACTCCCAAAGAAATTTGGGATACATTAGAAAGTATCCATGAGGGAGATAAAAAGGTGAAGGCGGCCAAACTGCAAGCCTATAGAGCTCAGTTTGAAAATATAAAAAATAATGAAGAAGAAGATGTAGCCAACTTCTTCTTAAAGGTTGCGGAAATTGTGAATAACATGAAAGCTCTAGGAGAAACCATTAAAGAAAGTCTAATTGTAAAAAATATATTGAGATCTTTACCATCCAAGTTTAACCCTAAGGTTTCTGCCATAGAAGAAACAACTAAGTGGGAAACATTGACCATGAACCAATTGCTTGGAAACCTGATGGCCTATGAGATGAGACTTCCAAAAGGGAAGTCAAATGTGAGGGAGGTAGCCTTTAAGGCAGATAAGTACAAAGGAGAAAAGGAAGATACCTACTCTTGCTCTGATGAAGAAGAGGCCAAATGTGTCAGAAGATTAGATAGAGGCACAGACAAGTATAGGTAAACTTCCATTTAAATGCTTTAACTGTGGAAGAGTGGGGCACTATGCATATAAATGTCTTCATAAGAAAATGGAGAGCCAGTCAAGAAGGAAAGAGAAAACCAATTTCAGCAACAGGCCGAAAGGGAACAGATTTAATCGAAGATCTTTCTATGTTCAACAAGACAACAGTGCATATGAGAGCTTAGACGACTCCCCCAATGAAGAGGGAACATCAGAATTCATTATGATGGCCAAGGAAGTGCTTGAGGAAGATATCTCAGAATTTGAGGTGAGGTAGATCCCGAGGGGGAGCTAATTAGTGCCCTGGAGGAAATATAAAGACTTAAAATCAAGTGCAGAAAAAAAATACATTCTCCTAAAATATGTAAAAGAAGAACCAAATTTGAAAAAACCTCATTCAGTTGAAAGTAGAACTTGAAGAAACTAAGAAGGTGGAAGACATTCTACTAAATCAAATTAAAGATAAAATTCAGGAGCAAGAGAAATTGGAAAAAGAAGTAATATGCCTGAGAAAGAAATTAGAAAACACACAAAGGGAATTATCAATGAACATTCCATGAATGACAAGCTCTGAACAGTTGGATAAATTACTACATGCTCAAAGATCTCCTGTCATAAAGGCTGCGATAGGTTATGAAGGAGAAACCAACAAATCCAAGGTAGAAAATAACAAGAGTATCATCTTTGTAAAAGCTAGTGAAGCAGTAAAGAGGGAATCCATAGAATTAGAAACTAGCAAGACCGTGATATATAACGAATCAAACAGAAACAAACAACAACCCCAAGTAACAACAAAAGAAATGAATATATAGCCAACTGCAAAAGACTCATATGCTCCCAAGGATGAATTGAACAAATGCGGAAGATGTCAAAGGAGGTTTCTTCTTCCTGTGAGGAGTTTCACTTGCTTCGTCTGCCACAGACCTAGACACATCCCGACATACTGTAAGATAAAGAAAATCCAGTCCAACCAGCAAAAGATGCAACAACCGAAAAGATTACCTCAAACAACTCTCTCTACTAGAGACATATATTACTACCATGGGTATTGTTTTTATTGTAAGGGGTTCGGTCATAAATCCATGGACTGCAGAACGTATGGACAAAGACTGGTGTATGAAAACTCAAGGATAATTATGAACAAGGGAGAATTCACTCGTATACATAATCCATTTAGAAATATAATCAAATGCTTTGGCTACCATCAAATCAGGCGCAAGTCTCACAAATTTCTTCTCAAAGACTGTGGTCCATCTCCTCAGGAAAGTTACCAAACAAATAGCCGCATGCAGTGGAAAAATAAGTTGAAAAAGTGTGATATGGTTCTAATAGCTCAAGATCAGAAAATCCAATGGTATATGGACAGTGGATGCTCAAAGCATATGACTGGAGACCAAAGCAAGTTTATAACCTTTGATGAAAAGAAATTAGGAAATGTAACATTCGGCAATGAAAAAGCAGGGAAAATAAAAGGAAAAGGCTCAGCCAGTCTTAATAATGGAAGAGGTGAGGCTCAAGATGTACTATTTGTGGATGGGCTAAAAGAAAATCTGCTAAGAATCAATCAAATGTGTGATAAAGGCTGTGAGGTCCTTTTTAGAGCCCAAGATTGTGAAGTAAGGTTTATCACCACAGGAAAGACCTTGATCAGAGGTGTTCGAACAAAAAGTAATGTCTATATAGTAGAAGAAGAGAATGAAGCATGCCACATAAGCAAACTTGATGAATCAAGGTTATGGCATAGAATATTGGGACACCTAAACTTTGACCACATCATCAGTTTGAGCAAGAAGAATGTTGTGAGAGATATGCATGCAATAAAGAAGCCTCCAAATACCATATGTAAATCATGCCAATTGGGCAAGCAAACCCGCACATCATTCAAGGACAAAGATCAACTATCTACAAGTAGGCCACTTCAGCTTGTACACATGGACCTGTGTGGACCTTCAAGAACTAATACACTAGGTGGAGAATTTCATGCTGATAATAGATGATTTTACCAGATTGACGTGGGTGGCTTTTCTCAAATATAAATCCGAAGCATAAGATAAATTCAAGATATTCAAGGCACTGGCAGAAAATCAAATAGGATGCAAGCTAAAATGCATCAAATCAGATAGAGGAGGTGAATTCACAGAGTATGATTTTGCAGACTTGTGCAATGAATATGGGATAAAAGAACAGTTTACAATTGCAGGCACACCTCAACGGAATGGAGTGGCAGAGAGGAAAAACAGGTCAGTACAATAGATTGCTAGAGCCATGATGCAATAAAGTAACATTCCCTAAACCTACTGGGCAGAAGCAGTGCATACAGCTATTCACATTCTTAACAAATCTCATCTAAGACCAAATTGTGACAAGAATTCTTACGAATTATGGCATGGGAAACCAACATCAATCAAGCACTTTAGAGTCTTTAGTAGCAGTTGTTTCATAAATAATAATGATGAAAAACTGGAGAAGTTTGATGCAAGAATTGATGAAGGAATATTTTTGGGATATGCATCCAAGAGTAAGGGTTACAGGTGCTACAAAAAAATACTGCACAAAATTGTGGAAAGGATTGATGTGAGATTCGACGAAGACCTACCAAACAGAACAAGAAGCACAAGCTGTGCCAATCCTCCAAATGATCATGAAGTTTAAAACCAAGATAATGATGAACATAGCTAGACAACAGAAGATACTGAATTAAACTCAAAAGCCCCCTCAAGACACACTCAGAAGAGCCATCCAGAAGATTATATCATTGGGGACAAGAGTGCAGGAGTCCTAACTAGAAGACAACTATCTGAATATACATAAGAAGTATACGTAGCCATGCTATCACAAATAGAACCAAAGAAGTTAGAAGAAGCCAACAAAGACAAAAACCGGGTAAATGCTATGAATGAAGAACTATACCAAATTAAGAAGAAAAATTCCTGGGAGTTAATGCCAAGACCCACTGGGAAAAATGTCATTGGCACAAAATGGATATTCAAGAATAAGATGAATTAACAAGGGCAGGTAATCAGAAATAAAGCCAGACTTGTATTCAAGGGATATTCTCAAATCGAAGGACTTGATTATGATGAAACTTTTGCCACTCTAGCCAGAATGGAAGCAATCAAAATGATTTTGGCCTTTGCATGCTATCATGATTTCAGGGTATATCAAATAGATGTGAAGTCTGCCTTCCTGAATGGAGATTTAGAGGAAGAAGTCTACATGGAACAACTTGAAGGATTCTCCTTAACAGATAAACAAGAATATGTGTGCAGATTAAAGAAAGCCTTATATGGTATGAAACAAGCTGCTCGTGCATGGTATTCAAGGCTGGACAAATACTTCCAAAAACAAGGGTTCAAGAAAGGAGTAGACAACAATTTGTACATAAACACTAAGGAAAATGAACTCTTAATTGTAGCAGTATATGTAGATGACATCATGTTTGGTAGCAACAAAGATAAGTTATCAAAAGGATTTGCAGAAGAGATGAAATCAGAATTTGAGATGTCTATGATTGGAGAGCTCACCTTCTATTAAGGACTTCAAAGTCTACAAAATAACACAAGAATATTCATTTCACAAGAAAAATACTTAAGAGATATGTTGAAAAGGTTCCAAATGGAAGACTGCAAACCTGTGTCAACTCCCATGATCATTGGATGCAAACTATGCACTGATGATGGATCTGCAGATGTAAATCAAAGACTTTACAGATCCATGATAGGAAGTTTGCTATACCTAACTGCCTCTAGATCGGACATTATGTTGGCAGTAGGACTTGTGGCAAGATATCCAGTAGCACCAAAACAAAATCACTTGCTAGCAATCAATAAGATATTCAAATATCTGCAAGGAACTGCACATTATGGCCTATGGTATCCACAAGGCAAAAAATTCACATTGAAAACATACACAGATGCAGATTGGGCCAACTATGTGGATGACAGGAAAAACACAAGTGGAGGTGAATTTTATTTGGGAGAAATTTGGTGGCATGGCTAAGCAAGAAGCAAACTTCTACCTCTCTATCTATAGCAGAAGAAGAATACATAGTAGCAACAACTTGTTGCACACAAGTAATGTGGATGAAACAAACCCTCCAAGACATGAAGGTAAGCATTGACGAACCCATTTCTATCAAATGTGACAATACTAGTGCAATAAGTATATCAAAAATCTTGTACTTCATTAAAAAACAAAGCACATCCCAATAAAGTACCACTTCCTTAGAGAGCAAGTAGCACATAAAATAGTGAAGTTGGAATATGTACCAACAAAAGAAAAAACATCAAACATATTCATAAAACCTCTTGCTAAAGAACCATTCAAATATCTAAGAGAAAAACTAGGGGTAGTGTCTGTAGATGTTACTCTCTGATATGATCAGAAAAAACAAAAAAGAAAAAAAGAAAAAGGAAAAAAGAAAAGAAAAGAAACACCAGCAAAGGCTGCATACAAGGAACGAGATCAATGCAGTAGAGAAGCGATAGTAAGTATCAAATAAGAAAGCATCATTCCAAGGGGAGAGCAGTCAATAAAAGTTGTCACAAAAGAGCTAGAGCAATGGAGTAGTGCATAGAACAGGTTCTCAAGATCAGAGTATTATTGAAAGATAGAAACCACACTGGGAAATGTGCAACCCTTTGCCATTGATGTCAAAGGGGGAGGAAAATCAAGCAGAGGAAGAAAATACACCTCTCAGAATGAGAAGGGGAGGAAATCCTAAAGGAAGTATTGGAGTATTTCCACCAATGCCAAAGGGGGAGACTGTTGGAAATATTGTCATTGATGGCAAAGATACAAGAGCAACACCAGAATCATCAGCTATAAGGTAAAGGAGCATATCAGGCATTGTGTAGCAGAGAAGCAATTAAGGCATAAAAGGAGAGATTCGTAGAAGCAGCAAAGAAGAAAATGCAACAGAGGTAGCAAAACAATGAATACATCAGAGGAAACAAAACAACGAATGCAACAGAGGGAGAAAATGCAGCAAAGGCAGCAGAGATGCAGCAAGGCACCAAAGGCAGCAGAGACAACAAAGAGGAAGAGACAACAGGGTTAGTGAATGGAGCATAAACAATAAAGAGGCAAAGACAATTGAAGGTAATCGAATTTTCTAGACACAACAAAGACCAGAGATCCTGCACATATTAGAAGCAGGATGATGCAAGAGCCGAGAGGAAGAGGCGAGAGTGGAGAGAGTTGAGAGGAAGAGGCGAGAGCAGCGAGAGCCGGAGTTACAGAGCGGGACAATGTAAACAAACGAAAAATCGACTAAGGCAGAGAATTCTTTGAAGAAGTCCAAGGGCAGCAAACAGATGGTCAGGATTAGATCGCAAATGTAAAGGCAAGAGATGGACGAATGAGATTGAATCGCGATTTCACACATTGCAAATATTAGCGGATATTGTTAAGGTCGTCGCAAGGTAAGTTAAACTGTCTGCGATGCGAAGTGGAGAAGGGCACGTGTCAGCACTGCACAATATCGCAGATCGCAAGAAATAAAGGGTAACCACAAAGTAAATCTTATAAAGTGTGAAGTGCGATCAAATGAGGACCGTTAGATCTAGGTGCAGATCAACGACGGACGGAAAATCGCAAAAACACACATCGCAAATTATAACAGATAGAGATAAGGCATCGCATGATAAGTTAAATTGTTTGTGATGCGGTAAAGATTGGAATATGTGATGCGACGAGGGGAGACCACATGCCAGCATTGCACATGAGCGCACACCATAGATTTTATGGTTTGTACTTAAGAGTTCGCATGGTAAGCTGGATGCGATGCGATGCGATTGCACATTGCAGAAAATAGGAGATATGTTTATGTGATTCTTTGAGAAATGTCCTCTCAAAGAATGTGGTCCATCTCCTCAGGAAAGTTACTAAAAAAATCGCCGCATGCAGTGGAAAAAGAAGTTGAATAAGTGTGATATGGTTCTAATAGCTCAAGATCAGAAAAGCCAATGGTATATGGACAGTGGATGCTCAAAGCATATGACTGGAGACCGAAGCAAGTTTATAACCTTTGATGAAAAGAAATCAGGAAATGTAACATTTGGCAATGAAAAAATAGGGAAAATAAAAGGAAAAGGCTCAGTCAGTCTGAATAATGGAAGAGGAGAGGCTCAAGATGTACTATTTTTGGACGAGCTAAAAGAAAATCTGCTAAGCGTCAGTCAAATGTGTGATAAAGGCTGTGAGGTCCTTTTCAAAGCCCAAGGTTGTGAAGTAAGGTTTATCACCATAGGAAAGACCTTGATCAGAGGTGTTCGAACAAAAAGTAATATCTATATAGTAGAAGAAGAGAATGAAGCGTGCTACATAAGCAAACTTGACGAATCATGGTTATGGCATAGAAGATTGGGACACCTAAAATTTAACCACGTCATTAGTCTGAGAAAGAAGAATGATGTCAGAGATATGCCTGCAATAAAGAATCCTCCAAATACCATATGTAAATCCTTCCAACTGGGCAATAAAACCCGCACATAATTCAAGGCCAAAGATCAACTATCTACAAGTAGGCCACTTTAGCTTGTACACATGGACCTGTGCAGACCTTCAAGAACTAATGCACCAGGTGGAGAATCTTATTTCATGCTGATAATAGATGATTTTACTAGATTGAAGTGGGTGGCATTTCTCAAATATAAATCTGAAGCGTTAGAGAAATTCAAGATCTTCAAGGCACTGGTAGAAAATAAAACAGGATGCAAGCTAAAATGCATTAGATCAGAAAGAAATTAGAAAACTCTCAAAGGGAATTATCAATGAACATTCCATGAATGAAAAGTTGTGAACAATTGGATAAATTACTACATGCTCAAAGATCTCCTCTCATAAATGCTAGGATAGGTTATGAAGGAGAAACCAACAAATCCAAGGTAGAAAATAACAAGAGTATCATATTTGTAAAATCTAGTGAAGCAGCAAAGAGGGAATCCACAGAATTAGAAATTGACAAGACCGTGATATATAATGAATCAAATAGAAACAAACAACAACCCCAAGTAACAATAAAAGAAATGAAGATACAACCAACTGCAAAAGACTCATATGCTCCCAAGGATGAATTGAACAAATGCGGAAGATGTCAAAGGATGTTTCTTCTTCCTGTGAGGAGTTTCACTTACTTCGCCTGCCACAGACCTGGACACATCGTGGCATACTGTAAGATAAAGCAGATCTAGTCCAACTAGCAAAAGATGCAACCGAAAAGATTACCTCAAACAACTCTCTCTGCTAGAGATAGATACTACTTCCATGGGTATTGTTTTTATTGTAAGGGGTTTGATCATAAAGCCATGGAGTGCAGAAAGTATAGACAAAGACTGGTGTATGAAAACTCAAGGAGAATTGTGAACAAGGGATAATTCACTCATATACATAATCCATTCAGAAATATAATCAAATGCTTTGGCTACCATCAAATCAGGCACAAGTCTCACAAATGTCCTCTCAAAGACTGTGGTCCATCTCCTCAGGAAAGTTACCAAACAAATAGCCACATGCAATGGAAAAAGAAGTTGAATAAGTGTGATCTGGTTCTAATAGCTCAAGATCAGAAAAGCCAATGGTATATGGACAGTGGATGCTCAAATCATATGACTGGAGACCAAAGCAGGTTTATAACCTTTGATGAAAATAAATTAGGAAATGTAACTTTCGGCAATGACAAAGCAGGGAAAATAAAAGGAAAAGGCTCAGTCAGTCTGAAGAATGGAAGAGGAAAGGCTCAAGATGTACTATTTTTGGATGGGCTAAAAGCAAATCTGCTAAGCGTCAGTGAAATGTGTGATAAAGGTTGTGAGGTCCTTTTCATAGCCCAAGATTGTGAAGTAAGGTTTATCACCATAGGAAAGACCTTGATCAGAGGTGTTCGAACAAAAATTAATGTCTATATAGTAGAAGAAGAGAATGAAGCGTGCCACATAAGAAAACTTGACGAATCATGGTTATGGCATAGAATATTGGGACACCTAAACTTTAACAACATCATTAGTCTGATATAGAAGAATGTTGTCAGAGATATGTCTGCAATAAAGAAGCCTCCAAATACCATATGTAAATCCTGCCAATTGGGCAAGAAAACCCGCACATCATTCAAGGCCAAAGATCAACTATCTACAAGTAGGCCACTTCAGCTTGTTCACATGGACCTGTGCGGACCTTCAAGAACTAATGCACGAGGTGGAGAATCTTATTTCATGCTAACAATAGATGAATTTACTAGATTGACGTGGGTGGAATTTCTCAAATATAAATTTGAAGCGTTAGGGAAATTCAAGATCTTCAAGGCACTGGTAGAAAATCAAACAGGATGCAAGCTAAAATGCATCAGATCAAACAGAGAAGGTGAATTCACAGACTATGATTTTGCAGACCTATGCAATGAATATGGGATAAAACAACAATTTACAATTGTAGGTACACCTCAACAGAATGGAGTGGCAGAGAGTCAAAATAGGTCAGTACTGCAGATTTCCAGAGCCATGATGCAGAAAGTAACATTCCCCAAACCTACTGGGCAAAAGTAGTACACACAAATGTTCACATTCTTAACAAAGCTCATCTAAGACAAAATTGTAACAAGATTCCTTACCAATTATGGCATGGGAAACCAACATCAATCAAGAACGTTAGAGTCTTTGGTATCAAGTGTTTCATAAAGAATAATGATGAAAAACTAGGGAAGTTTGATGCAAGAGTTGATGAAGGAATATTTTTGGGATATGCATCCAAGATTAAGGGTTACAGGTGATACAAAAAAAATACTTCACAAAATTGTGGAAAGCATTGATGTGAGATTCGACAAAGATCTACCAAACAAAACAAGAAGAAAAAGCTGCACCAATCCTCCAAATGATCATGAAGTTGAAAACCAAGATAATGATGAACAGAGCAAGACAATAGAAGATATTGAATTGAACTCAAAAGGTCCCTCAAGACACACTCAGAAGAACCATCCAGAAGATCAAATCATTGGGGACAAGAGTGCAGGAGTCCAGACTAGAAGACAATTAGCTAAACATACAGAAGAAGTATACCTAGCCATGCTATCACAAATAGAACCAAAGAAGTTTGATGAAGCCAACAAAGACAAAAATTGGGTAAATGCTATGAATGAATAACTAGACCAAATTGAGAAGAACAATTCCTGGGAGTTAATGCCAAGACCCATTGGGAAAAAATTCATTGGCACAAAATGGATATTCAAGAATAAGACGAATGAACAAGGGCAGGTAATCATAAATAAAGCCACACTTGTATGTAAGGGATATCTCAAATCGAAGGACTGATTATGATGAAACCTTTGCCCCTGTAGCCAGAATGGAAGCAATCAGAATGTTTTTTGCCTTTGCATGCTATCATGATTTCAGGGTATATCAAATGGATGTGGAGTCTGCCTTCCTGAATGGATATTTAGAGGAAGAAGTCTACATGGAACAACCTGAAGGATTCTCCTTAACAAGTAAACATGACTATGTGTGCGGATTAAAGAAAGCCTTATATGGTTTGAAACAAGCTCCTCGTGCATGGTATTCAAGGATGGACAAATACTTACAAAAACAAGGGTTCAAGAAAGGATGATTAGACAACAATTTGTACATGAAGGCTGATGAAAATGAACTCTTAATTGTAGTAGTATATGTAGATGATATCATGTTTGGTAGCAACAAAGATGAGTTAGAAAAAGGATTTGCAGAAGAGATGAAATCCGAATTTGAGATGTCTATGATTGGAGAGCTCACCTTCTATTTAGGACTTCAAATTCTACAAAAGAACACAAGAACATTCATTTCACAAGAAAAATACTTAAGAGAGATGTTGAAAAGGTTCCAAATGGAAGACTGCAAACCTGTGTCAACTCCCATGATCACTGGATGCAAAATATGTGCTGATGATGGACCTACAGATGTAGATCAAAGATTTTACAGATCCATGATAGAAAGTCTGCTATACCTAACTGCCTCTAGACCAAACATTATTTTGTCAGTAGGACTTGTGGCAAGTTATCAAGCAACACACCAAAACAAAATCACTTGCAAGAAATCAAGAGGATATTCAGATATCTGCAAGGAACTGCACATTATGGCCTATGGTATCCAAAAGGAAAAAAATTCACATTGACAACATACATAGATGCAGATTGGGCCAGCTGTGTGTATGGCAGGAAAAGCACAAGTGGAGGTGCATTTTATTGGGGATAAAGTCTGGTGGCATGGCTAATAAAGAAACAAAATTCTATCTCTCTATCTACAACAGAAGCAAAATACATAGTAGCAGCAACTTGTTACACACAAGTAATGTGGATGAAACAAACCCTCCAAGGCATGAAAGTAAGCATTGATGAACCCATTTCTATCAAATGTGACAATACTAGTGCAATAAGTATATCAAAAAATCATGTACTTCATTAAAAAAGAAAGCACATCCTAATAAAGTTCTGCTTCCTTAGAGAACAAGTAGCACAGAAAATAGTGAAGTTGGAATATGTACCAACAAAGGAACAAACAACAGACATATTCACAAAACCACTTGCTAAAGAACCATTCGAATATCTAAGAGAAAAATTCGGCGTAGTGTCTGCAGATGTTACTCTCTGATATGAAAAATAAAAAATAATATATATATATATATATATATATATATATATATATATATATATATATATATATATATATATATATATATATATATATATATATATATAATGGTTTCAGGGGGAGATTTTTGGAAATACACCAGCAAAGGATGCATACAAGGAACGAGATCAGTGCAGTAGACAAGTGATAGTCAGTATCAGACAAGAAAGCATCATTCGAGGGGGAGAGCAATCAATAAAAGTTGTCACAAAAGAGCTAGAGCAATGGAGCAGTGCATGGAACAAGTCCTCAAGATTAGAGTATTATGAAAAGATAGAAACAAAATTGGGAAATTTTCAACCCTTTGCCATTGATGTCAAAGGGGAAGGAAAATCAAGCAGAGGAAGAAAAGACACCTCTCAGAATGAGAAGGGGAGGAAATCCTGGAGGAAGTATTGGAGTATTGCCATCAATGCCAAAGGGGGAGACTGTTGGAAATATTATCATTGAAGGCAAAGATACATATAGGAGCAACACGAGAATCATTGACTATAAGGTAAAGGAGCAGATCAGGCATTGTGCAGCAGAGAAACAGAGAAGCAGAGGCAACAGAGAAGCAGTTAAGGCAGAAAAGGAGAGATTCGCAGAAGCAATAAAGAAGCAGATGCAGCAGAGGCAACAAAACATCAAATACAACAAAGGCAGCAAATGCAGCAAAATAACGAATGCATCAGAGGTAGCAAATGCAACAAAGGCAGCAGAGATGTAGCAAGGCACCAAAGGTAGCAGAGACAACAAAGAGTCAGAGATGTTTGAGGTAGCGAATGTAGTAGATGCAATGAATGGAGCAGAAACAACAAAGAGTGAGAGACAGCTGAAGGCAATTGGATTTTCTAGACACAACAAATACCAGAGATCCTGCACATATAAGAAGCAGGAAGAGGCGAGAGCCGAGAGGAAGAGGCAAGAGCGAAGAGAGCCGAGAGGAAGAGGCGATAGTAGCGAGAGCCGAAGTTATAGAGCGGGACAATATAAACAAACAAAAAATTAACTAAGGCAGAGAATTCTTTGAAGAAGTCCAAGGGAGGCGAACGGACGGTCACGATTAGATCGCAAATGTAAAGGTGAGAGATGGACGGATGAGATTGAATCACAAGTTTGTATATTGCAAATATTAGAAGATAGTGTTAAGGCTGTCGCAAGGTAAGTTAAAATGTATGCGATGCGAAGTGGAGAAGGGAACGTGTCAGCACTACGCAATATTGCAGATCGCAAGAAATAGAGGGTAACCACAAAGTAAATCTTATAAAGTGCGAAGTGCGATCAGATGAGGGCCGTTAGATCTGGGTGCAGATCAACGATGGACGGAAAATGGAAAAAGAGAATTATAGTGGATATAACTAAGGCATCGTGCAATAAGTTAAATTGTTTGCAATGTGGCAAATATTGGAATATGCAATGCGACGAAGAGAGACCACGTGTCAGCCTTGTGCATGAGCGCACACCACAGATTTTATGATTTTTACTTAAGGGTTCGCACGGTAAGCTGGATGCGATGCGATGTGATTGCATATCGCAGAAAATAGGATATATGTTTATTGCAAAACATTAAAACTTGTGGGAAAGCGAAATGCGATGCGCTATGATTGGTCACTGTGTTGTGGGACCCTATAACCAAATTTAAGCGCGTATGCAGAGCCCTCTCTTTGTTAAATCACATCGGAGGTGGAAAAGGGAATTATAACGTAAGACCATTGATACACCGAAATGCGATATGAGACTAGACGCGATAAAGTTCGAAGTTAAGATCTGATGCATTTAAAGTCGGGGACAATGTGGTTTTATGAAGAAAACATTGGAAGCAGAGGATGACTTGGTTTACGAAGAAAAGACTAAATGATGGCAAAAGACTTAGATATATAAGGAAATTATGCACGGGAGTAGACTTGGGTAAGACCCGACTGTAAGTGCAGAACAATGTTGCGGCAGTAAGGCAAACGAAAAGCTGAACGCAAGAGAATGGACTCGGGTAGAGAGACTGGACAGTGCATGCAGAGAAGTTGAATGTTGTGGTTAAATATAATAGGTAGACTCGGGAAATATAAGGAGATATAGTAGCACTATTTGAAACGCAACAACATGGGTCAAGTCGGGTAAAAAGGCGGTTATGCAACACAGTTAAAATATAACGGCATAAATAGAAAAGACAAGAGGACAACAAGCAGAAGAGGACAAACACTCAACAAAGCTTAGAAACTGGAAGGGCTGAGTGAAACAATTGATTGTAACTGTAAATGTTTTATTTATTTTATATTGTTTTTGATGCAAAGGCAAGTCTTTGTAGGCAAAGCAAAAATCCAATGTAATACTGAAATGTGTACATACTGTTATATTATTCTGAATGTGCTGGGAAAGAAAAGGAGAAGGTGGATGGAAAAGAGTCATGCATGTTCATTTCATATTCCCATATGGAATGCAAACATTTATGAGGTGATCTCTATAAATGATGTTACTTTCATATGCATAGAGAGGTTAGAGAGTGGAAAAATAAGAAGAAGAAAGAGCAGAAAGAGAAGCTGTGTAGATCTAGAGATGATATAAGGCATATATGAATGCTGGAGGACAACAGTGAAGAAGGAATAGAACAGAGCTGATATCCAGGTAAATCAACATGTGTTTTCATTGTAGTGTGAGAAAGTTGGTTCTTCCATATCAAGTTATAGCTTGATAGATGTACAGTTGTAGCTGGCTGAGGTAGGAGCCTCCTGTGGGTTGTAGCCTGCAGAAAATAGATGGGAGTTGGAGCTTCCTTGCAAGTTGTAGCTTGTAGAATTGAGGTAGTATCCTCCTGTAGGTTGGAGCCTACAGAAAATCAGTGGTGAGAGGGAGTTGGAGCTTGCCTTTGCATCACAACAATAATAAGATGTGGTTTTCTCCCTTATGGGTTTCCACTTATATCTGTTGTCTATGTGCATGATGATTATGTGTTGATATTTTGTCTTTAGTCTACTTTATACCTGCTGCTCACGTATAAATATTGTTGTCCCATTGTACATTAAGATGATAATGAAATGAAGGTGTAAATAAGTATAAAAGAAAGTTTAAAAGTCCATGAATGCATTAAACTGATTCAACCCCCCTCTCAGTTTAACTAAGGGTTCAACACATTTCAGTTATTATGGATAAGGAAATTGGCGAAGGCAATGGAAAAGGCTTTGAAAAGGCAAAAAGTATTTTTGGCACATTTATTTACGAAAATAAAGGAAATTATGAGAAAAGGAAGTTGAAAGGTCACAAGTTGCATGTGAGGACGAAAATTAAGGAAAATAATGGAAAATAGAAGAAATTAGAGGCCTCATCAATAAAAATACCTCAGAGCATCAATTGGTAGCTGTTTGTGAGTTCATTTTCAGAATTAGTCTTAGAGAGGAGAAGAGAAACAAGAGGAGAAATAGATCAGGCAAGCAGAGGAAGGAAAAGCAAGCAAATGAAGGACAAGGAAAGGGAAATAAAGCAAAGATCAAGCAAGGAAAGGTCAGAACAAGCAAGCTTAAACATGAATACTTTCAGGTAATAGATTGCATGTATGAATTCCTAGTTTGTTTTGACATACATGGTATGTGCATGTTGGTATTTGGTTCTTTTGCTGACGATGGCATGGTTTTTCCGGTTTTTGACAGTGGTTTTCAATCTTTCCTTGCCATTTCCGAATAGCCATGGTGTGATGGGAGCGTTATCGGTTTTGAGCTTTGTAATTATCGGAAGGTTTTGGAATCTAGGGTAGAGGTGGTCTCAGGAACATTCCCAAAGGCCTAGGAATCCCTTGACCGGTAATGGAGGGATACACTATAAAGCGTGAGGGTGGATTCTCGGTTAGGGCCTAGTGATCCGATGTGGATTGCAGTAAAGTGTAGAGAGTTGGAGACAAAAAATTCTTCAAGGATGGTGAAGGAATCTGGAGGCATTCCAAGTTTGGTTTGGATTTGTGATCTTGGAGCCAGTTTAAGTGAGACCACGGTATTGTGAGAGCGGAGGTGGTTTAACCTTTGAATTCTCTTGGTTGTTTTGGATTGGTTTATCCCATGAGATCCCACATTCATGCTTGGAATATGGCACAGGGTGTTATCACCAAAAAATGATCACCTAGCCATTCCTAATTAGGTGGATCGAAATAAACCATGCGAGTTTAATTTTACCATAGTAAAGTCACTTTCACTATAAGAAATAATTTAATAAAATACCTTTATTAAGTTATTTTTTATTACAACCGATGATAATTAAATAAACTATTATTTAATTAATTTTCTCTAGGAATAGTTAGTAAATCATTATTTAATAAATATTCCTTGTCACATTTGAGTAAATCACGTAGGAATAATTAAATAAATCATTACTTTTTTATTATTCCTTATTTCCATATTTGAAATAATTATTAAATCATCATTTAATGGTTATTTAATTTTCACACCTTTCTTATTGTAGACGAAATAATTAAAAAAATATTTGTTTGTTAATTAACTCTAAATAAAGGTATTTAACCATTTTAAATATCTTTTCCCTCTCCAAAAATATAATAAAGTATTCTAAATGATTAGATCTAGATTTTGGTCAATAATATTTTATTATTCTCCCTTTTCGAGATCAACCTAATACTTTGCTATAAATAAGAGGGGTTTTCATCCATTTCTCACCATGATCATTATCATTGTCACCATTATCGTCACATATCATTCGAGCTCCCATTTTTGAGTTCTACATTGTCTGGGTTTACACACAATCAAGAGAGAGGAGGATATAAATTCTTAAGCGATGAGGACATCAAAGGACCCATCCCATAGAGTGGGACTTATGCCTTTTGTAAATCTCCTTCACCAAGTGTTTTAATATAATTATTTTCTCTCAAAAGCTTTTCCAAGATTGGGTTTTACATCGGTTTTTATATCTCTTGTTTATGCTTTTAGATTTGCATATATCCATATTTTTTTTTCCAGGTTTTCTCACATATTAATTGCAGAACTGAAGTATGAGTAACCACACTTGTTGTTAGGGTCACTAGACACTTGTGATTTAAATGAGGTATTTTTGGTACACCTTCCAAAAGATTTCGTACTAGACGAATCAATTGGTGTAACAACTCCAGTTTCCTGGGTGAATTTTGCTTCAGAAATTTCAGGGTTTTTTGCAGTTATTTTTAGCTTCTTTTTGATATTTATAGTTTTCTCTCCATTATTCTATCAAATTTCTGGTTACTGGTGGTTTTGTGGTGTTTTCCGCAGGTCACAAGTACAAGCCAAGTAGGAGACAACAACATCTTTCGAAACCTGTCGTCTGATAGTTGTGGAGACCAAATCACAGTTTTCAGCACCAGAAGTGCGTTATGAGGAGCATAATGCATTATTTGGCCCCAAAAAAATGATTTCCTTAAAAAACAGGTCAGAAACTACATTTTCATATTTTTCCATGATTTTTTTTTTTAAATTTTCAGGGTTTGTTGAGAGTACTATTTTGGGTTTTTTTAAGCTCTGTTTCAGCCCTCCTTAGGCATGTATCTACTTATTTTTCCTCTTTGAAGTAGAAACAAGCTCCCTAGGGTTTCTAGTATGCTTCCATCGTTCTAGGAAGGGATCAGATGAGTAAGGAGTCTAGGGTTTTCAGTACTTTTAGCCATTTTTTCAAGGTCTGATCCATTTTATTACAACCCCTTTTGATAGGTTTTTTAGCCTTCATAACTCCATTTTTAGTTTTCTTTTTCCTTTCCCCCTAGGATCCCCTTGAGTATCCTTGGTTTTTTGAGCTTCTTACCAATCCGTTGTAGCAGATCTCACCTCTATTTTTTGCTATTCGTCTCCACCATTTTTCGGCAGCATAGAGCCTTAGATCCCAGTCCCATTGACATTAGATCTTGTAGGCCCTTTTCATGTGTTTTGAGTAGCTTGTTTTTCTCTTTTCATCTAGCTGTTTGAGAGCCTTATTTGCGTGGGGTTTCTACTTGATTTGTTGTTTATTTTTCTATCATATTTTTCTATTATTTATAGTATTTCAACATTTTATTTTAGCAACATATGGCACCACAAAATATGCTCAATTTACTCATCCAATAAACACATTTTTTCACACATACACACCCTAAGCGAACACGAACTTGGTTAACACTGCCAAGTCAAGAGTTTAAACACCACACTTAATAATCTAACACACATAAATTAATCCCACTTGGGCATCAGGGCTAAACAATCTATGTAGTTAGGTGTAGGATTAGTGGGATAGGCTTCCAATAACACCCACTGATAATTTATATTGAGACATAAAAGTTGAGGTTTTAGGGAGCTTAAAATCCTTCAACATCCCACGGTCAAAGTCAGAGTGCACCAGAAACCCGATTCAGAGGGGGTTAGACTAGGACATCGAGCGAGCGGTTCTCCTCGAGGCAACCCAACCCATGGTAGGGAATTTTGTGCGTTATCTGATTTACCAAGAAGATCAAGAATTAACCACCCCCGTGGGAAGAAGGTAACTGTAGTGACCAATGTTAGGAAAACACCTTATAGGACTCGCTATGGAAAAAATTGCTTCTCTACCCTACCTTTCTCTTTGAAAAGACATCTAAAACAATAGATTTAGCATTGTTTGAGGAATTTATATCACCTTTAGGCTAGAGGTCATTTTTATTTTGATAGGACGATTTTTCTTGTATTAGAGTAATATCATTATATAGTTTGTTTACAGTTGGCACCACTGCACTAGGTGTTTGCTTGTTGTTTGTTACTATGATCTTTCCTATCATCCTTTAGTCCTCTAGTGCTATCTTTGTCTTGAAATCATTGCACCACCAAGGTGTTTTTCGCGGCGAATTTGAGGTCTTCATCCTCAGTTCCCGTTATGATGTATTACTCCTCCCTGTCAGGTGCGAGTTAATCCTCCTAGTCCTTCATCGAGTCCTTTTGACTCTAACTCTACTGATTCCTTTGATTCCGCGTCTTCTCTACCTCATATCGCCACCATGTCAGGCACCAATGTAGGTTTGGGAAACCAAGGTGGTACCTCGGGTCCTACCCCGGGTAATACCACTAGTGGAACCTCATCTGGTACGGTCATTCCTACTCCTTTGCTACCCTTTATGGTTGGTTTAAATGTCTGAGATTTTAATCAGCTTATCAATGATACCCTTCTCCATGATCCAAGTTGGCCAGTTATGCCTACTTAAATTCCTTTAGTCATTCATAAGTTTGATGGAAATACTGGAGAATACCCTGCTAATCATGTGGTGTTCCTCCTATTCCATTACCGATGACTTCATTCATCTTCAATTATTCCAACGCATGCTTACTGGAGCTGCGACTAAGTGGCATGTCGACCAACCTCGTGCCTCTCATTCCACTTTTGTGACTCTCACCAAAGCTTTCTTATCATATTTTTAGTTACCTATGTGTTATGAAATTGAGACCGAACTCTTGACTTCATTTCGTCAAACTTCTACCACCCGCCTTTCTGACCATGTCCAAGAATGGCGCAGAAGGAGGAGCACCTGTAGGGCTCCTATTTTTGAAGACCGTGTCTATATGGATTGGTTTCTTAGATCATTGTTGGGCCCCATAGGTAAAGCTGTCGCGTCAAAATTCCCTTAGACAGAGGAAGATGCACTCCAAATAGCCTTAAAGTATGACTTTATTTATGCCTAATCTGGTTATCTTTATATTGTTCTACAAGATCTCCCTAGGCCTGGTGGTGCTGATGCACCGGGGGAATCTCATGCAATCGATGACATCGTTGGATCTCTTTCACACCCTTATCAGCAACCATATGCTATCCCTTAGATGAGTTGTGGTCAACCCCAGGGGGGACCAGTACCTCCTACAATTATCCCCCTCCACTAAGCAACTCTTATCCAAGCCAAAGTATGCCATACACATTTCCCCAATCACATTAACAGATGTCAGGGCCAGTTGTTGCTCAACATTTTTATACCAATATTTCCCATTCTCCATATATTCATTATGCATCTCCTAGCGCTCCAGCCCCTCTAGCACAAGCGACTCAGGCTCCCATGACTCCTTAACCTATGCCACAACAACCACCTCCTCCTCAAGGTCAAGTGTATGCTCAATAGAGTGTAGCCAATCCCCCCAACACCAAGAAGAAGAATAAGGATAAAAGTAATAGGAATAAACCATCCCAAGGTAATGAGGGTAATCAAGGTCCTCCACCTAATCAACCTTAGGGAAGTCAACCTAATCCTACAACCCAGCAACAGGGCAATCAACCCAAGTAGAAAAAGGCCCTTCGTATGAATAAGCCTTGTGCATGTTACAGTGTATATCACAATTACACTCATGATTGTCCCCTTTTACCACATATGCGTCAAGTATGGGAAGCCCAAGCAAGAAATTCTATTAGAAAGCATCTCATGGCTTAGCTTCCTGAGGCCCCTGCTTCATCTCAGTCGACAGCGCTTACCAAATGATTCAGATTTATGCAGGAACACAACTGAATACGAATATAACCATACATATAAAGACGTAGTGGAAATAAAACTTCATTTCATTAATATCAAATAACTGAAATATGCTTACAGACAGAATGGAAATAAACTAGCTAGGGCACTGGTAGCTTATCTCTGAGAAGGGATGTGGCAGCTACAAGCCTCTGAATTGTGTTACAATGAGGCTCGAAGGCCTATTTATTATTTAGAAACAATGGAAAACCCTAAAATCCAAAAACCTAACCCTAGGAGACGAAGCGCCAAAACTATGCGCCTCGTTTGGGTAAATTGGTACATCAACTTCCCGGGGACGTAACTTTGGCATACTATTTCCGTTTGATGCGCAAAATATCTCGTTAGAAAGATCTATCAAAGGAATACAAATTATGTGTGAACTTTTGGTTTTCCAAAAAAATGTTGTGTAGGGCCTCAAAACGACTTCGGAAGTCCTTGGTGAGCCACTTGCCTTGGTGAAGGAGTTGGCCTGCTTTGACAACTCGATATAGTTGGATCCTTTGTTGTTGGTTGTTCTTGATCCGTGTATCCATGATCTGATCAGTGGTGGCTTGTTCCATGTAGTTTAGGTTTAACTCTGTTGGTGTGAGTTGTTCTGCCATGTTGGATGTGTCTATTAGAGGTGGAAAGTAGGGCCGAAGGTGGTCCACATTGAACATTGTGTGCAGACCAAGGAATGGTGGAAGACTGAGCTTGGAGGCATTGTCCCCTACAACCTTTATGATGGTGTATGGACCATAGCAGAGCGTGTGAAGCTTGCGGTGGGGTCCAACGAGGTGATACTTCTACAAATGTAGCCACACTTTTTCGCCCACCTAGAAGTTGTGTGGCACCCGCTGTTGATCGTGTGGCTACTTGTACCTAGCATTTGCTCTTTCCAATATGTCATGAACCTGTTGGAGGATGTGCTAAATGCGCTCAATGAAGTTGTTTGCCTTGTCTGCTTCAGACTGGACATGAGTCGAATCTACTTGAGTAGTCGCAAATGGACTGGCTATGTAAATGGGACATAGTGGCTGGAATCTCAAGTGGTGAGCCCTGGTATTGCACCAAGAGTGCTGCAACTCCCAGGAGCTGCCCTACTTTACTTTATCAACCAAGGTTCGTAAAAACTTAGAGGTGACAGTGCGATATACACAGTAGATGCATTCTACTCATGTCATCCTCTTCCGCTCTATGAAAGGGTGCTACTTCTAAGGGTTCTCAGTGAAGTCTATCACACTTCAATG
The DNA here is from genome assembly GCA_034641835.2 of Pinus albicaulis. NCBI lineage: Eukaryota > Viridiplantae > Streptophyta > Pinopsida > Pinales > Pinaceae > Pinus > Pinus albicaulis. Next base: position 1,301,602,917 of record CM076575.1, read on the forward strand.
AAACTAAAATAAATTGCAAAATGGAAATGACAGAAAGGAAACTAAACTAAATTCCTGAAAAGAAATGATAGGAAAGAAACTAATTTAAATTGCAAAAAGGAACTGACGGAAAAGGAACTAATTTAACTTGTTGAAAATAAATGGTAGAAAGGAAACTGATTTAATCTGAAAAAAGGAAATGACTAAAAAGAAACTAAACTAAGTTGCACTTAGCTAGGCCAATCGTCTAAACACACCATACTCATCCTTTGATCTATTTACCATGCTATCATGCTTCTAACCATGCAACTATTCATGATAAAATAAACTTGACAAAGTGTGGCTTGTAGTTTGGAGGAAAACGGGCTAAAAGTGCTAATGGAAGGCTCACCACATGAAACTAGGCTTAGAGGTGGAAAGAGGGGGTTTAAACCTTATTAAAACTTTATAGCGCTAAAATCCTTTGGAGCGGGAGGCTTTTAGAAGTGCGATGGAGGGAAGAAAGTGCGATATGCGATATGTGAAATCGAAATCGTAATATCACAAAGTTGGAGGAGTAGCGAAAGTGATGTTCAGGAGCGGGAGCGAAATGCGAAATGTGATGGGGTAAAAATTGCGAAATGAAAAATGTGATGGGATAAAGACTGCAAAATGCGATTTACGGTGTGATAGAGTACGAAGCGATATCACAATCGGTGTTTGGAGCGGCAAGTCTTAAAGGGAAAAGGGAAAAGGTTGTGAAATGCGATGGGTGACATGGTAGTGGGACTGGTGGCAGAGTACAATAGCAATATCGCAATCGGCATTGGGAGCGGTAGGTGTTAATGGGAACAAAATAAAAACTGCGATTTGCAATGTGGCGGAGTACAGAGAATATCGCAATCGGCGTTGGGAGCAGTAAGTATTAACAGGAGCCAAATAAAAAGTGTTATTTGCGATGAGTCGGATGACGTGGGAGAGTATGGAAAGGATATCGCAATCGGTGGACAGAAGCGGTAAGTCTTAAAGGAAAAAGGGAAACGGTTGCGAAATGCGATTGCAAAAAGGGATTGCGGTAAGTTTGAAGGAAAGGGTAAAGGTCGGGTTCCAATGATTAAAGCATTTTCGAGCATAAGCAGTAAAGCGCAAATCACCATGAAGAATTGAAAAAGAAAGGAGAGAAAGGATTCTACAATTGCCAAGATAAAAGGGCGGAGGCAGACTTTTGATGCTTTTCAAGCGTTTTGTGAAAAAAAGGGCGACATCTGTAATAAAAGAAGGAGGGAAATTGAGGCACAACAACAGTGTTCAGGCGTGAAAACAGAGATGGAAAATGAAGTGAGACAGGTTGATGAAATCTCTAGGGATTTTGATGCTTATTCCTGCAAACAAACCTGCGGATTCATGCACGGAAAAAAAAACAGACAAAATACGTGATAAAAATAGTGAGCAGAAAGCATTTTTTTGGCCTGTGGGAAGGTCAACCCTGCTTGAAATCTATTGACAAAGATGAGAGGGGAAGGCTTGACCACAACTTTTGGATTTTTCCTCTACTCTATTACTCTCGTAAGCAAATGAAGAACTACAACAACAAACTGAAAGCAAAAAAAAAAAAAACAATGAAACTATCAGAAGCAGATCTAACTAAATGGCAGAAGAAAAACTAGCTAAATGACAGAAAGGAAAGAATGAAAACAACAGAGAAGCTAAGGCACATGGGTTGGGCCCTAACCCATGAGCCCATCTCTCTAGAACTAAATCAGTAAAACAACATCTGCCTACTCATTTAAATACAAAAAATACAGTCTTATTACATCCCGAAGGGCTTAAACAACAAAATCCTAATAGAATGGAAAAGAATGGCATGGGATGGAATGGAATGCAAATGGAATCGACTAGCATCGAATGGATCGGAAAATCAACTGGAATCGACCCTCCTTAGCTCCTGGTCAGCTTTATTTATTATATAGGGCATTTACCAACAACTCCGTTGAAAATAGTGATTGAGTCCACTTTGACTCCAAGTAAACCATAGATTGAGTGTACTTTGGTCTTCGAGTTGCTTGGTTGCCTTTGATAGTTAAGGAGGGTGGAAAACCCCCTTGAATCTCTCCAAGATTTCTCAATAATTTCCTGATATTGTGCTCATTCATTCTTCAATCTTGATCTTCCAGTGGCAGGGAGCAAGTCCCTAAATTATCTCCTTCTCCAAATCTACATAATCTGCTCAATATTCTCACAATATTCTACAAAAATAACCAATATTAGGCACAAATATGCAATTACCTTTAAACCTTCCTAAGAACATATTAAAGCATAAGAAAACATTATTAAGTGCAAAAGGAAATATTTAATATATCTTTTTTATGTGCATAAGGAAGGTAGATGGGCCTAAGAAAGGTTAGATGGGCCTTAATTTATGTCTAATTTAGAGTCCCATCATCACCCCCTTATTGAAACTGTTGCTCATCCTCTGAGCAAACTATTCGTCCTCCATGCCTTATGGTTTTTCCTGCATGCTGACTTATTTCATTTTCTGGTTTTTGGCCCATGCGTTGATCCTCTTGATAATTGTCTTGTTATTCTTCTCGTAGGTGCTTCATGGAGGTCCTCAGATGCCTTAAGAATTTTTTTTTTGCATGCCAAGAGGTGGTGGATCCACCTTTTATTTTTTTATTATTATTATTTTTAATTGCATGCAGAATAAAATCACAGTTCTTTTTTCTGTGAACTGAGTTCACCCTTGGTTACCCCGTGGCACTCCTTGTCTTCCATTGTAATGAACTTCTTAATACCCACTTTCTCAAGTCATTTTTACTTTTTTCTTGTTACTCTTCTTGGTGGAAAAAGTGAGGCTAGTCGCTAGATAAGGCAGAGGTTGTTCTGCTACTGATTTTGGCTATATAAAAAACTTTCCTTCTCACAATTTTTAATGTTTTATTAAGCTAAAATAGATTCGAAGAAAGGGTTATATGATTGCATACCTGAGCCTTACCATTGATTTGTTTTTGCAGGTGATATTGAAGTTGGTGTTGAAGTTGCTACTGAAGCTACTGCTAAATATGCTACTGAAGCTGCATGTGATAATTTGCTTGAGGTCCTTTTGGAGCTTCTGAGCACAGGAGGAGGAAGTCCAAGTTTGACTACCTTTGACCAGGGTGTTGACCAAAATATCTTTTTGTGCCAACTTGATGTTTTTCTTCTTGCAAAGGTTGGAGAGCATCTACATTCATTAGAGAGAGATACATGGAGAAATGTAATTTTTTTTTCAAGGCCTACTAGTTTCCTGAACGAGGTTTTCCACTAATAGGTCTGCCTAGGTACCTCAAAGGAGGTTTTAACCTAGGATATTTTATTTATTTATTTATTTTTGTCCAACCCAATGACCGCCTCATGGAGGTTTTTCAATCAGTGGGCCAATCTCAGACGCCTCAAAAGAGGTTTTTACCTGAGATTTTATTCTTTTTCCCTTTTTCTTTTTTTATTTTTTATTTTTCGCTTTCATACTCTACTTGAAAAAAACAAAACCTTTTTCAAGTATAGGAATACTTCCAATGGAGCCATTTACACATCAATATGAGAGATAAAATCAGGTGCACACTTGGAATACATGCTCTGACGTGTACCTGAATATAAGAGATGAATTGCTTTGACTGGGATTGTATCAAGTACTGTTGGAGAAGAGTGCGTTTCTACAACTTAATGACTGTTTGGAACCATATGTCAATATAGTTGTGATGCCCCCAGTCCACTTGCTGAGTTGGATCACCTTGGATGTACTCTTCTATTATGACATTCAAATCTTCCTCTTTTTGTTGATTGTTCTCTTGAGCACATGGAGGAAATGCTGGTAAACATGAGGAAACTTTCTCAACATCTGATTCTGATGTCGACTCTTCATCAAGTGCAACCCTTGATATTTTGATCTCCTCATTTGGATCTTCTTCTTCTTGATGTTGTCCTTCAATGACATTAATAAAATATCTTCTTTGTAATACCTTTCTTGAACTAAGATGAATACCATCTAGATTAAGAGAAGATGTTTGGAAGTGTTGTACCTCAGCATTGTAAGTGGGCTGAGATACTTCATTGTATGGGTTTGGAAATGGTGGTACAGGTAGTTGAGTGGGGGTGGATATATGAGATGGATATGGTTGAGGTTGTGGTTGTGGTTGAGGTGGATGGTAGGGATAGCATGGAGTTGGGTATGGAGGATATTGAGGGAAATATTGAGGATATTGTGGATTTTCCCAATAAGGTCCTTGCCAACCATGTTGCCACGATTGGTTTTGGGGGTAGATGGCCGAGGTTGCCAAGGAGAGAGTGTGTCCCAATTAGTTTGAGATGGATGTGAATAAGCTTGAAATTGTGAAGTGGGCCCTTGCATCATATCAAGTTGAGTAGGCTGCCAGGGTATCCTTGGAGCTACATAACATAGATTCTTTGGTGATTGCCTTGCTCCATTGTCTTCCTGGTATACTTCTTTAAACCTGGGGAATGATGGAAAACATTTAGTAGCATATGATTTTGCATGGATAACAAAAATATCATCATATTCTTTTTGCTCAACTTTCATTCTTAACATTTCTACTTGTTCACTTAGATTGCTAAGAATTTTTGTTTTAAAATTTTCAAGAAAATTTCCAAGTTCATCTTGCCTTACCAATGTTGAGGCAGATTTACTTACTCTTTCCCTTCCTCTTGATACGTGCTTGCATGTTTCACAAATTTCTTCAAATGACAATTGGTATACATCTCCTCCACTCATGAGATTAAGGAGATCAATCCACTCATCCCTAATTGTTCTAAGTAAGAGGGTTTTTAGTGTGTTAAATCCTAAATGATACAATTTTTCCCTCTTAACATTAAACATGAACCTATCTATGAGATCCTCAAGGCTCTCATCCTCTTTTTGATTCATTCTAAAAATTTCTTCTTTAAGATCATGGTTTTTATATTTTCCTAGGAATATCTTTCGCATATCATTCCATGATCTTATTGAATTAGTACCTAGACTCATGAACCATTTAAGAGATTTATCCTTCAATGTTGCAGGAAAAAATCTCAATTTTTGAGTGTGTGATAAGTAGCCATAACATCTACAAAGTATCTTAAATTCAAAGAAATTTTTTTCCGGATCCTCTGTACTCATACCATGGAAGTTGGGAAGGAAATATGGAGGGATGTTCTTCATATGTACACGGATGTCCATATCTTGAATGGGAAACCCAATAATATCTTCATTGTCATCATATCCATCCATCTCTTCTACCTTCAAAAGTGTATTGTGATGTGGTTCTTACTACACCACATGGTCAGGTGGGGGTGTTGGTATTAGAGAAGTATTTAAAAAAAAATTCTGAGTATCCCTACTCCTATGAGGCATGAAAATCATATTTTTTTTTTATTTTTCAATATTTTGGAAACAACATGAAAAAGGAAAGCATAAAATAATGCTAAAAAAGAATCAAAGCATCTACTAGATACCTCCCTGGCAACAACGCCAAAAAGTGGTGAGCCCTGGTATTGCACCAAGAGTGCTACAACTCCCAGGGGCTGCCCTACTTTACTTTATTAACCTGGGGTTCGTACAAACTTGGAGGTGACACTGCTATATACACAACAGATGCATTCTACTCATGTCATCCTCTTCTGTTATATGAAAGGGTGCTACTTCTAGGGGTTCTCAGTGAAGTCTGTCACACTTCAATGAAACTAAAATAAATTGCAAAAAGGAAATGATAGAAAGGAAACTAAACTAAATTGCTGAAAAGAAATGACAGGAAAGAAACTAATTTAAATTGTAGAATGGAACTGACGGAAAGGGAACTAAATTAACTAGCTGAAAATAAATGACAGAAAGGAAACTAATTTACTCTGCAAAAAGGAAATGACTGAAAAGAAACTAAACTAAGTTGCACCTAGCTAGGCCAATCGGCTAAACATGCCCTACTCATCTTCTGATCTATTTACCATGCTATCATGCTTCTAACCATGCAACTATTCATTATAAACTAAACTTGACAAAGTGTGGCTTGCAATTTGGAGGAAAACTGGCTAAAAGTGCTAATGGAAGGCTTACCACATGAAACAAGGCTTAGAGGTGGAAAGAGGGGGTTTAAACCTTATTAAAACTTTATAGCACAAAAATCCTTTGGAGTGGGAGGCTTTTAGAAGTGCGATGGTGGAACTGTGATGGAGGGACAAAAGTGCGATATGCGATATGCAATATTGCAATCGCAATATCGTTATCACAAAGTTGGAGGAGTATCGGAAGTGATGTTCAGGAGTGGTAGCAAACTATGAAATGCGAAATGCGATGGGGTAAAATATGCGAAATGCAAAATGCGACGGGATAAAGACTGCGGAATGTGATTTTTGATTTGCGGTGTGGTGGAGTACGGAGCAATATCGCAATCGGCGTTTGGAGCGATAAGTCTTAAAGGGAAAAGGGAAAAGGTTGCGAAATGAGAAATGAGATGGGTGACGTGGTGGTGGGACTGGTGGTAGAGTACGACAACGATATCACAATCGGAGTTGGGAGCGATAGGTGTTAATGGGAACCAAATAAAAACTACAATTTGCAATGTGGCGAAGTAGGGAGAATATCGAAATCGGCATTGGGAGCGGTAAGTATTAACGGGAACCAAATAAAAAGTGTGATTTGCGATGATTCAGATGACGTGGAAGAGTAAGGAAAGGACATCACAATCGGTGGACGGGAGCAGTAATTCTTTAAGAAAAAAGGGAAAAGGTTGCGAAATGTGATTGCAAAAAGGGACTGCGGTAAGTTCGAAGGAAAGGGTAAAGGTCGGGTTCCAATGTTTAAAGCGTTTTTGAGCATAAATGGTATGTATTAGGGTGGAAAGGTAAAGCACAAATCGCAATGAAGAATGGTAAAATAAAGGAGAGAAAGGATTCTGCGATGGCTGAGATGTGATAAGTGGGAAATTCAAGGAGAAAATGGGCGGAGGCAGAATTTTGATGCTTTTCAAGCATTTTATGAAAAAAAGGGCGACATCTGCAATAAAAGAAGGAGGGAAATGGAGGCACAACAATAGTGTTTAGGTGTGAAAACAAAGATGGAAAATGAAGCGGGACGACTTGATGAACTCTCTGGGGCTTTTAATGCTTATTTCTGCAAACAAACTTGCGGATTCATGCACGGAAAAAAATAGACAAAATGCGTGATAAAAATAGTGAACAATACACATTTTTTTGGCCTGTGGGAAGGTCAACTCTGCTCGAACTCTATTGACAGAGATGAGAGGGGAAGGCTTGACCATAGCTTTTGTATTTCTCCTCTACTCTATTACTCTCGTAATCAAATGAAGAACTACAATAGAAAATTGAAAGCAAAAAAACTAAACAAAAATGAAACTATCAAAGGCAGATCTAACTAAATGGCAGAAGAAAAACTAGCTAAATGACAGAAAGGAAATAATGAAAAAATCAGAGAAGCTGAGGCACATGGGTTGGGCCCTAACCCATGAGCCCAGCTCTCTGGAACTAAATCAGTAAAAAAAAATCTTCCTACTCATTGCATTACAAAAAAGTACAGTCTTATTACATCCTGAAGTTATTAAACAACAAAAGCCTAATAGAATGGAAAATAATGGCATGGGATGGAATGGAATGCAAATGGAATCGACTAGTATCGAATGGATTGAAAAATCAACCGAAATCGACCCTCTTTAGTTCCTGATCAGTTTTATTTATTCTACATGGCAGCTACCAACAACTCCCTTGCAAATAGTGATTAAGTCCACTTTGACTCCAAGTAAACCATAGATTGAGTGTGCTTTGGTCTTCGAGTTGCTTGAATGCCTTTGATAGTTAAGGAGGGTGGACAACCCCCTTGAATCTCTCCAAGATTTCTCAATAATTTCATGATATTGTGCTCAATTATTCTTCAATATTGATATTCTAGTGGCAAGGAGCAAGTCCCTAAATTATCTCCTTCTCCAAATCTACATAATCTGCCCAATATTCTCACAATATTCTAAAAAAATATCCAATATTAGGCACAAATATGAAATTACCTTTAAAACTTCATAAGAACATATTAAAGCATAAGAAAACATTATTAAGTGCAGAAGTATATATTTAATATATATGTGCATAAGGAAGGTAGATGGGCCTAAGAAAGGTTAGATGGGCCTTAATTTATGTCTAATTTAGAGGCCCATCACCAAGCCCACTTGAAAGGGGTTGTGGCTAGTTGAGCTGTGGAGTGCCCAGTTATAGCTGTGTTGTACATACAGGAGGCATTGTACATGTGGGAAGCTCTCATCCCATGTTCGTGGATGCTTTGAGTTGTATGCGTAGAATGTGTATGATCATCTTGTTGATGACCTCTTTCTGGCCATCAGTTTGGGGATGGAAAGCTGTGCACTTGGTGAGATTGGTGTTTAGCATCGACCAAAGGCTGGACCAAAATGTCCTGAGGAACCTACAATCCCTATTTGAGATGATAGACTGTGGGATCCCAAAGTGTACTCGCACTTGTTCAAAGAAGAGTTTAGCAATGGCTGTTGTTGTGATATTCTTCTTGCAGGCACTCATAATGGCCATCTTCAAGAATTTGTCGACGACCACAAAAACACAATCGTTGCCATGCTTAGTAGAAAGAAGGCCCGACATATAATCCATGGAGATGGATTCCCATGGTCGATTAGGGGTAGGCAACGAAGCATAGAGGCCTTTCTTATTGATGATTAGTTTGTAAATGGCACAGACAGTGCAGGACTTGATGTACTTCCTGATATCCTGTCGAAGGGTCGGCCAATAGAAATACTTCTGCAGTACTGCCACTATTTTCTCGACCCCGAAATCCCCAACGACCCAATTATAGTGCGCTTCCCAGATCATCTTGGCACGCTCACTTAAAGGAACACAAAAGGTGTCCCAGGTGATATAGGAGGGCATCCTGGAGGTGAAAATCTAGAACTTGATTACCCTCTAAGAGCGTCTTGTATGTGTGGCCGAATTCTAGACCGCTTTTGTAGAGAAGCGTCCAATTAGAAGTCTTGTGCCCACAAGAGTTTAGCACAGTGGTTAGCGCCACAATCGGTGGTCAGCTGAGGTAATCTCCAACATTATTAGTGCTACCCTTCTTGTACTTGATTTTCAAATGAAATTATTGCAAGTATGTGGACCACTTCTGATGGCGATTATTCTCTAACTTCTATTGTGTCTGTATGAACTCCAGGGGTCAGTGGTATGTGTGGATGAACGTTTCCTTCTCCAAAATGTAATGCTTCCATTGTCATCAAGCCTGCATAATGGAATACATATCTTTTTCATAAGTGGGACACTTCCATATTGTGTCAGAAAGTGTCTCACTGTGATATGCCATTGGATGCCCTTGTTGAGTAAGAACTACCCCAATAGCATAGTCAGAGGTATCTGTCTCGATCTCAAATGGTTGTTGCAAGTCTGGTAATGTGAGTACTGGTGAAAAATAGAGGAGATGTTTCAACTCTATGAATGCTTTCTGTTGAGATTCAGACCAAAATAATCTTGCTTTCGCTCCTCCCTTGGTGACTTGACTCAAGGGCCAAATGATATGAGAGAATCCCAGCACAAACTTGTGGTAGAAATTGGCAAGACTGAGAAAGCTGCAGAGATCTGTTAGAGTGGTTGGGGCTGGTCAATCCCGAATGAGTTGGATCTTGGTTGGATCCACATGCACCCCCACTCATCAATAATGTATCCCATATATTGTACCTAGGTCATGCCAAAAGTGCACTTCTCCAAATTATCACAGAATTTGTGTTGCCACAGTGTTTGGAGGACCTGTCGGATGTGGTGGAGATGCTCTTCCCAAGTCTAGCTGAATATCAGGATGTTATCCAAGTACACCACTAAAAATGAGTTGGTGAATGGATGCAAGATGTCGTCCATCAGCTTCATGAAGGTTGCGGGATCATTCCTCAACCCAAAAGGCATGACCAACCATTTGAAAAGGCCCTCCTTGGATTTGAAGGCAATATTCTACACATCAGAGGGTTTGATTTGTACCTTGTGATACTTGGACTTCAAGTCGATCTTGCTGAAATATTTTTCCCCTTTGAGTTTATCCAGAAGGTCATCAATATGTGGGATCAGGTGCCTATTCTGAACAGTGATATTGTTCATCGCCCTATAGTCAATACAGAGTCTCTAAGTCCCATCCTTCATCTGCACCAACATGATCAGGCTCCCACACGGTAATGAAATCGACTGGACGTGACCTTTCTGCAGCAGCTCCTGAATATGCCTTTTTATTTTCTTGTTCTCCAGAATAGAGCACTGATATATTGGTCCATTGGGCAGCGATGCACCTAGGGTCAGATTGATGGAGTGTTTGACGTGACAGAGCAGGGGCACCCCTGCGGGTGAGGTGAAGATGTCCCTGTACTCCTCCATGACCTTGTCCATCTATTCTTACCATGCAGAGAAGCCCTGTATGGAGGTAATGGCCACAATATTATTCCTTCCCTCAAGGCGGATCATAAGGAAAATGAATTTATTGGTTTTGGAAATGAGGTTACTGCATTGTTTTGCAGTAACCAAAGAGATTTCAGTAGGTGGTGCTACCTTCAGTATCCTGTATAACTTATTGACCAAATTAATAATAACAACACGAGGCCTGGACTCATATGTAACATGTCACTTCCATACGTATGGTTGGCCTAATAATACATCAGAAACATCAATAGGAGCAATGTCACCTAATACCTCATTTTTGAAGGGCTTGATGATGTAGGGAAGGCAGCACTGCTAGGTGATGCGGAGATCCCGTCCTTAGTGAAGCCACCCATTTGTGTATGGTTGTGGGTGTGCTATGGTTGGCAAGCCCAGCCACTTCACGACCTCTGCTGAGACGAGGTTCTTTTGTCTCTCGCTGTCAACAATTAATTGCAGCAGGAAACCCTTTAGCCACATCTGGGAATGGAAGAGGCGCTCCTCCTTCTCTAGATCTTCTGGTTCCTCCTTCTAGATTGTCGTGGTGGAAACGGTGGCATTGGGCTCCACATCGATAAATTGCTTCCTTTTGTCATTCCCCTTGTTTGGTTTTGATTTAGAGTCGAAGCATGCATCTAATTCAGAAACCTTCAGCTCAGCCACCAGTTACTTCTTAGCTCGACACTCACTTGTGTTGTGGGAGAAGGTCTTATGGAACTCACACCACTTTCCCGTGTCCTTCTTTGGCTTCATGGTGTTGTTCTTTGCTTGCAGCTTTGGTAGGTTGTACTAGGATACCCCACCTTGCCTTTGTCCTTTATTTTGTGGTTTGGGGGCACCTTTCCCTTGCTTTTGATTCGCAGATCCAAAGTCTCACTTCTTCTGTTTGAACTTCTGCTCAATCTTGGTAGCATACCGATATGCTGCACCAAGCGAGGAGATGTAGAGGAACTGTATTTCCTCCTGAATGTATATTTGCAGACAAATTTAGTACTTCAACCCCAAATGTTTCTCTGAATATTTGATACCCAACTTTGTGCGTAGGGTATGGAACAAATTCGTCAGCTCATGCACATCTTAATCCCATTGCTGCCACAACACAGTCCATTGTATGTACTTTTCCTCATAGCTCCCCATGTGATAATATTTTTCCTTGATGGCATCTCGAAAAGAACCCCAAGTGGGTGCGGCTGAGAAAAAAGAGGGTTCCCTCTTTTCCTTTTTCTCACAGTAGGTTTCTCACCAATCCTTGACATGGGGGGCGACTTTGAGGAGTGAAAAAGTAATCTTTTCGTGGTTGGAAAAGTCATGAACCGATAAATATCCTTCTAATAGATTCAACCATATATTTATGACGTCTGCATCTATTTGGCCCTCAAATATGGAATTGTCAAAGTTTACATGTACCTTAAAAGGAGTGGCGCCTCAAGAGTGGTTGCTAGATGCAAATGTGCCGCCGATGGGAAATCGTTGAATGATTTGGGAAAATTTATCCATGATCGCGTTCCTTTATTTTTCAAGGGCCTCCTCGAGAAATATTTTGATAGGATCTCCTGCTCCCTCATATTTATTTTCTTCCCCCATGCGTGGTCATTGGGGTTTGTGAGGTTGATCTTGCAAAGGTTCAACCAAATCGAGCTCTAATTCAATATAACCTGACCTCATTGGGGACATGTAAATAAGGATCGAGAAAGAGAAGACCACTCTGATACCACTGATCTGGATTTATGCAGGAACACAAAAAAATATGAATATGACCATAAATACAAAGATGCAATGGAAATAACACTTCATTTCATTAATATCAAATAATTGAAATATGCTTACAGACAAAATGGAGATAAAATAGCTAGGGCGCTCGTAGCTCATCTCTGAGAAGAGATGTGGCGGCTACAGGCCTAGCTCGAAGGCCTATTTATTATTGAGAAACAATGGAAAACCCTAAACATCCAAAAACCTAACCCTAGGGTAAATTCATCAACTTCTAGCGGACGTAACTTTAGCATATGATCTCCATTTTATGCGCAAAATACATCGTTAGAAATATCTAACCGAGGACTACAAATTTTGAGTGAGAAACATCAATCAAATACACATGTTCCTCCAGTTTTTCTAAAAAAAGTCGTTTAGGGCCTCAAAACGACTCCGGAAGTTCAGGATCCAAAAAACTGCTTAAAATAGTAAATTGTGCCACAATTAAGGAAACTGAAAAACTGAAAGAAACAATGGTGGGGGTCCAAGTGGAATAGGCAGGCGGCCGCCAATATCCAGTTGGATCACCAACCCATTTCCTCACCAAGGATACGTAGCTACCCAAACCACACAAGGTTAGGTAGCACCTCAACATTCATAATCTGCTCCCACTGATTTCTAGGTTCTCATGATGAATTTTGAGGTCATAAACACTGAAAAGATCAATATTAATACTCGTTCACACCAGTATGACAAGGCACCCGCTAAGTCTGTGACTAAGTCCCAACCAAAATTTTCCACAAAGTCCATTATGTCATCAATGGTACCTTACAGATCGCTCAGCCTAAGGCACATGTTATTACCAAGATCCCCAAAGGACCATTACGTCGTAATGCTGCTTTAGCCAAAATCCGCCCATACATATAACATAGTAGATGACTTGCCGCAGTCTCATGTCACCATGTCAATGTTAGAAGTTCTGTAGTTGTTCCCATCCCAACAGAAATCTCTACCTAATTACTTGGGCGTTGTGGATCCTTCAGATGATCACATGATCATTTTTGACATTGACCAATCAAAACATCCTCCACTTCCTCCATCCATTGCTTTTCAAATACCAATATCAATAAGAAACACCACTGTACAAAGATGTATCATTGACAAAGGCACCTCCACCTGCATGATGGATGCTAGTTTTTGGAAACAACTTAACTCACCAGACTTGTCCCCATCCACCATCACTCTCCGTGCATGGGATGGTCATCCATCTCAGCCGCTTGGCTTACTTCACAACTGTACTATCACTGCTACCAGAAAGATGATATCCATTGATACTGAAGTCATATACACCTCACTAGATTACAACATCCTTTTGGGTTGTAGTTACACCTATGCCATGCCAGTTGTTGCATCTGGGGTTTTCCGTAAGATGTGCTTTCCCCACAAAGGAAAGATTGTTACAATCAATCAAATGACTTACTATGATCCTAAGGCGCAAAATTCTCCTCAAACCAAAATTTCATCCATGACTGAGGATATGTCTGTCTTGTCCCTCACCAATGTCTAACCAGGGGTCTTTAAACATTATGCTTTGCTTGGTGCCTATTATGGTCCACCACCTACCCCTTCTGATCCTAGCTCGTCCAGTGTTTGCATGCTGCAAGTGTCACGAGCTGGTCACAAGCGGTTTGGTACACCCATCCAACAACCAACGCCTCCGCAACTTGATGTACCCAACTCAACCCAAGATACATGTATAATTACTCAAGGACCACCTCCTTCTGCTGGTGTCCCTGCTAATCCATTTCAACCAGGAACAGTTCCTCCAGGCCTTAACCATCGTGGAGTAGTTCCTCCATGCCATTATCCTTCGAGTTAGATACCATTCTTATTCCCACTACCAGGAATTTTCTCTATCCCTATCATGGCTACATTGAGTTTACCCAACATTACTCTGGGGATCCCAGTCTGGTACATCGATCCCTCGACAAACACTCCACCTGATCACCTTACACCTTACACAACTTTGAACCTGGTGCAACCGGTTGTACCATCCCCTTCTTTTGCTTTAGTTCCACAACAACCTCAACATACTCCTACACCTGTTTTGAAAGCATATAGTGAGGGGGGAAAATCGTAGATAAAGGGAAATAAAGATAAGACACACTAACAACTCCAGCTCCTCCTAAGCCTCCAAAGTCGACACCTCCATTGGCTTTTTGTGATGTTTTTGGGCATGCCACCATTAATTGTCCTAAAATCCCTCATCTCAAAGAGGTGGTCGAAGATAACGATTTCCTGAATCTAACATCCCAGAGGTCCATGTTACCTTACCTGAGTCGGATAAGAAAAAAAAATCGTTACGCACAAATCACCCTTGTGATTTATGTGACAACTTTGGTCACTATTCTCATCACTGTCCCTGTCCTGAAGATTTTCACGATACTTGTCAGGTACTTCATGAAATAAAGGTCGCTCGTAATGAACCCACCACTTCCTTATGTATGGATTTTGGCACCATTGTCGAGCCAAAACATGAACCACACTTTGTGATTCCTCCTCCTAATGTTGAGATGACATATAACATTGCTACCATTCTCTACCTATCGTCGTCCATGGGATCCTCATTTGGAGACTCTTTTGGAGTTCTCCATAATAATTTAGTGGAACCTACTTTGTCAAATACCCAGGTCCCAACATTGATAGATATTCCATCTACTTATTCGTCCCCTCCTGTTTTTGATGTGCATGTGAACCTTATCTCTCATGACGAGGCTTCAGGTAGACCCTCCACATCAAGTGGTTTCAGTTCCTCTAGTTCGCCCATATTCCATTCAGATGAAGACATCATGGAAGCCATGGTCACACCTGATTATCCTTGGGACAAGATGCACCAACGTACGCATTTCCTTCCACGACAAACCCATGATCAATATGTTGTGGAGCCAAAATAATTCATCCATGGTGAAGTCGATTGGTTTAGAAATCCCATTCCTACGCCATATGATTTTGAATAAGGAAAGATGGCCAATATCTCTCCTGCCATTAAGATTAACATTTCGAATAAACCAGGGATCGAATAAAATATCACCTCGGGGGCACATTTTACCCTGGAAGAAATTGATTCTTACACTAAGTTATTCAAGGAATTCCATGATGTTTTCGCCTGGTCTTATCCCAAGATTCCTGGACTTGATCTTGCCATTGTTGAACACCATATAGAGACATGGCTCGATGCCATTCTTTTCTGTCAAAAGTTGATACCCATCAACCTTTCCAGATGTGAGGCCATTAAACCCTAAATCTATAAGCTCAAGTGGGATGGGTTTATCTATCCCATTATCACTTCTTTGTGAACCCAAAGTTCGGCCCCCATCTTACTCATGATGATCGATGACATATTAGACATCAAGACTCTTGCTACATCCTCATCGGTGATGATATCTATCATAGCGGCGTTGACGTTGTCTCACGCATGCTGAAGCCGAGAAAGTGCTCAATTCCTGTCACAATGGCGTTTGTGGTGGTCATCTCTCTAGAATGGCCACTACCCAGAATAACATGCACGCTGGTTACTTTTGGCCTTCTCTCTTCAACGACTACATTGAGGAAATCCAACATTGTCCCAATTCTCAATTATACACCCCTAAGGCACAAGCTCCTCCTTCTCCCCTCCATCTTGTTTGCAGCCGATCCTTTCTGTAAATGGGCCATTGAAGTCATGGAGTGTTGACCTCCATCTGCTAATAACCACTAGTATATTATTGTGGTCGTCGAATATTTTACCAAAGGGGCTGAGGATATGCCAACGTGCAATAAAATTGTGGCTACTGCAACCTTATCCTTTTTCAACCATGTTATCGGTCATTTCGTGTTTCCAAAACAATTAGTTTCTGACCATGACCGAAATTTCAGAGATGAGATATGGTGTGAGCTATCCTCTCTGTTCGGCTTTGAGCACCGATATTCATCGTCTTATTATCCCCAAGGAAATGTCCAAGTTGAAGCGAACAATAAAATCCTTAAAAATATGCTTTAGCAGACGGTGAACAAGTACAAGGCCAACTGGCACCTTATGTTCTTTCCTACTTTGTGGGCCTATAGATCCTATGTTAAAACCGCCACTGGGTTTACTCCTTTCTACCTTGTTTTTGGCGAGGATGCAGTCTTATCGATTGAGTGTGAAATCCCCTCCCTTCACCTTGTTGTCGAACTCCTCTCGGACACCCAATCCTTAGAACAATGAATTATCATGCTTTAGTGAACCAATGAAGACCATTGTGTTGCATTGCAAACCATTGAAGCGGCCAAAAAGTGCACCAAATCTCAATATGACCGAAAATTCCACCCTTGTACCTTTCACGAAGGCGACCTTGTTCTTATGTATGACCAAGCTCATGATGTCCTAGGGCATGGGAAGTTTGAATAATTATGGCTAGGACCTTACATAATCTGTAAGTGTTTGGGCAAGGGGCATACCTTTTAGATGATTTCAAAGGCCAACTCCTTCCTGACCCTCGTAATGCACTCTACCTGGAGAAATTTTACCCATAAAATTTCCCATTGAGATGCGTGTATCTTTTTTTGTTATGCATTTAGGTAGATTTCACCCCTCACCATCATCTCATACATTGTTTTCTTGCATCTTTCAGATGGATCCATCATCCACACCTCATATTGGTTATGCCGATGGTGCGAGTCGCTTCTTTAGGAATCTTGCCTTGGCAGCTTGGGCCATTTTCACCCCTCTGCATTCATTAGGTCATTCCAATGGCATATGGATTGGATCTGCCACCAATAATCAGGCCGAATATGATGTTGTGATAGGTTTGTTAGTCGATGTCCTTGATCATCACACCCTTCATATTCATGTTCGTCTAGATTCCCTGCTACTTGTCATGCAATTGAATGGTGTTTATCATGTGCATAATCAAGTCCTTTTTAGGAAATACCTACGAATGAAGCTTTTGGCATGTGAATTTGAAGTCATTACATTCATTCATGTTCCTAGAGTCCAAATCACTATGTATATTCCATTGCAAATAAAATTGTAGGTTGGTATTTATCACATACAAGAAGGCAACCATAAACATAAAACAAATGGCGAACCACAATCGTCAAAAAATATACATAACCATATTATGTATCGTCATATCAAAACATATAAGTGTTTGGATTCCACTACTATAAATACATCTGACATGCCCATAACATGTTACATAACCAAAAAATGGGACCCATATCTCCCTATCCATAGTCACTGTCATCTTGAGGCTCTTGAGCCATTGGCTCCATACCACCAGCTCATAGATCTCAAACTGCCTAACCAACCATCACCATGCACTGCGCGATACCTCACCACTCTGAGGTAAGACCAGTGCACTCATCTGTATACCGATATTCTAACTCATGCCATCTGCGCTCTGACACCCTTATCAATATCACGTTGAATATGTGATAGAGGTCCTATAGTAGTGCATCACTGTCTGGTATCCGTCGCGACGTCGATCCACCCTGATTTGCAGCCCCAGGCACTACAACTCGGCCATCATATCTATTATTATGAATCTTAATTACAAGCGTACGAAAAAAGACCACTTTAGCTGTGCATAACAAACAGACCTAACAACAAATATGGATTCCAATATCCTCAGATATGCAGTTAGGTGATCAAGATAAATGCTGCAAAAATATAGATCTATGCATTAGAAGACATTAAGCAGTAGAAAAAACAAGATTTACTCCATGCATCCAATAGAAAAGACAAGAATATGTTGAATGAATTTTATATTAATGGCACCTGGGAGGAAAACACAGAAGGGTGTTATAGGTTAAAAACAACATCAAGAAAAGAAAAAACAAGAGGCTGAAGAGAAATCCTAGGGTTTGAAGCAGTTGGATATGCAAGGATCAGAAAAACGACAGAGGTCATAATCGTAAACCCGTGTGGAGTCGCCAGTTGTTAGTATGAATCTTAATTCCAAGCATACAAAAAAAGACCACTTTAGCTGTGCATAAAAAACAACCTTAACAACAAATATGGCCGCCAATATCCTCAGATCTGTAGTTAGGTGATCAAGATAAATGCTGCAAAAATCTAGATCTATGCATTAGAAGACATTAAGCAGTAGAAAAAATAAGATTTACTCCATGCATCCAATAGACAAGACAAGAACATGTTGAATGAATTTTGTATTAATGGCACTTGGGAGGAAAACACAGAAGGGTGTTACCAGTTCTCCTCAATGGGATTGGTTCTTGTAAGTCCTCAGCACTTTAGATCTAAAATTCCTCTCTCTTGATGGTATAGAAACCCAGACAAAAATAGTAGCAAAATATGACTATGATGGTGGATCAATAGTCAGACCAAAAGTATAGATCCATAGTGATATTTAGGCAACAAAAGGTGGTAAATGAATGGGAAAACCCTTTTATTTATAACAAAATATTGAGTTAGTCTAGATATTGGTGCACAATTAAAATATTATTAACCAAATCAAGATCCAACTTTTATGGAATATTTTATTATATTTGTTGGAGGGAAAAGGAATTTGACTTGGGTCAAATCCCTTTATTTGTAAATAATAAATAAATAAATGATTTATTTATCATTTTAAGGATGTGGTTGAGTAATAATCAAATAAATAATGATTATTTAATTATTTAAGGGTGATTTATTCATATTTAACAAAGAATATTATTTAAATAAGGTTTAAATAATTATTCTTAGAAAATAATAAGATAAATAATGACTATTCAATTAATTTCCTTTTTTACTAAGTAATATAACCAGGATTTTTAAAATCTATCATTGCTTAACTAATTATAAAAGAGGAAAAATCAAACAACAAGATTTATTTAATATTTATGGTTTGTTAGGACCATAAACAACTTAATAAATGTGGTTTACTAAGTTATTTTCATAGTGAAAGCAATTTTACTTAGGGTAAAATTGGTCTTACATGGTGTACTTGGGTCCATCTAATGATAATAGGTTAGATGACCAAAAAATGGCGTAACAGATTGCCCCCCAGCGTGCGAGCGTTAGGAGCTAATCGTATGACTGAAGTACGTTGTAAGAACTCAATCACTAGACACCGAAGGGGGAGTCAAAGAGATAGAAGTATAAGGTAGACCAAAGTGTTGAAAGGACTAGACCCTGAGGAGGCGAGACTTACATGTGAGACAAGTCTCTTTTATGAGTGAGTACCTGTGCTATAGGCGACGGGGGAGGCATACCTATGCTCGCCGAGGCAAAGTACAAAAAATAAGGCGTCCAGTAAGCAAGGGACTGAACAATATAGTATATGCTGGCATAAACATGAGCCAGATAAACAACATGATAATGAATCTCACATACATATTGTGCCTGGGATAACAGCCAGGACTTGTACAATAATATCTGAGTAAATGAGATACAAGTACAACCGAGATGCCCCTGTAAATAGGAAAGGGCTCTGAAAATCTGACTGATACATGTAATCAACAAGGCGCTGGAAGCGGCTGAGGCCAACATCATCAAATCTATGGAGCTGCATCGAAGGCTGAAGTGAAGAGGTCATCCGGGTATTTGAGGGGTTACTTGTAGGGCCACCCCCTCACGAGGGCTGAAAACATCTCACACACACCCGAGAATCACCGGTCCAATCGGCTACATCACTGAACCATCAAGTATACGGATCTCGATCATGCTGAAAGGAGTTGGAGCTGAGAAACAATCAAGTCAAAGGGCTATAAGGAGTCCCTTTGCCTGATCCGAGGCACCGAACAATAGTGGAAGCTGGAACCAAGGTACACCATCCTCTAGACCTATCTTCTTGAATAAATGATCTGATGTCGACAGAAGGGGGTTCGCCGTAGGTGACGCAATAAGAGGTCCTCAAATAAGGCACGAGAGAAAATAGTAGAGCGACTGATAGACGGACACCAGGGGTGATGATGAAATGGGGAGTACTGAGTAGCGGACGGATGACTTCCCTTGTTAGAGCATAAAGGGCATGGATGACCTGGCAGCGACCGACACAATATCATGAGGGATAGGGGACAGTGGGACTGAAGGCCATAATGGGTGACATGAGAGAGTAACCAAGCGATGAATGATGGAGGACTATAGCGGGACACAAAGGGACTGGGGATAGACTCCATGAATGCAATGATGACTCAACTCGGATGTTTCCACACAGAAAAAAGGGCTAATGGGGACCACGAAAACATGAGTACATGATGGTTACTCACAACGAAGATCAACACAAGCATGGAAAAGTAGGAAGGCAAAGGGGTGCCCCCAAGTACAAGTGTGGTAGGTGAAGAAATTCGATTTTGAGGAGTCGTGAAGTGACCCTTCTTGGACAAAATGTGTCTTGGTGAAGTATCAAATCATGAAAAAATAACAGATACCCATTTGAGGGCTCGGTGAGAGCTTTCCAACAATACAAATGGTTTGGAAAACTGAGCTACGGTTTGGTCGCATCAGGCGAAAGAAAAATAAGGGGTTTCTCTTTTAATAAGGTATTTTCCCTCCAAATTCACTCATTTTCATGTGAAGCTGTGGTGAATGTAGAGAGGAGAGAAGGCCCTAAATCGTGCGGCGATTGTAGCAGACAAATCGACTGTTGGAATCGAGATTCGTCAGTTGCATGTAAGAGACCTAACCCTAATCTTTCTTTTCAGTGGATTGAAAGTTTATATTAGGTCCTCAAGGCTCTAGAACAGACCCCTACTCCTCTTCACGACCGGATCACACTTTTTGGGGCAAAAAGTGTGACCTGGGTAGCAGGTTTTGAGCAAAAAAGTGTGAATTGTCCCAGGTTTGGGCCTGAAAAATGCGACCTGTCAGGGAGGGGTTTTTCTATGCTGTTTTTTGGCTAAGCACTGGGTTTTTATGATGAGATACAGTCTTTACTATCTGTACACTGACAAATATGATGGTTTTGTGTAGATATGGAAGATTTACGGATCAACTGGAGAGAGAGAGACCTGGGTGCATTACGATCGGAGATCCGGGAGGATCAAGGTGTCCGTAGTGCATCTGCCAGGTTTGGGGTTCTGAAGTTTGTGGAGAACCATTTGATGAGAGCTGGAGAGCCTATATTGGCCCAGATTGTCAGCTATTAGGATTCGGACCATGAGGTCTTTATAGTGCAGGGGCACCGGATCAAGTTGACGGTCCAGGATATATATTTCTTGATTGGTCTCCCATCACTTGGGATGGTAGGGAGTACTTAGCCAGTATTACCGTGGGGGTGGAATATCATAGAGTTTGTAGAGCGCCATTTTTGACCAGGTCTCCAAGTCAAGGGGACTCGGATACCCATCGGGGATTTGGAGAGGTTAGAGACCTGTGCTGTGGCCGTAGTGGTGTTGCGGATCCTAGGCAACGAGGCACTCCACCACATCACTGGAGGGAAGATGATGCTTGTGGAGAGTGTTTTGAGAGGGACCTACTATGGGTGGGCCTAGATGATGCTGTCGTCATTGAAACGACAATTTTCGCTGTGCATATGGTACAATTTTGTGCTCGTTCTTTTTTGAGAAGATCCCGACACTTCGACCTCACATACAGCTCCAAGATGGGGGCCCGAGAGAGCCTAGGATGTGCCGGTGGGAGGCGATTACTGTGCAGAGGAGGAGGTGGGGTGGTTGGACGGGTGTTTCGACCCGAGTTATTTTTTATTTGGGGTCAGATGCCACTGTATATAGATGACTATCCCTATAGTGTGATGAGTTATTGTGGGGACCCAAATTTTCCATTGCCGCCTGGTCGAATATGGGGACCCGATGGTAAGTGACAAATTGCTAATCTTTTATGTGCATGTAAAGGTCTAGAATATTGTATGTGGTACTAATTCTTTCCCTTTTGGTATGCAGATACAACACCGGTAAAACTGGTCGGATATATGGGACGAACTGCAGTATCGGGGATCGCAGGACCTAATGGACCGAGGGCACAACAAAATGAGGATGCATTGGCCCTCCTGGAGGACATCCGTCATAGATGTGAGAGACTTCTGACCGGTGTTTCAGAGTGTGGTTGGCAGGATTTAGATGACCAGTACATAGAGCCATGTATTGTTCTACCCTCTGAGTGGCGAGGGGTCATGCGGCGCATGGCGATGTACGGAATGGGTATACGTGATCTACAAGTTGCGAGAGTAGAGCCATTGGCTCGAGATCCTCCAGATAGTGATTAGTGTGTAGGGGAAGGTGGTGCCCCCAGTTTTGAGTTTTGTAACATGCTATGGGCATGTCATAAGTATTATAGTGGATGGACTCTAAAACATTTTATACGACACATATTATGGATATGCATCATTTTGATATTTTTATGTTATTGTCTTATGTTAAATGCGTGTGCTAAATGCCAATCTAGAATATGGTTTGCAATGCTATCTACATAGTGATTTTGTGCTCTAGGTACATGACTGAATGTAATGATTTCAAATTCACGCATCAAAATCTTTACTCATAAATATATTCTAAAAAGGATAGGATTATTGCACACGATAGACACCATTAATTGCATGACAAGAAGCAGGGAACCTAAACGAACATGTAGGTGGAGGATGCGATGTGAAAGGGAATTGGCTAATAAACCTCTCACTGCATTATATTCGACCTGATTATTGGTAGCAGTACCAATGCATACCCCATTCGAGAGAACAAGGGAGTGCAAGGGGGTAAAAATGGCCCAACTTGCTGAGGCTAGATTTCGGGAGTAGCAACTTGCACCATCGATGAAACCGATATAAGGTGTGGACGGGAGGTCCATATGAAAGGTGCCACAAGACAATAAATGGGAGGATGATGAACAATGCTGGCAACCTGAGCACAAAATAGAAATCGAACGCACTCTGCGGGACAGAGTGATCTGGGTAGGATGTGTACTACTCACATGCCGACAATGAGGTGGAGTGTGGGAGCTACCGGAGGTGTAGCTTGTGCTCAGGCCATGAAAATCACCATAGGCATGGATGGTGCCATCCTGTTTATGGGCGGGAAAGATCAAGTCATGGGTGGACATGGCTTCCATGATGTCATCATCACAATAGAAGATGGAGTGACAGGAGGAAGAGAGACCGCATGACGCGGCAAAGCTACCTGACTCATCATCATGAGAAGAAAGGTTCACATGCGCATCATCACAGGGGATGACGTAAGAACAAGTAGATAAAGGATTTACTGTTGTTGAGCTCAGGCTGATCGCTGAAGGGAGGTCAGGTGAAACAACAGGGGAAGATTCAGAGGGAGCTTTCGCCGAGGGTCTCATGGATGATGATAGGTAGAGGATGGTGGCCGGAGGCTCCATCATCTCGACATTAGGGGGAGGAATGTCAATAGGAGCGGGTAAATCCTCAGTCTGGCCTGCAACATACTGCGCAAGTATGGGAGAGGCGGACTGGTTCTGTTGAATCTCGTACTCCCGAACTACCTCTAAAGAGGCATGGTAATGCGTAAGGCGGGGACAATGGTGGGAATAATGGCCATGGAGATCACACAAAGCACAAGGTTGGTTGGTGTGAATATTTTTGGTATTCTTGGCTGCAGTTGAGGAAGAAAAAGAGGCTTCAGGGACCATAGACTCAGGGAACACAACTTTAACCATGGGCTTGAAATGGGGCAGTTCAGGACAGTTATGGGTGGCATGGCCGATGACATCACACAAAGTGCAGGGCTTTGCGGGAGGGGGAGGTGCAGGGTCTGTCGGGGCAGCCTTGTCCTTGGAGGCCCTCTTGTGAGATTTTCCCTTCTTACCCGAAGCGGTTGCAACAAGAGGAGGTTCCTGTTGAGGTGGTTGAGGCACTGCTGCAGCAGGAGAAGTCATGGGGACTGGTTGAACCGGGGTCAAAGCAAGATAAGGTTTGGGTTGACCTGGTGGGGTAGAAGTTAGAGGATCAAGGTACCAGACAGGAATCCCAAGGGTCAAGTTAGGAAGAGAGAGGGTGGCCATGACAGGTGCCGTATAAACTCCTAGTGGGGGAGCTAGGAACAGTATTTGATCGGAGGGGTAATGGCCAGGCAGGACGGCTCCTAAATGGTTAAGGCCTAGAGGAATCGTTCCAGGAGGGTAAAGAGGCTCATGAGTACCAGCTGAAGGGCTAGGGGGAGGAGGTCTAGAAGGCTGAATCGAAGGGCTAGGAGTAGGCTGTGGAGGGCGAGTAGGCTGCTGACTAGCCGAGGCGAGCCGTTTGAGGGCAGCCTGAGACGATTGCATCATGGAAACATTCGACGAGCTGGGATCAGAGACAGGAGGAGGAAGACCAGGGAATGTACCAAGCAATGAGGAATCTTTGTAAACTCCGAGTGAAACACTAGTCAAAGGATCAACGGTTTGCTTGTTGGCCACCGAAGAGATAGTGGACTGAAGAGAGGTTTGAGACTTCGGTTCGTAATATGTCAACTGGTCAATGGGGACTATCTTTCCGTTATGAGGGAAGGACATCTTGCAGTGGACCGTTGAAGGGACAAAATACATCGTATAATTGTAGATACGACCCAATAGAATGTTGTAATATAAGGGGGCATCTATGACTTCTACGTCAACGCAAACAGTCTTGCCCGCAAGAGTAATAGGACAATTGCGGAATAAGCCAATGGGCTGGGAGGCGTGGCCATCCCATGCTCAGAGAGTGATTGTGGAAGGAGCCAACTCAGGTGATCTAAGTTTCTTCCAAACCGAAGTGGACATCACATAGGTGGATTCCTCCTCATCAATAATGCACCGGGAAACATTGGCGTTCCAAATCTTGACTAGGATTTGGAAAGCAACATAAGCAGGGAGAGGAGGATGTTCTGACAGGTCAACATCAAAGATAATCAATTGATCGACGGAAGGATCTACAGCGCCCATGGCAGATAGTAGAGCTTTTCGTTGTGAAGGGAACGACTGGAGGAGTTCCAACGTTGAAATGGTAGTAGGAGATTGTGCCAAATCATCTACTATACTATACGAATGGGCAGCTTTGCCAGAAGCAGCATTTCAGCGCAGTTGTCCCTTAGGGATCTTAGTATGAACCTCCGCCTTAAGCTGAGGATTTGCAAGGGACCATTAGGTGTCGAAAGAGGCTCTATAGAGACCGAAGGAGGTGGCTCGGGGATAGACGTAGCGGGAGGCTTGTTGTACTGACGGGACCGAGTTTGAAGATTGATGTCTACGGTTAGAGTTTGATCAGAGTTCATCATGAGAATCTAGTAATCGGAGGTACCAGATGGAAGAGGTTGAGTGGCCACCTGTCCTTTAGGTGGTTGGGTAGCCATAAATCCTTGCTGAGGGAAAGGATTAGTAAGCATAGTCGGTTGACTAGGTGTAGCACTGGGAGGAACGGAACGGGAGGTTTGTTGTCCTCGCAATGTTGCTTGAGACTCCCACAGCTGCCGCATCTGTGGTAAACGAGGACAATCATGTGTGTAATGACCATAAACACCACAACAAGAACAAGGCTTTTTCGTGCGAACAAGCCTGTCCTGCTTGGGCTGGGTGCCCTGTTGTTGGTTGGTAGTGTTAGGAACATTATTTTGAGAATTAGGTCCAGTATTACCAGGAGCAGACTGATTTTGAGTGCCTTTCCTCTTATTTTTGGAGGGAGGAGGATTAGTCGCGCCTTGCTGTGCATATACCTGCCCCTGAGGGGGTGGTGGCTGCTGTTGCGGGGGTTGAGAAGGCAAGGGAGGAGGTGGTGCTAATGCTGGAGGAGTTGGAGCACTAGGCTGTGGATATGGATAATAAGGAGGTTGGGTAACAGTGTGGTAAACAGGGGGTTGGGAAAAAATATAAGGCATGCCATATCCTGGATACGTGCTACCGGGAGGGGGAAAAGTGCAGGAGGTGCTGGCCCCCCCGTGAGGAAAGCCATAACCCATGGGGGGTTGAGCGTACGAATTAGAGAGAGCTCCAATGATACCGTCGGCGGCGTGAGATGCCCCTGGTGCATTGGCACCACCAGGTCTGGGAAGATCAGGTAGAACGGTATAAACATAACCCGACTGAGCGTAGATCAGGTCATATTTTAACGCAATTTGGAAAGCGACTTCTTCGGTTCGAGGAAAGTGCGATGTGACGTATTTTCCGATAGGTGGCAAAAGAGATCTAAGGAACCAGTCCATGTAGACACGATCTTCGAAGGTAGGAGCTCAACATAGGCTCTTTCTTCTCCGCCATTCCCGGACATGGTTGGATAGGCGGGTCACAGATGATTGACGGAAAGAAGTCAAGAGTTCGATACTAGTGTCATAACGAAGGGGAAGCTGAAAGTAAGATAGAAAAGCCCAGGAAATAGTCGCAAAGGTGGTATGAGAGGAAGGGGCCTAATCAACATACCACTTAGAAGCTTCACCTGTAAGCATACGTTGGAACAACCGAAGATGGACAGAGTCATTGGTAATGGAGTTAGACGAGCACCACATGTGGAAAGATCGAACATGATTTGTAGGATCTTCTCCAGCAAGGCCTTCAAACTTAGGGATGTCGGAAGGGAGCTTTGTTGGCATAGCAGGCCAACTAGCATCATGGTATATAAGGTCATTTATTAACTGGTCAAAATCGGGGAGGCTGAGGTCTGCCATGAAGGGGAGTAAGGGCACAGCCGGGGTAGTGTCCGTTACGGTCCCACTAGTGGTATTCCCAGCATGAGGGCCGGGGTTACCACCAACATTCATTAGGGGAATTTTGAGGTCTAAAATGGGCCTTCTAAGGAAAATGTACAATCAAAATTCACTTTATGAGAACCAATCACATTTTAGGGGATGGCATTATCCCTAATGGTTGAGGTGGCATTGCTTGAGTTAAAGGTAGTTACTTGTCAAATTCTCAATGGTGGATAAAAACTCATGGTTAACCATGGTAGTGCTCTAAGTACTTTTAAAGTCAAAATAAAGTACTCATAATAAATTTCATTTCACACTTTTTGAATAAAAATATATTATTGTCATTTCATATTTCTTGAAAGAAACAATGCATATCCATATCCATTTATTATATTATATTATATTATTTTATTTTTATATAGTATATTAATTAAATGTTATTATACAATTTAAATAATATAAATTTTAATTACTAGCATATAATATAATTAAAAAAATTTATATTTATATTTTATTTCAAGTTATTTAAGTACAAAGGACAAATGCATTAGTTGTTCAATGATAATGACTTTTTCTTGAAAATCTCATTCTTATTTATAGTCACATCAATACAACTTTTTTATTAATTTTATTTTGGTACAACTTTTGAATTGAATTTAACTATCGTTACATGGATTGTAGTGCAAAAAGTGAATTGCAAATTCATAAATATTACTTTATTGGTTTAGCTATTATTTTATTATTTCCTTAGGAGGCCCGTTTTAGACCTCAAAATTCCCCTAATGAGGTCCCGCACCAGACATGGTGAAGGTGACAGGGGGAGAACCGAAGGCAGAACGAGAAGGAGAACCCAAAGGACCAGAAGAAGAGTCGGTGTGTGAACTCGGTGGAGGACTAACTCGAATCCTACGTGAAGGAGTAAGTCTTCTTACCAGAAACTGAGGATGAAGGCCGAGAAGTCTCCGGGATGAATGCTTTGGTGGCGCAATGATGACAACAGAAACATGGCACAAAAGAAAAAGAGACCAACAAGGGCAGGGAGGTGCAGGATCAACTGATAACAATGTCGAGACAAGGGCAGAGAGGTGCAAGATCAATTGATTTAAATGTTTTAGAGTCTTTGCTTGGCGGTGTTAACCAAGCCCTTTTTCACTTAGAGTGTGTGTGTGAAGTGTGTAAATTTTAATTTTTAAACCCAGACATTTGTAGAGAAAAAGAAAAAGTTTGCTGTATAGCTACAAATAAACCTGCAAATGACAATATATAAGCCTGCTAAGACATAAAATAAACAACTAATAATGCAATAATCTAAACCCAAGGAGGTAGGCCTCTCAATAACTAGTCTATAGTTGAGTAAAAAACTAATCAAAACACACTAAAAAAGCCAATATATCTAAGGTCAGGAGGGAAAGGGATCTACAGGACAAAATCTGCGGGAAAGTGGTGCGAAAACAACAACAGATCAGAGGAAAAATTGCTGTAAGAAGACGTGGTGAAAGGCTATCTCCAGGAGGGAGACAGAGTGAACCCTAGAGGAAAACCCAAACAAATCTAAATGAGGTGATTTGGATGGATAACAAGCCGATATGAAGCGGATCTGAAGGTGAGGTATTAGATCTGAAAAAATGGCTGAAGACTCTGAAATTTTAGACAACCTACAACAGAAAAAACTCTTCCACTAGAAGTGGAGGGTACTAAAGCCCTAGGGGGCTAGGTTCCCACTTATTTGAGTAAAACAAAACAAGTACAAGTCCAAAACGGGTGGAGACGGAGGTCAAACAACCCTGAATAGAGGCCCAGACAAACATAGAAAAATTTCAAAAAAATTCCTGCAAAAATTCCAGGTCGCAGTTTTTGACCTGTTTTCAGCAGAGGTCGTATTTTTTGGGCTGAAAGGTGCATCCCGAGGGTTCAAATCACAGTTTTTGGACCAAAAAGTGCGACCTGCACTTCCGGCACTCTCAGCGGCAGATTTCAGAAAAAATTGTCGTCTCAGCTGCGACTGATGTCTGTTACCTGCGCAATAGGTCCAAAGACACACAGAAGTTAGAATTTTTATCGTTTTAGGGTTTTATAGGTTAAAAAAAACATCAAGAAAAGAAAAAACAAGAGGCTAAAGAGAAATCCTAGGGTTTGAAGCAGCTGGATATGCAAGGATCAGAAAAACGACGGAGGTCGTAATCGTAAACCCGTGTGGAGTCGCCAGTTGTTAGTATGAATCTTAATTCCAAGCATACAAAAAAAAACCACTTTAGCTGTGCATAACAAACAACCCTAACAACAAAGATGACTGCCAATATCCTCAGATCTGTAGTTAGGTGATCAAGATAAATGCTGCAAAAATCTAGATCTATGCATTAGAAGACATTAAGCAGTAGAAAAAACAAGATTTACTCCATGCATCCAATAGACAAGACAAGAATATGTTGAATGATTTTTGTATTAATGGCACTTGAGAGGAAAACATAGAAGGGTGTTACCAATTCTCCTCAATGGGATGGGTTCTTGTAAGTCCTTAACACTTCAGATCTAAAATTCCTCTCTCTGGATGGTGTAGAAAACCCAGACAAAAATGGTAGCAAAATATGACTATGATGGTGGATCAATATTCAGACCAAAAGTATAGATCCAGAGTGATCTTTAGGCAACAAAAGGTGGTAAATGAATGGGAAAACCCTTCTATTTATAACAAAATATTGAGTTAGTCTAGATATTGGTGCATAATTAAAATATTATTAACCAAATCAAGATCCAACTTTGATGGAATATTATATTATATTTGTTGGAGGGAAAAGAAATTTGACTTGGGTCAAATTCCTTTATTTGTAAATAATAAATAAATAAATGATTTATTTATCATTTTAAGGATGTGGTTGAGTAATAATCAAATAAATAATGATTTATTTAATTATTTATGGGTGATTTAGTCATATTTAACAAAGAATATTATTTAAATAAGGTTTAAATAATTATTCTTTAGAAAATAATAAGATAAATAATGATTTATCTAATTAATTTCCTTGTTTTGGGTTAAATATAACCAAGAATATTAATTAAACTGTTGTTTAACTAATTATTCCTTGAAAAAAATCAAACAAATGTAGATTTATTTAATATTTCCTCATGGGGTTTCCTACTTAGACCATAAACAACTTAATAAATGTGGTTTACTAAGTTATTTTCATAGTGAAAACAATTTTACTTAGGGTAAAATTGGTCTTACATGGTGTACTTGGGTCCATCTAATGATAATACGTTAGATGACGAAAAAATGGTGTAACAATATCCTGTCAGTTTCACCGGTGCTATATACGCATCACACAAGTTTGGAAATCAATACCACATATACATACTTTCTAAAACTTTAAATTCAGCCAAAAAATATAGTAACTTTCACTTAACATCTGGACACCATGTTCGTCTTGGTAGTAGGGGAAAGTCAATATCACCCTGATAGTTCATGCCAATATACGTATAGTCATCTACATATAGTGGAATCTGGTCCCAATGTGCAAAAAACTCATGTTGGAACACTCATCTGACTCTCCCTCCTCCACCTCGTCGTAGTAGTTGCCCCCAGTGGCACATCCTCGGCTCCTATGGGCCCCCATCTCGGATCTGTATATGTGGATAGATGGTAGGGATATTCTCAAAGAAGAATGAGCATATAACTATCCCAAATGCATTGTTCTCATTGGTCCCTCACTCGCATAAGGTAAAATGTCATTTCAACGATGTAAACATCATCTGGGCCCACCCATAGTAGGTCCCTCTCAACGCACTCTCCACTAACATCATCTTCCCTCTAGTGATGTGTTATGAGCTCCATCATTAGACATATTTGGAGGGGTTAACGATCACCTTTTTTCCTTCTTAGATATCTTTTTCTTGCATTTGCATTATTATTTGGTTTTATGATGCTAGTATAGGTGCTGATTAAGGCTAACATACTCTGAGTGCCTAATATGAGGTTGAGTGCAGAAAATCATGATTTATTAAGCGTTTTTATAAGGATTTTATCATAAAGACTTAGAGGAGACAACAAGGAGAAATTATTGGAGGATTTTCCACCCTCCTTAACTCTCAAAAACATCGAAAGGATCCCAAATATTCTCTCCAGAAATTCGAATTCCAAAGGTAGCCAAATGATCCCCAAGGATTCTCTCCAGCAATTCAAATTCCAGAGGCAACCAAGCAAATCAAAGAGGATTGCACTCAGTATTTTTTTACTTGGAGTCAAGTGGACTAAATCACTATTTTCTAGGGAGATGTTGGTAGCTTCCCTGTAGAATAAATAGAGCAGAGCTAGAGCTAGGAAGAGTTGGTCAATTCTAGTTGAAACTTTTTTGCAAGGTATTGAGCTTTTTATTATTTTACCCAGTTATCAAACTTTCAGAGATGTATGAGGTTATTATTTTATGAAATGAGCAGATCGATTTCATTCGACTTATTTAAGTTTCAGAGATCTAGGCTTGTGGGTTAGGGCCCAATCCATGTGCCTCAACCTCTCTGATGTTACTATCTTTTCATTTTTTCCATTTAGCTAGTTTTGATTTTTCCATTTAGTTAGATTTGCTTCTGATAGTTTCATTTCTACTTTGTCTTTGCTTTCAGTTTGTGTTTGTATTTTTTCATTTGATTGTGAGTAGTAGAATAGAGGATAAAACTTTAAAAGTTGTAGATCTATACTTCCTTTCTCATCTCTGTCGATAGAGATCGAGGAGGATAAACCTTCCCACAGACAAAAAACATTGATTTCTGTTCACTATTTCCATCTCTGCGTTACGCCTCCATTCCCTCCTGTTTTCCGCTTATTTTAACTGCTGCACCCACCTTTTTTCCCTAAAAAAACTTAAACCCTTCAACTACCTTATTCCTTTGTTTCTATTGGTTATGGTCACCTTACTTGTTTTAACGCAAAAACATTGGAAAAGTCATCAAATTTGACCTCCGCCTTTCTTCCTCGAAATCCCTGCTATCGTACTTCTCTCATCGGAGATCACAATTTTCATTCAGTTCTGTTAACACTTACGGCTCCCATATGCCGATTGAGATATTGAAATCGCGCTCTGCCACCGTTCCCATCGCCACGTCACCCATTTCAATCGCACGTCGAACCGTTTTTCTCTTCCCTTAAAGACTTCTCATTCATGGTTGCCTTACCCTTTATAACGCAAAACGCTTGAAAACCATCGAAATTCGACCTTCCACCCTTACTCCTTGAACTTCCCGCTACTGTACATCGTAAATTGCAAATCACAATGTTTAGTTCCTTCTATTAACACTTCGTGCTCCCATCTGCCGATTGCGATATTGCGATCGTGCTCTGTCGCCGGTCCCACCACCACGTCACCCATTGCAACCGCACTTCGCACATTTTCCTTTTTTTCTTTTCTTTTTATTTTAGACTTATCGCTTCCAAACGCCGATTGCGATATTGCGATCACGCTCTGATATCGGTCCCACAACCACGTCACTCAGTGCATTTTTCACATCACAACTCTTTCCTGTTTGCATTTCGGATTTCACTCGTCGCAGCTATTAACTCGTTGCACTTCACACTTCACGACTTTTTCTCCATCGCATCTCCACCATCACACTTTTCAAATTATTCTGCTCCAAAGCCATTTTTGCACTATAATAAATTTCAAACCCCGTCTTTCCACTTCTAAGCCCTGTTTCATGTGTTAATCCCTCCATTAGCCACTTTATCCATTTTCTTTCCTCCAAGCTGCAAATCAACACCTTTTCAATTATAATTAACTCATGGATAGCTTAGTTGCATGGGTAGAAGCATGGTAGATAGACCATAGGATAAATAGAGTGCATTTACCTGTTTGGCGAAGTTTGTGGTTTAGAATTAGTTTCCTTTCTGTCATTTCTTTCCTGCAAATTAAATTAGTTCCATTCCTGTCATTTATTTTCAGCAATATAGTTTAGTTTCTTTTCAGTCATTTCCTTTTCTGAAAATTAAATTAGTTTCATTCCTATCATTCCTTTCCAACAATTTAGTTTAGTTTCCTTTCTGTGATTTCCTTCTAGCAATTTACTTTTAAGTCCTTATCACATTTTAAGAAACAACACCCTTTAGTAAAGTGGAAGGGGATGACATGAGAAGAATGCATCTGTTGTGTATATAGCACTGTCACCTCCAAGTTTGTATGAACCCCGGGTTGATAAAGTAAAGTAGGGAAGCCCCTGGGAGTTACAACACTCTTGGTGCAATACTAGGGCTCACTAATTTTTGGCACCGTTTCTGGGGAGGTGTATAGTAGATGCTTTGGTTTTGTTTTTAGCATTATTTTCTACTTTCCTTTCTTTTCATGTTATTTCATAAATATTGAAAAATTCAAAATGATCTCATTTTCATGCCTCCTAGGACCAGGAATACTCAAAGACAAATCTTACCTAAAACCCCCACATCACCTCCTAGCCACCCTTCACTCTTCTTTAGTGGCACTCAGACTAAACCCCCTATAAGGGAGCCTTCTGAATATTTTGAGGATCATATTGGGGAAGAATAAGAAGACCTTGTTTCAACTGAGGGACCTGCTTCACCTATCTTAACCATGGTTGGGATCCAGAGAGCCTTTTCCATAAGAGAGGCAGATGGGGAAACTAAGGATGAGATATTTAGGATGAATCTAGGGCTTGATGAATCCCTAGAGGACTATGAAGAGAGGTTTAAATTAAACTAGAAGAAATCAAACTGTACTCTTGATCCTGCATCACTTAAACTTGTACTCCTTCGAGGGATCAGAGAAGAGATGATAGAAACCTTGAATATGATATCAGGAGGAGATATATACCAACTGCCTTATGAAACAATAAAAAATCTCTTCCGGAACCATTCTAGGGCATCTAGGTAGAAGGGCAGAGCCAACCAGAGTACATCCAATACCCCTTCCTCTTCCACCTCCATTAAACATGAGATTGGAAACATGATAGAGGACTTCAAGAGTGACATGATGCACACCTTTGCTTTGCAAATGGACACAATGCAGGTCAAAAGGAAGCAAGAGGAAGCATAAAGAGCCCTGGCCATATTTTGTCCAAGATGTACCCGGAAGCACCCAAGAAATGAATGTCCACTGAATGTCATAGAGGTTTTATTAGTCTCTGAAGAGAATCATGCCACAGACAAATGTCCCTCCTTACCTAGACTTAGGGTTGTATATTAAGGTGGTGAAGAAATGCCAGAGCAACTCTGTTTCATCAACCAGTGAAGTCCTCAAGGCCCTGGGACATATCAACAAGGTATGCAAGGTGCACCTTACTCTTAATATCACAACAATTAGAGTGCACCCATGCAACCTTGGTACACCCCAACTCCTATATCCTGATCTACACCTCCTACTTGGCCTTAAAACCCTTCATATCATCCTTAGATAGTAAACCAACCTTTCCACAACAACCTTAGTGGAACAATCTATCCCAAGGATGGAGGCCTCAACAAAATAAACCACCTGCTGTAGTGCCTCCACCCCAACCTTAACCTCATCTTACTCATGCTGCTCCACCTAGGCTACCCCAAATACCTGCATAACCCAATCTGAACTTGAACAATAGACCGACACAACAGGCTCCCAGTGGAGAAACATCCTATCTAGCTTATGCTGTGGAGATACAAGTGGTTAATCTCAGGTCGGGAAGAGTACTCCCAGATAACCATCCTCCATCTCCACCTGTAGAGGTTGAGGACGAAAATGAAGAATGTAACACTCATATCCAACAACCTCATTTTCCTGAGCGCTTGACCCACCTTAGTCAACACATCCCATAGGAGACTGAACTCCTAGGAGAATTGGAAAATTTATGTGTAAAGATACCACTTCTCCAGACCATTAAGGATGTACCTATCTATAATAGGCTCATCAAAGAAAAGTTCTTCAAGAATCTGAAAGAAGAAAGAGAGATACCCCCACCATCAATGTGGTAGGACAATTGTCTGACCTAATGCTGGGAAGGGTGATATTTCCAAAGTACATGGACACTGGTAGTCTAGTTGTTGATGTGCATGTAAATGGTGTCATAGTACCCAACACTTTGATTGATATAGGGGATGCCATCAATGTCATGACCAAGGAAACTATGTTGAAACTTAATCTCCAAGGGACTTTGAGGAAAACCACAATAGTTGTGCAACTTGCAAATCGGTCCACAGTAACTCTAGAAGGAATTGTTGAGGATGTCATGGTTATCATTGACTCTGGGGAGTATCCTAAAAATTTCCTTGTCCTACAACCAAAAACCAAGTTTAATGGTTCTCCTCTCATCTTAGGGAGACCTTCGTTAGCCATCGTAGATGCTTATATTAGTTGTCAGGCTGGAAACATGACTATAAAAAATGGGCCTTTGTCTAAAAAACAAGTGTTATATCCTCCAGCCCAGCCTTCCATTGATCATGATCTCCCTATATGGGTGGAGGATGAATAATATGAGTTATATAACACTGCCCCTATGTGTACTGTAGATTCTATTCTTATAGGGGGTAGCTTGATGAAGATGAAATCATCGACTATGCCATTCAGAACCAGTCCTCCACTAACATTCCTCTCGAAACCTTAGTCAAAGAGTCTGAAAACCAACCCTGGATGGAAGTGCACTCAATTGAGTCAACCTCTGAAACCACCAAGGCTATTGAGTTTGGCCCAACCAGATCTCTGAAAATCAACCCAAACCTCTCGAATGAATAAGAGAAGCAGCTATGGCATATTTTGAAAGAAAATAATGAAGCATTTTCTTGGGATTACAAGGATACGAAAGGGGTGCATCCTTCAGTATGCAGACATCACATTTACATCAAAGAGGGATGAAAGCCTGTGAGACGACCCCAAAGAAGGATGAACTAGGCTCTGAAGGACATATTCAAGGAAGAGCTTCAGAAACTATTGGATGCAGGGTTCATATATCCTATATCAGACAGTGAGTGGGTATCTCCTCTTGTCCTAGTCCCAAAGAAGAATGGGAAGTGGAAAATTTGTGTTGATTATCGAGAACTTAACAAAGCCACCAAGAAATACCATTTCCCTTTGCCCTTTATAGAACAAGTCCTGGATGGCCTTGCCAGGAAGAATTTCTTTTCATTCTTAGATGGGTTTAGTGGGTACAATCAGATTAAAATAAGCCCTAAAGACCAGGATAAGACTAATTTCACCTGCCCTTGGGGTAGCTTTTCTTATAGAGTCCTACCCTTTGGGTTGTGCAATGCCCCAACTACCTTCCAAAGAGCTGTCCTGAGCATGTTTTCTGAGTTAGTCCATGACTCTATCAAAATATACATGGATGATTTTACACCATACGAGGATGACTTCCAGGAAGCTGTCTCCAATTTGGGTAAAATAATAATAAGGTACATTGAGATGCATCTCTCCTTGAGCCTAGAAAAGTGTGAATTCCTGAAGAAAGTAGGGGTTGTGTTAGAACACTCCATATCCCAAGTAGGAATATAGGTAGACCCAAACAAAATCACCATCATCAAAAGGGTACCTTGTCCTCAAAAGCAGAAAGATGTTAGGAGTTTCTTAGGCTTAGCTGGTTACTATAGAAGGTTCATCAAAGATTTCAACAAGATAGCTTTGCAATTATTTGGGTTATTGACCAAGGATTCTGAGTTTATTTGGTCCGGTCCTTATCAAGAGGCTTTCGAGCTCATTAAGGAACAGTTGAATACTGCCCCCATCCTCCGAGATCCAAATTGGACTCTGCATTTCCAAATTCACACTGATGCATCTGACAAAGCTGTAGGGGTAGCATTAGGACAATTAGAGGAAAAAATACCTTACACAATTTATTTCATCAACAAGAATTTGTCCAAGGCCAAGCTGAATTATACTATTATTGAGAAGGATATGTTAGCCATTGTCCATGCATTGAACAAGTTCATGCATTATGTAACTGGATACCAGACGTTTGTTCACACTGACCATGCAGCCATCAAGTATTTAATGAACAAACCAGATGTTAATGCTATGATAATTAGATGGTTGTTACTTTTACAACAATTTGATTTGAATTTTATTGATAAACCTGGAAAGGAGAATGTTGTTGCAGATTTTTTGTCCAGGTTAGATCTCCCTAACAATGAAGAAGGAATGGTGGATGAAAAACTACCAAATGAGCATCTCTTTGCTATATCAGCACTCTCACCATGGTTTGATGATATAGCCAACTACCTAGTTGCTGGGAGACTCCCTCCTAATCTTTCATTCAGGGAGAGGAGCAGAATCATTAGAAAAAGCACCCCTTTCACATGGATTAGGGGAAACCTTTTCAAGTTAGGCCTTGATCAAATCCTAAGGAGATGTGTGAGGGAGGAAGAATTTTTTGATATCCTCTCTGCATGTCATGATAACCCATGTGGAGGCCACTTTTCTGCAAAGAGATCTGCTTATAACGTTTTGCAGGCATGATACTATTAGCCTACCCTTCACCAAGATTCCAGAAGATACACCAACAGGTGTGACCAATGCCAAAGAATGGGGAAACCCATGCAAAGGGATGGGATGCCTTTGCACCCTCAGGTGGCTCTTGAGCCATTTGACAAGTGGGGCATGGAATTTGTTGGACCTATCAATCTACCATCCGGAAAAAATAAGTATATCATAGTCTGCACTGTTTACCTAACAAAGTGGGCTGAAACAAAAGAAGTGAAGGTAGCAACTGAGGAGAAAGTAGCAGAATTTTGAGAGAGAATGTGCTTTACAAGTTTGGATACCCAAGAGAAATAGTCACTGATCAGGGAGCACAATTCACCTCCCACCTCATTGAGAATCTTTTGAGGAAGCACAAGATTGAGCACAGAACTTTATTGCCTATAACCTTCAGGCGAATGGCCAAGTAGAAGTAACTAACAGAGCTTTAGAGAGCATCCTCACCAAGGTTGTGAGAAACAACAAAAAATATTGGGCAGACAGATTGGTAGAAGCTACTTGGGCCAACAACACTACTTGGAAGACAACAACAGGATTCACTCCTTATGAAGTAGTTTATGGTAAGAAGGCTCTACTTTCAGTTGAGGTTGAATTCAATACTTTAAGAATGGCAGCTGAATTAAATCTAGATCTATCAAATTCCCAAAAATAGAGGTTGCTGCAACTAAATGGACTGGATGAGTTCAGAATGCAAGCACTTCTTCACACAGAGGTAGTTCAACTGCAAAGGATGATCTGGCATGACAAGAACATAAAAAAAAATACCTTCCAAGAAGGAGATTGGGGGCTTTTGTATGATTCAAGGTTTAAAAATTTCGAAGGCAAGATGATGACAAGAAGGTTGGGACCTTACACAGTGGAAAAATGTTTTGATAATGGCGCAGTTCAAATCAGAACCATGGATGAGGAAGGAATCCCCTTGCTCATCAATGGTCACAAACTTAAAATTTACAAGAAGCCTTTGTCAAGGGCAGATTTCATAAATTCAATAAGCAGAGAGGTGTATGTGATGGGAAAATCTAAAAAAAAAAGAAAAAAAGAAAAAAAGAAAAAGAAAAAGAAAAAGAAAAAGAAAAAGAAAAAAGAGATCTATGGGTGAAAATCTCTCTGAGGCACCCAAGGCAAGCTTGTGGGTTGAAAACCTATATGGAGGTAGCTCACTTGCTCAAAAAAAGAGAGAAGAAATAAGAAAAAATAATAAAGATCCATGGGTGAAAACCTCTATGAGGCGCCCAAGGATAGTATGTGGGTTGAAAACCTCCATGCAGGTAGCCCACTTGCTTTTAAAAAAAAAAAAGGAAAAAAAAAAAATTACATCTGCATCTCTGTGTTTGCTGTTTTGTAGTTCATTAATGGTTTCTGGAAACACAGGGAAGCATTCATATTCTTTTCCCTTCTTCTGTTTTACCATCCATTCCATCATTCACTCCATTCATTTTCATAACTTCCTCCATCACCTCCATACACCACATTCCTCCATTCCTGAGCACAATGTAGCAAGGAAATCAAGACACAGACTGCTACAAACATCAGGGAATTCCTACAGCGTAAACATATGTTCTTGAAAAACAAAAAAAACAAGGGAGGAGCTCATGAAGTAGACCCCAGGAAAGACAAGAGTGCCACCCATGGCATTTGGAGCACCCCCCACGCAACATCTACAACGGGAAGGAACATCAAGGAAAGATTTGCAGCTCACTCAGGAAGCTGCTCATTCAGTGAGATGCTCACTCAGAGAAAAGAAAATAGTGAAGAACGTAGCATCTAAAAGGCTTGTCTCCTCAATCCATCTCCTGAAAACGCCTTGGAAATGACAAGTAAACTCTGGTATAGCTTCTCACTCCTCGCTATGCATCCATAATAGCCAAAAATAATTAAATTTGCAGACTTAGAGTTTAAGGGGCAGGGGGCAGAAAGGTGGCTAGTTAGCTTGGCCACCATCGTGAAGTATGACTAGGGAGAACTGAAAAGTCACGCCACCTGGGCATGAAAAACAAAATAATTTAAATCAAGTGGAGTCGAGGAGAACGAGGGGAGGAAACACACAGTCCATCATGAATTAACATGGAGAAGGAAACAAATATCTACAATAGAAACTGGAGCTGAGCCCATAATGAAGATGAGTGCATTATTGTACCATACTTCAGAAAAATTGAGGGGTTCATTGGAAAGGGCACCATTATACAATAAGGCCATGTAAGCCAAAAGAATCCAATGGTTGGGACTAAAGCTCAGCCCACCTTTGCTGCTGGGGCTGAATGATGAAAAGGACACAGATGCACAAGATAGAGAATGGGAGAATGCAGAAAAGAATAATGGTTTTTACCCCCTTGGGAAAACTCCCACAGTTCTTCCTTAAGAAATCAGGGGGCTATCAAATCCTTGAAGGAAATGTAGGAGGAGGATTAGTTGCTCAGAGGATGAGCAACCATTCAGTAGGGGGGTGATGATGAGCTCCATCATTAGACATATTTGGAGGGGTTACCGTTCACCTTTTTTCCTTCATAGATCTCTTTTTCTTTCATTTTTATTATTATTTGGTATTATTATGCTAGTAGAGGTGGTGATTAAGGCTAACATACTCTAAGTGCCTAATATGAGGTTGAGTGTAGAAAACCATGATTTATCAAGAATTTTTATAAGGATTTTATCATAAAGACTTGGAGGAGACAACAAGGAGAAATTAGTGGAGGATTTTCCACCCTCCTTAACTCTCAAAGGCAGCCAAAGAATCCCAAATATTCTCTCCAGCAATCCGAATTCCAAAGGCCACCAAAATATCCCCAAGGATTCTCTCCAGCAATTCGAATTCCAGAGGCAACCACACAACTGAAAGAGGAGTGCACTCAATCTTTATTTACTTGGAGTCAAGTGGACTCAATCACTATTTTATAGGGAGCTGTTGGTAGCTGCCATGTAGAATAAATAGAGAAGAGCTAGAGCTAGGAAGAGTTAGTCAATTATAGTTGAAACTTTGTTGCAAGCTATTGCGCTTTTTATTATTTTACTTAGTGATCAAACTTTCATAGATGTATGAGGTTATTATTTCATGAAATGAGCAGTTGATTTCATTCGACTGATTTAATTTTAAGAGAGCTAGCCTCGTGGGTTAGGGCCCAATCCATGTGCCTCAGCCTCTCTAGTGTTACTATCTTTTCCTTTCTTCCATTTAGCTAGTTTTGCTTCGTTCATTTGGTTAGATCTGCTTCTGATAGTTTCATTGCTGCTTAGTCTTTTCTTTCAGTTTGCTGTTGTAGTTTTTTATTTGCTTGTGAGTAGTAGAATAGAGGATAAAACTCTAAAAGCTGTGGATGTAGACTTCCATTCTCATCTCTGTCGATAGATCTCGAGGAGGGAAAACCTTCCCACAGACCAAAAACATTGATTTCTGTTCACTATTTCCATCTCCACGTTATGCCTCTAAACCTTGCTTTTATGCCTCCATTCCCTCGTGTTTTCTACCTGTTTTAACTACTGCACCCACTTTTTTCCCTAACAACATTTCAACCCTTCAATCACCTTATTCCTTTGTTTCTATTGGTTACAGTCGCCTTACTCGTTTTAACGCAAAAACATTGGAAAAACCATCAAAGTTGACTTCCGCCTTTCCTCCTCAAAATCCCCGCTATCGTACTTCGCTCATCACAGATCGCAGTTTTCATTCGGTTCCATTAACGCTTACCGCTCCCATCTTCCGATTACGATATTGCGATCGGGCTCCGCCACTGGTCGCACTGCCACGTCACCCATCGCAATCGCACGTCGCACCATTTTCCTCTTCCCTTCAAGACTTATCATTCACGGTTGCCTTACCCTTTCTAACGCAAAACGATTGAAAACCATCAGAATTTGACCTTTCACCCTTACTCCTCAAACTTCCCTCTACCGTATATTGCAAATCACAAATCGCAATGTTTAGTTCCTTCCGTTAACACTTACTGCTCCCATCTGCCGATGGCGATATTGCAATCACGCTCCGTCGCTAGACCCATCGCCACGTCACCCATCACAATCTCACTTCGCACATTTTCCTTTTAGAATTACCACTTCCAAACACCGATTACGATATTGTGATCGTGCTCCACCGCCGGTCCCACCGCCATGTCACTCAATGCATTTCTCACATCGCAACTCTTTCCTGTTCACATTTCACATTTCGCTCGTTGCAGCTGTTAACCTGTCACACTTCGCACTTCGCGAATTTTGCTCCATCGCATCTCTGCCATCGCACTTTTTGAATTATTCCGCTCCAAAACCATTTTTGCGCTATAATAAAGTTCAAACCCCCTCTTTCCACTTCTAAACCCCGTTTCATGTGTTAAGCCCTCTAATAGCCACTTTAGCCCTTTTTTTCCTCCAAGCTGCAAATCAACACCTTTTCAATTATAATTAAGTCATGGATATATTATTTTCATGGGTAGAAGCATGGTAGATAGACCATAGGATAAATAGAGTGGATTTAGCCGTTTGTCTAAGTTAAGTGTGGTTTAGAATTAGTTTCATTTTTGTCATTTCTTTCCTGCAAATTAAATTAGTTCCATCCCTGTCATTTCTTTTCATCAATATAGTTTAGTTTCTTTTCAGTCATTTCCTTTTCTGAAAATTAAATTAGTTTCATTCCTGTCATTCATTTCCAAAAATTTAGTTTAGTTTCCTTTCTGTCATTTCCTTCCAGTAATTTACTTTTAAGTCCTTATCACAGTTTAAGAAATAACACCCTTTCGTAAAGCAGAAGAGGACGACATGAGAAGAATGCATCTGCTATGTATATAGCACTCTCACCTCCAATTATGTATGAACCCTGGATTGATAATGTAAAGTAGGGCAGCCCCTGGGAGTTGTAGCACTCTTTTTGCAATACCAGGGCTCACCAATGTGATGCAAGACATGACTACCCAAGATTTGTATCACTGTTGCGACTGTAGCTCATGTCGCCAACCTCTCTATTCTATTAATATGAATGGTCGTGTCCTTTGCACAAACATCCAAAATACAATGATGGTCAACGAAATCACCTATTTTCCTCCCACAAGGCAACAATGGATGTATCTCCCCTACCATCCCCAAGGGGGTCAATCCTGTCAGAAAATATATGTCATGGATTGTCAGCTCAATCCTATGGCCTTGTACCATGAACACCTCCTGGTATGGGTCCCAGTAGCTCACTATCCTCGACAAAAAGGGCTCACCAACCCTCATTAGTGGGTTCTCAAAGAACTTAAGAGCCCCATAACAAGCCAAAACCATTCTGACTGTCGGATCCTCTTGGATCTCTGCACAAAGAGTCTCCTAGTCTCGTTCATGCCATGATACCTTTATCTCTACCATACCTGTAAGACACTATCATTTTTTTTCAATTGAGATTTAAAGGCATACATCACAAGACCTCGGCTTTAGCTTGGCACATGCCCCCCACACTGCCTTTCCTCCTTGCCCAAAAAGCTGTTTTTCCCCTCAAAACAACGTTGAACGCCATTTTCAACCCATTTCCAGCGTTCCAAAATGCAGAAAAGGCCCCAGGAAGTGCACTGTGACCATGAGGAAGGGCAAGGGTCTCCCACAACCAGATAAGGCACTAATATGAAAGTCTAAACCACTGAAAAATGATGAGTAAGGTTAGGCCACCTACCTCCAACTCATAGATCATGATTCTGACAGTCAGTTTGTTTGCTACGATATCGATAAGATTTAGGGCCTTCTCCTCCTCTACAAATTCTCCACAACTCACTTAACAAATGAATTGGACTTGGAGGGAACTCATCATTTTATAGGAAAAACCCTAGTTTTTTTGTCACCCGTTGCGACTAAATCGTAGCTCGATTTGATGAACCGTCAGCAACATTGGAAATATCTCACCGATTTCTACAATTGGGTTTCCTTTGTTTTTAGTAATATGACAATTCACACAAAAGCCATTTTTTCCATGAAGTTTCACTTTGCCGCCAATTCAAACCGAATTTCTTCATATGAGTCACTTGTACTTCAGTACCACTTTTCCTTGACACTTTCCGCCTCGCGTGTCAATTTTCATTATGGGTAACCATTTGTTTCTCCTATTTTTTATGGTTCCCCTGGGCCTATCTTGTGTGGTACCATCATCGATTCACCCTTGTTCAGAGCATCTAGGATGAGACATCCTTGAATTTATGGAGTCTGTTACGAGTCCCATTATGTTGTATTACAATATTCCATCCATCTTTGCATTACGTTCATACCATGTTTCTATTATTGGCCTACAACTATATTTTCCATCATCATCCCCTCCGGAATCGAGTTAGCCGATGCCAGGTCAACCATGAATTTTATGCTTTGACAAGGGAACTCATCAGTCTGCCTCTCATTTACCATCCTTCCATCATTATCCCTGGCGTCAGTACATCAATCACTTTCCTATGATCTCTCATGCCTTAGTTGAGGATTCC
Organism: Pinus albicaulis; assembly: GCA_034641835.2. Classification (NCBI taxonomy): domain Eukaryota; kingdom Viridiplantae; phylum Streptophyta; class Pinopsida; order Pinales; family Pinaceae; genus Pinus; species Pinus albicaulis. The sequence goes on from CM076575.1 coordinate 1,301,646,451, forward strand.
TTATCTCCTCTGCTATGGCAGGCCCTCTTCTGTCGACTTCAACACATTCATTCCTAAAGAACGGTCTAGAGGGTGGTGTACCTTGGTTCCAACTTTCATCATTGTTCGATGCATCAAATCAAGCAAAGGGAATCATCATTACCCTTTGACTTGGTTGTTTCTCACATGATCGACCCCAACTCATTATCGCACGATTGAGAATTGTACACTTGATGATCTAGTGATCTAGAAATTTGTACCAGTGATTCCCAGGTGTGTGTGAAATGTTTCAGACCTCATGAGGGGGTGACCCTTCAGGTAGCCCCCCACATGCCCGGATGACCTCAGATCATGCTTCAACCTTAGATGCAGTTATGAAGATTTGATGGGTTCGGTTCAAGCTGCTTGTAGCACCTAAATAATAAATGCTTCATTCAAATGATCCATTAAGAGCTTCAAAGCCCTTTCCTATTCAGCAGGGCTTATTTGGTTGTGGTCCCCCCTCCCCATGTGAGCTGGAGGGGCATTATGTCTCATGTACTCAAATGTTATTGTATTCAGTCATGGCGTATGTTTTTCGAGGAGCATTATGTATATGGGATTAATTGTATTATGTCATGGCCCATTGATGCCAGTGGCTCATGTATTATGTACTTTATAGCTCAGTCCCACACTGCTGGGATCACCATTATTCTTTGTACTCAATGATCTCGAGGGGTATGGGTATGCCTCCCCCGCCTCATTTGAGATCATGTACGTCAAAACAAAAGGAGACTTACATCAGTTTAGTAGGTCTCACCCCCTCCATTTTTGTCCTTCCTCGCATTGCTTCAGTCATCTCTCTCTCTCTGACTCCCCTTTGGTGTCTTTTGGAATTGTAACTTACAACGTATTTTAGTCATACAATTTTCTCCTAATGCTCGTATGTTGGGGGGCAATCTGTTATCACCAAAAAATGATCACCTAGCCATTCCTTACTAGGTGGATCGAAATACACCACGCGTGTTTAATTTTACCATAGTAAAATAACTTTCACTATAAGAAATAATTTAATAGACCACCTTTATTAAGTTATTTTCGATTAAAATCCACGAGAATAATTAAATAAACCATTATTTATTTAATTTTCTCCAGGAATAGTTATTAAATCATTATTTAATAAATATTCCCTGTCACATTTGACTAAATCACCTAGGAATAATTAAATAAATCATTTTTTTTTAATTCCTTATTTCCATTTTTGAAATAATTATTTAATAGTTATTTCATTTTCACACCTTTCTTATTATTCGGGAAATAATAAATAAATCATTTGTTTGTTAACTATTTCTAAATAAAGGTATTTAACCATTTTAAATATCCTTTCCCTCTTCCAAAATATAATAAAGTATTTGTAGGTTTTAACCCTGTACAGAAATTATCTGCAAACGAACTCTTAAAACAAAAAATAAACAATTGCGAGAGCATAAAACATAGAACAAATATACACAAAGGTTTTCCCCTGGATCCCAAAACCGGGACTACCAGTTTAATTTTTTATTATATTCATTTCAATGTTACAACACACACACACACACACATATATACATGCTGAAGAATTCATAAACCCCAATCCATTAGCCTTGGATTAGAACATAACCGTAGCTCCCTTGACCAGAACTACAAAATACCATGGGCAGAAAACCATCATGCCCAAAACCATGTGAAAACCAATGAACAAAACGATAGGCGGGTCCACCCACCTAATATAGGGTCCAATTTTTATTTTTATTTTATTTTATTTAATATAATTTAATTAATTAATTAATTTTTTATTTTTAATTTTTTTAATTATTATTATTATTATTATTATTATTATTATTTTTTTCAAAACCCAGTGCAGGGGGCCTACCGCCCCCCTGTAAACCCCCCGACCACGTGGGCTACCACCCCCCTGTAAAACCCCTGACCAGGGGGGCTGTCCACCCCCCACTTATCGCTGGAAGCTAGTTGTGGAAAGAATATAACACACACCCAACAATATTCCAAGCGGTTAGATCTAGATTTTTGTCAATAATATTTTATTATTTTCCAATTTCGAGATCAACCCAATACTTTGCTATAAATAAGAGGGTTTTCATCCATTTCTCACCATGATCATTATCATCGTCACCATTATCGTCACATACAATTCAAGCTCCCATTTTTTAGTTCTACATTGTCTAGGTTTACACACAATCAAGAGAGAGGAAGATCTAAATTTTGAAGCAAGGAGGACATCAAAGGACCCATCCCATTGAGGGGGACTTACGCCTTTTGTAAATATCCTTCACTAGGTGTATTAATATAATTATTTTCTCTCAAAATATTTTCCAATATTGTGTTTTAGATCAGTTTTTATATCTGTTGTTTATGATTTTAGATTTACATACATCCATTGTTTTTGTAGGTTTTCTCACATATTTGTTGCAGATATGAAGTATGAGCAACCACACTTGTTGTTAGGGTCACTAGTCACTCATGAATTAAATGAGGTCTTTTTGGTACACCTTCCAAAATATTTCATACTAATACGGGGGTGACTAGCTGAAAGAAAGGTTTGATTCAACCATGTCTATGGTTGGGTAGTACGTGGAAGTCCTAAACCTGGTTGGTTCTTGCCTATGTTTAATGAAAGCTAAATTCTCTTGCTTTTGATTGGTAAATGTACTTGTTATTTTCTGGATTTAATGGATGTTATCTTATGGTTATTCAAATGTTCATATGTTGGTTATAAGCATGGATATATGACTGGTTTTAGTCATGGCTCTTTTCATGTTTTTACTTGTAACTAAAAGAATAATGGATGCAAGACCTAATTGATGTTAAGACAACTAATGGGAGAGGGTGGTGATCCTTCTTGTCAAGTCTCATATGAGTTTTCAGTCCCTTATGCTAAGACTCTCATTCATGGCTTGTAGGTTTCCTATCTACCAAGTGTTTGATAGAATGTTAGTCTCAGTTTGGGTTGGTTAGGTCTAGTCTTGGTTTTAGTTTTGGGTTTATAATCATTGTACTCATGTATTTTATGAGTTTTGAAAGTTATATGGATTTATGAGAAGAGGATTAGCACTAGACTTGAAAAACAACCTTAATTTTCGCAGTCGATGGCACAAAAATGAGCAGGAAAGGCCACAGTCGCACTGATGTAGGCCTATGGGAGCGACTAGGGGTTTCTAGCTGCATGGAGGGCTTGGAAAGGGAGCATATGTTGTGGAGATAAATCCCCTCTGCAGACAGAGGCGATCTCTCTAGCCCTTGAGTGGGTCTATAAACTTACAAGAATATCTAAAGCAAGCTTTCTTAGCTAATATCCAAAACAATATGAGAAAGGAAATAGGCCTATGTCATCCTGATGCTTTGCTCGAATCCTTTGATGATGGCCTCCACCCATAGTCCGTCGGGGTCGCTCCTCACTACTAGTGGCGTATGATTACCTGCAGGATATCAAGAGACAACAACAAAAATAATCCAATACAAAACATACATTGAATGTTGGCTATCTAACATATTAAGGAACGCTAGAATATTTGTGCAAATGATTAGAAAAATATAGAAAGAAAACACCATATGTTTTATTAATAAATATGAAAGATATAGCTTACAACCATGGTCTTGATGTTGGGGGCCTTCATTTGGTGATGTCCAAGTCCTTCACCGAAGCTCTTAAAGAACTCCTTCTCCCGGATAGCTTAGGCATTATCACAATACAAGGATGCAAGGAGAATGAATGATCAGACCAACCGAACAATGACCAACCAGTAGTGGAAGGATGGGGATCAATTTATAGGAAGGGAGATGGTGTTAGGAGCCCATGAAAGAAGAAGGAAGGTCCAATTTTCAATGGATAGTCCCCCATTGATAAGATCAAAAGCTATAAATGAGAGAGCTTGAACCTATCTCCACTGAATGACATCCATCTCGTTGTCCTGGAAACTTCTAGAGGTCAAAGATTCTCCTCCATTTGAGGAAATACTGCCAGAAAGGGTTCAACGCGGTTTTCTTAGTCAAAAGAGAACTGTCAACTTGCCATTAGCACGAGTAGACAACTGGAGAAAAGCGCTGACCCATAAATTTATGGTTTTAGCTAAGTTTCTTCAATGATCTTTCAAGACAACTTTCTTTGAGTCTTTAAAGGATGTCTTTATGTATTTTTTCCCAGGTGGAAATACTGCACAAGATTCGTCACAGGGAACTTCAGGATCAGGGAGGGGAAGTGAGTAGAGTGAAAAATTATTTTGTAACAACGTATGGGGCACTAGCTAAGGGAAAAGTAAGTTGGCTCAATGGATGGACACTTGTAGGGGTTGGGTTACTCCTAAAGGGTCCTGAGGCACCTGAGGGAAGTCAGTAAGGTCTGTTTTGTCGAATCCATTTCCTTAAGCTCACGTAGGAGGTTGAGTCTTGTCATAACAGCCCCTCATCTCATGTTTACCTCAGGTAAGCTGGTGAAAGTGGGTATATGTGAGGGGATAGTTACATTACAATTCCAAACTCCATGGGTAAAATTCCCCCATGTGAAGAGTTAGTGTGTCCAAGGCCGGGTGCAATATTTGGGTGATTTTGATGGCTTAAATGCTCCTTGGTCACCGTTTCTCTAGCCAAAGGTTAAGTGTGCAGTCATCTCAGAACTCACACAACTTAACAAACAAAAAATAAACAAAAAATCACTTGTCAAATTTGGAATAAAAATGATTTCTTATTTTTTCAATTAGAAGATAAGGAAACCTTTCATAATATGTTCGACTTGTCATTACTTTTATGGTTTTTTTTATTTTCTTTATTAGTAATTTCTATATACCATGAAAATGTTAGAAAATTTCCCCCATACCATGATATTTCAAAAAATTATATTTATTGTTTTTATACAATAGAACCTTATTTTTATGTAGCTCATGCATGCGTGCATCATTCATTTATTGAAATCACATCTTAGTAATGGGAGTTGAAGATCAAATATTTTTGTTGTGATGAATCCTTTTGCTACTGACATATGAGAATTCCAATTAGGATCAGCTCTGCATCCTCTTACTACTCATATTCCCAAATGGTATCTACTAATCTCCCGTGGCTTCACCTGTAGATCTTCTTACTACTTACTCCACTTATATTTACTACCTACTTCGCTTGTTTGCACTTAATACTACTTGATCGGTTTTTTCTTTTTATTGGGCATTGTAGTGATATCCATAAAATAATATTATATTTTGATTTCCTTTAAAAAATTCATTGCAATTGTTTGAACAAGTGGACCAATTACCCTATAATACCCTGTAATAAGGAATAATTTCATTATATTTGAGGAATGGTCTCTAAGAGATAAAAAGTAAATCCTATTGAATTCCATCCATAGTATTTGAATATAGACTGTAAATAAATGGTCCAATTGAATTTCCTCCATATGATTCCTATAATATAGAATGTATGTAAATAGTCTTATTAAATTACTTCCATATGATTCCTATATAGATTGTAATATTGGTGAATCAAAGTTGAACTAGTGTTGTTTATATGTATTGGTTCAAGTGTACCTCAATTTCTAATATAGTTTGTAGACTTGACACAATATGAGGTGTGATGTGTGAGTTATACATGAAATTTTAAACTATTTTTCATTTTTTTCTTTGTAGGTTAAGAAAAATTTGTATTACTCATTCAGAAAGGAACATACGTCATGCTTTATGCTCAGTGGCCTAACTAGTAGCATATCAACAAAATTTTTGTTCATTTGGAAAATTTGAACTTGATAATAAAATTAAAAAGATAATACATTATATTGACAAACTCAGAGTTATCAAAAACCATAATTGCAGCAAGGATGCTACTAACATATATAAAAAAGAAAGAAAGGAAAAACATCTATTTAGACAAAGAATCCAACGTAATGGTATCACGTATGTCATCCTCCTCTTTCAAGGTAGAGAGCTCTAGGTCTACAAGTTTTTTTTCCAAAATTGAGACCCTATCGATCAACTTCCTCATTTTTTTTTGCATTTACTCGTGCTGGGTATCATAGTGCTTTGCTAAAAGTTTTCCCATGATGGTATTGAGTTGGCAATAAGAAAATATTTTTCATTTTCATATGAAAATAGTAGTTTATTTTAACTTGTAAATCTTGAAAAGCCAAAATAAAATTAACCCTTCAAATTGCAATGCAACCTTTCCTTTTAAATTTTATCCTTGGTAGGGATTTAACTTTTATGGAATATTCACTAGATAATTTTAATAGTTGCCGAAATAGAGGATTGAGATGTATCTCAATAGTAGTTATACCTTTTTTGCTGTTCAATTTATTAAAAAAAATGTTGGAAAGTTAAATTAAAATTATATATATATATATGAAATGAGTTATGGTTTTTTTGTCATATATATATATATATATGAAATGAGTTATGGTTTTTTTGTCATGTGGTATTGATAAGCCATGGTATTGTAACATAACTTATTTAAGGTTAAGAATCTCCACGATAAAGTAGAGGTAAATATCCATGGTTAAGAATCTTGTTACATGTTTTTAAAATGTTTTTATGTTTAACTCATGTATTAATTGTTTTTAATTAATAATAATGATAATTTAAAATTAAGTTATAATTTAGTTATTTTTAGGATTTTTTTTAATCTCGGCAACGTGAGATGTATCATGAGGTAAGTGTTTTAATACCTATCATATATTGATGCCTAGGGGTGTTTACCAATCATTTAATTTATATGTCTATTAGTTAAGTTCAGAAGCCTCAAGTAAGGTTAAAGTTGTCGCAGATTTAATGTTGGATAATCTGTTCATACTCTCTACAAAGGCTTGTAATTTATCCTTTTGAATGAATAATATAACCTCAATTCTAATTTTGAAGGTCAAATTTATGTGGATACTCAAGAAAGAGGGTTTTCTTTTGAACCCAAGATAATTTTCATAGTCAATGGTTTAATGGTTTACGACCATTGTTGAAAAATCCAAAAATGGATTTCTAACTCGCAGAGGATTTGGGGGTGATCTATGTTGCTTTTTTTTTTAGGAGGGAGGTGGAGGGAACTTCATCTCTAATTAAAATTGATCTTGAGTTGCATATAAGGACCCATTTTATAGAAAAATATGGCATCTTTATGAAGTTGTGGTTGCATGGTTTTAACTCACAATTGATGTCATTACCAGAGATCTTGATTTGGTTACGAACATTGTGTCTCCCTCTTGGATAATATAATGAGTTACAAGTATTTTTTATCCATCGGTAACACCTTGGATAAGCCTAAACCTTAGATCTAGAGACTAATGAGATGTGCCATCTATTATTTTTAACTAAATATGGATTTACGATTATTTAAGGAAAGGGTTTCCTGATAAAATTGCATTGGAGCATGAAAAGTGTTATTGTATGCAATTATATATTTGATTGAAAAATTGTTTTGTATTGTAGGTTATATTTTAAGCATGGGAATGTGCCCACATCTTGCCCAGAAGCATGGAATTATTAAGCTAAAAAGTGAAAGAATGGCAAACCCACTTTGTGGAATGACTAAATGAAGAATCACCATTAGGTGGCACCAAAAAAGGATTTATAAGTACTTAAGCATATATTTTTAGTAAGTGGGCTTACCTCACCTAATAAGGGGTGTGATGTTTACCTTGTTACAAATATGGTTAGGAACCAAGCCCTCTAATGTTAGTATTATTACTAAGCTACTCCTTTGAGATTGTGAAGAGGAAGTATGATTCATATAGTGTAGATCCAAAAAGAAACAAGACCTTTTAAATAAGTTGGATAATTTAATGTAATCAATGTTTTTAAATAGATCAACAATCTCTTAATGATGTTGATGGTTTCAAAATGAAAAGTGTCGCTCTGGTACTACATCAACATCTCGAATTGCTCAACGGCTAACAATAAGTAATGATAATGTTATACCACAGTTTATAGTCACGCGAGTAAGGGTTTAAACCATGCTAAGAGTGGTGCAACTCAACCCTCACGCATGTCAAAGGAATTGCAGTTGACTAGGAAAAGTCCTTGGGACGCCGACAACAGAAACAAAATACTAACTAATTACACTAGCCCTAAACAACAAATTATTTATAGAAGTAGCAAAATAATCAATGCTATAAGGTTTTGACCCTAGATTACTGTAGAGCCTCAATTGCACTAAACTTGCAAATTAAAGAAAATGAATTAACTATAATACCCTTAACAAGAGCAATTAAATAGATGGTGCCTCCCTTACTTATGTTGAATATTAAATACATAAATTAATAATTGAATAGGTGAAGGCATATTATGTATTAATTGGTTCTTTATTATATTGTTTAATTGTTGTTTATGTATATTTATATTATTAAATTAAAATTCTAATTAACTATGTGAGATATGAGTTCAATTATGTTAGGTCCCTATATTACTAGTGTAGTCCCTTATTGTTGTTAGTGTAGCCCCCTTATTGTTAGTGTTGTACCCCTGTAACCACCATATTGTTATTATTGTGCCCTTACATTATTATTGTTAGGCTGGCTAGGATTATATTGTGACCCCGTGGACTCCTATATATAGAAAGGAGGTTTTGTCATTTGTATCATCCAAGAATTTTTCATTTATGTAATGTAAATGAGGTTTCCCCCTTGAATTGGATTATTTCTAAGGCGTTGATCTCTCTTTTCTTCTATTTTTGGAGCTGGTTTCATAACATTTGGTATCAGATCTTTGGATTCTAGGGTTTCGCTGCTTCAAATAGGTCATCGTGGAATTTCAATATAAATTTTTTTCTAAGAGGGTTCAGAAAGTAAAACAAAAAACCCATTTCGAAGAAATCTTGAGGAACTTCGTGTAAAAATTTCAGATCTTCATTTGCAATATTTTCGGAGATATGATCTGTGGAAGTTAGGGTATTTTCAGGCTCCCGAATTTCATCTAAAAGATGTGACCTTGGGAAAATTTTCATAACTCTCTCTTGTTAGGATATTCCGACACATAGGAAATAGTTAAGAATAACTTAGTCTAGTGTAGAGTTAGGTAAAGTGTGTTTCTTTACTATGTACATTTGTAACTTATAATCCGACGGTCACGATTTGTAGTGATTCAACAATTATCTCTCTCCTTGGTATTAACGACACTTGACCCGTGGCTTAACACCCGTTGGTCCATGATCTCTATTTAAATATCATGGAGGGTCATTTGTTCGGTAACTGTTTATGAGAGAAACATATGTAACTTTTCCTTTTATATTAATAAATTGCCTGAAGTGGCCACGTTGGCTCAGGCCGTGGACTGTTTCCCTCTTCGAGGGTTTTAATAACGTGATAATACTGGTGTACTAATTTGTGAGCGGTGACCTTTGGTTTTTGATATATAGAACTTACCCTGTAAATTCCTACATGGTATCAGAGCTATTTTGAGGGCTGCATCCGTTGTTGATCAAAATCCGAAGCCGATTTGACTGCATGCGACTACCGCTTTCTAGACCTACTATTTCTGAACATTTTCGAGATTGGAGAACTGCTCTGTTGTGTCTGGAGCATTTGTTACAGTGAGGAATGCCTTTCATTTCATGCGAAAAGGTTTCCGGTTACCCAAGTTATGTTAGTTTAGATCTGGAGGTATAAAGTATCTGTTTTGCAGTTATATTTGTTAATAGTTCTGCTTATTTCGGTTCCCTCCGTTTATTTCGGTTCCCTCTGTTTATTTCGGTTTTAGGTTTTATTTATTTTCCGGATCTATACCCTCTTCTTTGTGTATGTTTTTTGCTCTGCGTTGTGTGCGATCTTAGCAGATTAGAAATAGGAGGAAGGGATTTTTTTGCTACGTATGCTCTTTCCCCGCGTCTTTGTGCGATCTCGGGAAATCATAAATAGTGAAAAAATAGATAGTTGCCGGTAAGGCCAACTGAAAATCTAACATTTTTCCGTAAGGCTTGCATTTCATTTTTTATTGCTCGATTTTTGTGCAGGAAAAGGCACACACATCGAAGACCAAAAAAAAAAAAAAAAAAAAAACCCTTCCTCCTTTCAAACAATTACAGAATCCTTTTACTATCTCACTTGGTGAGAAGTTAGTTTATGAGAATAGAGGTCTTGGGTTCAAGTCTATTTCTCAAGCTTCTTTTGTAAATTTTTTTTGTTAAAGGGGCGGGATTTCTTTTTTAAAAGTTGAACTTCATCATCAATTTTCAAATCGTTCCCGTAACTATTCGACATCTACAACTCAGTTTTTTCAAAAATGCATAACTTCTTCATCTGGAAGACATTTTTCGAGCCGTTTTTTTTGAATCAGCCTAATTTTTCGAGATATTTCCATTGGAGCAGTTAGTTTCAACTTTTTTCAGCTTCACGTTTTTAAAAACGGAAAGTGCATGCTCGATTATTCTTAACAACACTAATTATTTCCAATGGCTACCTCACATGGTAGATATACTTAGAATTAAAGGGCTTTATAGAATAGCCACAGGACAAGAAACTAAACCTTCCGATGATGATAAATTCGCTAAATGGGAAAATAAACAAGATCAAACACGAGGGTTGATAGGAATTCCCATTGCTCAAGATCTTCGATTTCATATCCTTGACATTGACACCCCTCATGAAGCCCTGGAAAAGCTAAATACTGTCTTTGGCATTCAAAATCAAATCAGGGCCCACCAGCTTGAAAATGAGTTGCTTACTTTGGACCGAAATAATTTCTCCTCTATTGAAGATTTTTTGTCCAAATTCAAGACCCTTAGACTTCTTTTATAAGGTTGTAAGGTCAAAAAGGAAGATGGTAGCCCCATCTATTGCATTCTTGCTAATCTTGGCCCTGCATACTCTGTATTTGTTTCCACCTTCCATTCCACTGGAGAAGCCATCATTTCTTCAGGAACCACCTACAAGAACCCCTCTTTTGATGCATTTTGCGATTCTTTGATAAGAGAACAAGAAAAAATCTTACACCTTAGTCTTATCACTTCTGGAAACGCTTCTAAGAAAGCCTTAGTAGCCCAACAACAATCATATCAAAAGAATCCCAAGAAGCAGTATCCTAAAAAGTATTGTTCAAAACCAAACAAGGGTCCTAAGCAATTTCAGCCGCAAACTGAAAAAGCAACTCACAAAAATGATAAGGCAAATAAAAAAAAAGGGAAGAAGATAGATAGACATTGCAACTTTTGTAATCGTGATGGCCATATAGAGTCCAAATGTTTTAAGAACATGGAAGCCTTAGAAGCAGCAATGAAGAAGGACAACATCAATTTGGAGCACTCTTCAGCTTCATCTATAGGAATGGCACTTTTTGCTTGTGGTTGTCAAGATTCAAGATCTGGTTATGCATTAAATGTATCTTCTTCTTCTCATTCTCATGAGTGGCTCATTGATTCTGGATATTCTTACCACATGGCCAAAAATACAGCCATGTTTTCTTCTTTAAATGATTGTAACACCAAACATATTTATGTTGGTTATGATAGATCTCTTAGTGTTGTAGGATCTGGAACCATTCATATAGATAATGGTTAGTTTAATGATGTACTATGTGTTCCTACCTTGTCATGCAACCTTCTCTCTGTTTATCAGATAACCCATTCAGGTGAAGGGAAAATAGTAGAATTCTCACCTCATGATGTTGTAATCAAGGACCTCAAAGATCCTAGACATATTTTAGCTATTGGAATTGCTGATGATTCCACAGAGTTGTATAAGTTTGACAACTTTGGGTCATCATGTCTTCCCTCCATTTTTGTTTCTCATAATGATGAAGTGAGCAAACTTTGGCATGAACGATTTGGTCACTTAAACTATCACTCTCTTCAAACTCTATGTAAAGAAAATATGGTGGCAGCTCTTCCTATGGTATATTTCCAAGATGGTGTTTGCTCCGAATGTGTACTCAGAAAACATCATCGGGATAGTTTTGACAAACGTGCCTCTTCGCACACTTCAACCCCTTTGCAGCTTGTGCACAGTGATTTATGTGGTCCACTTCCTGTTGTTTCTTTCTCTGGTTGCAAGTACTTCTTAACTTTCATTGATGATTTTTCCATACGCACTTGGGTATACTTCTTAAAACTCAAGAGTGAAGTTTTTAACATGTTCTTGGCCTTTAAAGGCCTTTGTTGAGAAACAATATGGACATCCAATTCTTAAGTTAGGATCAGACAATGGAGGAGAATATGTTAACAACAAATTTATCAACTTCTGCATAGAGCATGGCATTCAATTGCAACATACCGTTCCATATTCTCCACAACAAAATGGTGTAGCTGAAAGGAAGAATCACACCTTAAAAGAAATGGCTAATTATATGCTTCAATATAAAGGACTTAGTCTCAATTTTTGGGCTGAAGCAATTAACTGTGAAAATTACATAGTAAATCACACTCCTACTAAGGTTTTAAAGAATATAACTCCAGAATAAGCTTGGAGCTCAATCAAACCAGATGTAAGTCACTTTCGTGTTTTTGGAAGTGATGCTTAGGCCCATACTCTAGATGCGAAACATAAAGCCTTAGAACCAAAGAGTGAAAAATGCAATTTTGTTGGATATTCTGAAGATGTTAAAGGATATAGACTTCTCCAACCAAAATCCAAAAATATAATCATTAGAAGAGACGTAAAATTTGATGAAAATATATCGGCCTACAAGCCTAGTTCGGCGGGTGTGCCAACTTTGGCCTGCGAGCCTGATTCAACATATGTGCCACCTCTCTCTCTCTCTTATATTTTTAATAACATTCCTTGTAGTTTAGATGATGACAACAAGGATGACAATCCTTCTCCACCTCTTGAAGTTATTCCTTTTACTCCACAGCTTCCAAGATGGGTCTGCTTTACTCGGGATGCAGCAGGTTCTCTTGCAGGTGACACTGCCGATCAACGACGTACACGTTCTTAGTTCGAAAGAGCCTCTTCCTTATTGGCTCAAGTTCCAGAAAATCCTGATCCAGAAACCTTTGAAGAAGCCTCTGGTCATCTATATTGGGATGAATCTATGAATGAATAATATCGTTCCTTATTGGCGAATGATACTTGGGATCTTGTACCTCTTCCAAAAGGAAGAAAACTTGTCAGATGCAGATGGGTTTACAAAATCAAGTTTGGACCAGATGGAAAAGTGGATATACATAAAGCTCGTCTTGTCACTAAAGGATTTTCACAAGTTGAAGGAATTGACTATACTGAAACCTTCTCCCCTGCTGCCAAAATGATTTCTATCCGCCTTTTTATTTCCCTTGCTGCCTCCGTTAAATGGGAAGTCCATCAGATGGATGTTAAATCCGCCTTCTTACATGGAGATTTGCATGAAGAAATCTACATGGAACAACCCCTGGCTTTATCCAAAATGACTCCAGCCTTGTTTTTCGTCTTAGGAAGTCTCTTTATGGTCTCAAACAAGCTCCTCAGGCTTGGTATGCCAAAATGGATAGATTTATATTAGATACTGGCTTTTCTAGGTGTCATTCTGACAACACTGTTTACACCAAGAAAGTGGGTAACTCCTTCACCATCCTTGTTCTTTATGTTGATGATATTATCCTTACTAGTAGTGATCCCAACCATATAAACCATGTGAAGTCTAGCCTCAAAAAGAAGTTTGAAATGACAGACTTAGGACACTTGCATTATTTCCTTGTTCTTCAAGTCCTGCAATCCGAAGAAGGTATTACTCTCTCTCAGTCCAAGTATGCTTGTGATATTCTACACCACTTTCACATGGAAGACAATAATCCAGCCCCTTCTCCATTTCAGTCTGGAGTCAAGCTTTCAGTCACTTGTACTACCCTTGAATTTGATGCTACCTTATACCGTCAACTTGTTGGTAAACTTCTGTATCTAACCCATACCCCTCCTGACCTTTCCTTTGCCGTTGGTCTTGTCGCTCAATTTATGCACCAACCTCATAAAAGTCACTGAAAAGCAGCTAAAATAATACTTCGATATATTCGAGGTACAGTTCAGTTCAAGATTTATTACAGTGAAGGAGAATCTCCATTGTTGATTGGTTTCACTAATTTTGATTGGGCTGGTGACCCTGTTGATCGAAAGTCTACTGCAGGCTATGTATTCACTCTTGGTTCAAGACATATTACATGCTCTTGTAAGAAAAAAAGTGCCATCTCTCTTTCTTCAGCAAAAGCAGAGTATCGTGGTGCAATTGAAGCCAGTAAGGAAGCCATGTGGCTTCGTCAGATCCTGTATGAATTTGGTCTTCATCAGCAGCATCCAACTACACTTTGGTGTGATAATCAGAGTGTCATTCAGCTATGTAAAGATCCAGTTCAACATCAGCGTATGAAACACATTGAGCTCCATATACAATTCATCAGAAAACTCATTCATGATCTTGTTCTTGAAGTGCAGTATTGTCCAACCAATGATCAAGTAGCAGATATATTTACAAAGGATCTCATAGAAGCGAAGTTTACCAAAATTTGATCCATGCTTGGAGTTCAGGAAGTTATCATTAAGGGGAGATAGGCTCTAATGCCTCCTTCCTTATCCTATTGTGTCACTTTTGTAAATCCTTCAATCCTATCCCAATCTGTTCTTAAGGGGGGATATTAGGATATTTCGACACATAGGAAATAGGCTCCCTTTGTGTCACCTTTGTAAAATCTTCAATCCTATCCCAAGTTATTCTTAAGGGGGGATGTTAGGATATTCTGACACACAGGAAATAGTTAAGAATAACTTAGTCTAGTGTAGAGTTAGGTAAAGTGTGTTTCTTTACTATGTACATTTGTAACTTATAATCCAACAGTCACGATTTGTAGTGATCTGACGGTTATCTCTCTCCTCGGTATTAACGATACTTGATCCGTGGCTTAACACCCGATTGGTCCATGATCTCTATTTAAATAGCATGGAGGGTCATTTTTCCGGTAACTGTTTATGAGAGAAACATATGTAACTTTTCCTTTTATATTAATAAATTGCCTGAAGTGGCTGCGTTGGCTCAGGCCATGGACTGTTTCCCTCTTCGAGGGTTTTAACCACGTGATAATACTGGTGTACTGATTTGTGAACTGTTTGTGAGCGGTGACCTTTGGTTTATGATCTACGAAACTTACCCTATAAATTCCTACATCTCTCTGAGCATCAGATTGGAATTCTATAAATAGTTTCCGAAATCACACAGACTGTAGTTCCCTATGTATCAATTTCAAAGCCGAACGAGGAAATAATGACATGTGGCACACCGTACAAGTTAACTCTACTGAACTAGTCCATAATTAGGCCACTGTGGGAGATTGGGCATAAATTTGACTTGAAGAATCCAAATTAGGTCAGACCTATGGCATTCAAAATAAGATTCAGAGGGCTAATATAGGACCAAATTTTAGATATTGAAGATCTGAAATCACAAATATTATTCAGTTTCAATATCGAGATCCTTAAAAGCAAGAAAAATGTGTGTATTTTTTTTTCAAATTGCATAAGTCTTGTTTGAAAAATCAGTTTGAAGTGATTCCAAGGGAATATTGAAGCATAGGTATCAGTATTGGGTTCTAAAATGCCCCCTAAAAATAATTTAACACCCATTAAGCCTTTAGAATACTCTACTATGACTCGTGAGGAGGAAGAAGTGCAACATGATATATCAAAATTACAAGAGCAAGTGCACCAAATTTCACTCTCGCAAAGAGAAACAAAAAATTAAATGGAAGTTTTGAAGAAAGGCATGGAAGCTAAGATGGATGGTTTGAAGAAGGGCATGAAAGCTAATATGGATGGTTTGAAGAAAGGCATGGAAGCTAAGATGGATGGTTTTAAGAATGGCATCGAAGACGTGGAAGAAAAAATGGAAGACATGAAGAATGATATAAAAGCAGACATGGAAGGTTTGAAAAAGTTGATACAAGAAATGATTCCTAATGGCGAAAAGATAGTAGAGGAAACTCATTATGAGAACAAAATAAATGTTAATCGTGATTTCATAATCTCTAATGTTGGATTGAAGACCCACCATATTCCAAAGATCGATATGAGGAAGTTTGATGGAAAGGATCTCATAACATGGATACTACAGATGGAACAATATTTTGATCTCAATAATGTGCAAAACACACAAAAGGTACACCTTGAAACACTATATTTAGAACAAAATACATTTGTATGGTATCAATGGCTTTTCTCCCATAATTTTTTTTCACTTGGTCAATTTTTACGGAGGAAAATATAGCACATTATGGGGATACAAAGAGCAACACCTTCTTTAGCCAATTGATAAATCTCAAACAAACGGGTTTAGTGGTGGAGCAAATTTAGGAGTTTGAAAAACTAAATATAAGGGTAGATGATATTCGAGAGGAACATAGGATTGATGTATTCTTAGGGAATTTAAAGGATAACATCCAACATGAGGTTCACCTTTGGGAACCTGATTCATTGGAGAAGGCATTCAGGTTGGCAAGAAAAAATGAATGTAAAATTATGGTGACAAGGAAGCCTACCACTCACATCTATAAATATGGAAGTGTTGCTACTCCTAGACTTCCACAACCTACAAGGTTGACACCACAACAATTGGAAGAAAAAAGAGCAAAAGGGCTTTCCTACATTTGTGATAGCAAATACACTAAAGGTCATAAGTGTGCTGAGAAGAAATTATTTTACATAGATTGTGAAGAGGAAGAAGAAAATGAAGAAGAAACTTCAAAAGAAGAGGATATACACCATGAACCAACCCTAGAGAAAGAAGAAATGAGTTCGAGCATATCCTATAATGCATTGGCAAGAATTACCACTCCTCAAACTCTCAAGATATAAGAACATATCAAGAAGAAAAAGGTAATAGTGTTGATTGACTCGGGTAGTACCCATAATTTTATTCATTGTAAGGTAGCCAAGGAATTGAATTTCTTCCTATACCGAGCACCAGAATGTCAAGAAGGTGATACAAATTTAAATATAAATTGATCAATAGGGAACAAGAATATAATATCTTGCATAACCGTCACGTTGTTAATGCCAACTTTAATGATAAAAACAATGGAAGAGAGTGAAAAATAAATATCTTTACCTTTGCCCGACTATTAACCAATAGAACTCTACATTCACGTTCTAAGAGACACTTTGGAAGAGGCAACCTGTAAACCAACAATGTCATCATACAAGAAAAGATCAATTTCACGAGGAAGGAACTGGAAATAAAATAAAGAAGGCTCATTACTGTACATGCCCTCACTGACAAAATGGGCAACATCTGGGTATGAAAAGATGGCAATCCCTAGTTTTGAATTGTTTACTAATTTTTATAGATATCCTCTTGCTAATGATTTGCTTTGATCGTCTTCCATTGTTCATCGGATGAGAGATGGGTGGTTGCATTCGCTTTGTCCATTTCGAAACTGCCTCATACTTAATCAAAAAAATTTTAAAACTTCATTATTTTGTGTATATGTATTTGTCACATTTTCACTTGCTAAAAAATAGATTTCCACATTGTGTTTAATATTAATAACTTCATCACAAGGATTGTAGAGCAACGATTTAAAGATTATATGTTTCAAAAAGGTTCAGTCGTTGTTGTTTTCGTTGTCATGATGACATGTAGCTTTCAAATTTACAAAGGATAAATATTATCACTCTAAAAATACTTTTCCATCCGAGTTTTTGTTATATATTTCAAAATTGGGTGAATCAATTTATCAAAATTGTTATGAAACCAACTCCAAAAATAGAAGAAAAGAGAGATCAACGCCTTATAAATCAGCCACTTTGAGGGGGAAACCTCCAATACATTACATAAATGAAAAATTCTTGGATGATACAGATGACAAAAACATCCTTCTATATATACGAGTCCATGGGCCCACAATATAATCGTAGCCGACCTAACAATAACAATGTAAGGACACAATAATAACAATATTGGGGTTACAGGGGTACAATAATAATAATAAGGGGGCTACACTAATAACAATAAGGGACTAAACTAGTAATATAGGGACCTAACATGCCCCTCTCCTTCAAAAAAGTGTTGTCCTCAACGCTTGAGTAGCTCTGGGTGCTTATGTATAAAATTCTCATCCTCCCATGTAGAATCTTCAGTGGGTAAGTTCTTCCACTTGATGAGATACTCTGAAATTGATCGATTCCGTAGCTGCCGAGTTCTTGTTTCCATGACCGCTTCAGGTTCCAATATGATTTTTCCTTCCTCATCAAGTTCTGGCAATATTGTTTGAACTGGAATATTTTCACCTATAATCTTCTTTAAGCATGAAACATGGAAAACTGGATGTACTCGCGAAGAAGCAGGAAGCTCCAATTTGTATGCCATAGTACCAATATTTTGCAACACCTTGTAAGGACCATAGTACTTTGGCGATAATTTATTATCCTTCTTAGCTTGCTTGAGGGACATTTGTTTGTATGGTCGTAGCCGTAAAAATACCCAATCTCCTACATCAAAACTTCTCTCGCTGCGATGTTGATCTGCCTGTTGTTTCATTCGATTTTGTGCCAAATTCAGGTTATCCTTTAAGAGTTGGAGAACTTCTTGCTGATGCTCGATGTGATCTTCCACTGCTTTAACCTTAGAATTTTCTCTTAAAGATGATGTGATGGATGGTGGATGATATCCATAAAGTGCCATAAATGGGGTCATTTTTGCTGCAGTATGGAAGGAAGTGTTATACCACCATTCAACAAGAGGTAACCACTTGACCCATTGTGTTTGTTTATCAGATACAAAACAACAAAGATATCATTCCAAACATTTATTTACTATCTCAGTTTGACCATCAGATTGAGGATGATAAGATGAGCTATGAGCTAATTGAGTACCCAAACAAGAAAATAACTTCGTCCAAAATTTTCTAGTAAAAATGGGATCTCTGTCGCTCACAATAACCCTTGGGTTTCCATGTAGCTTTTGAATTGTGTCCATAAATGTAGTAGCAACTGTACTTGCTTTAAATTTATGAGATAATGCACAAAAGTGTGCATACTTGGTAAGTCTATCAACTACCACCATGATGACACTCTTTTCTTCGGACTTAGGTAAACCTGTGATAAAATCCATTGAAATCTCCTCCCAACGTTGACTTGGAATGGATAAAGGTTGTAGAAGTCCCGGGGTCTTAATTGTCTCCACTTTATTCTGCTGGAAAACCAAACATTCCGCCACAAGCTTTTGAATATCAGATTTAAGGCCATCCCAAAAAAATTCTTTCTTCACCCTGTGGTAAGTTTTTAAAAATCCTGAGTGTCCTCCTAAAGGAGAAGTGTGCAATTCCAAAAGAATCTTTTGTTTTAGTTGGGAATTCTTACAAATATATAAGTGATCTTTGTACCATAAGGAATCATTTTTCCAACTAAATGTATCGGATGTACTAGGATCTTGCTGCAACTTTTGAATGAGTGTCCACACTTCTTCGTCCTTCTTCCATTCATCTCTTGCTTCGGTTATCCAATCTAGTTGGATAATAGAAATGGCACAAAGAAATGCTTCCACCTCTTCATTCTTTCTTGAGAGTGCATCCGCAACAACATTTAGCTTCCCTTTTTTGTATATTATTTCAAAGTCATAACCCAACATCTTTGTGACCCATTTTTGCTACTCTTCTGAAGATAGTCTTTGTTCCAAAAAGTGTTTAAGATTATCATGATCAGTTTTTACCTTGAAGTGTCTTCCCATTAGGTAAGTTCTCCATTTCTTTAGTGCATGCAGTATTGCTAACATTTCCTTCTCATAAATAGGTTTCTGTAAATACTTTCCTTTGATTGGACGACTTTCAAAAGCAATGGGTCTTCCTTCTTGCATTAAACAACACCAATTCCATTTCCTGAGGCATCACATTCCACAATAAAGGTTTTTGTGAAGTCTGGCATAGCTAAGACCGGTGCTAGGCACATTGCCTCTTTAAGACGTTCAAAGGCCTTAGTTGCTTCGGGAGTCCATGAAAATGCATCTTTCTTCAATAATGTTGTTAGAGGTGCTGCTATTCTCCCATAATTCTTAACAAACTTGCGATAATACCCTGTTAACCCGAGAAATCCTCGCAATTTCTTTATGGTTGTGGGGACTTTCCATTCCTTAATGGCTTTAATTTTGTTAGGGTCTACCTTAACACCCTCGTGAGATACAATATGACCCAGATATTCCACCTCTTGTTCTCCAAAGAAACATTTGGATGTTTTTTCATATAATTGTTTCTCCTACAATAGTTTGAGCACCCTGTCAACATGTTGAACATGATCCTTCCAAGACCTGCTGTAGATTAGTATATCATCAAAAAATACTAGCACAAATTTTCTAAGGAAGGGTTTGAAAATGGAATTCATCAACCCTTGAAATGTAGAAGGTGCATTGGTAAGGCCAAAAGGCATGACCAAAAATTCATAATGACCCTCATGAGTTCGAAATGTTGTTTTTGGAATATCTTGAGTCTTCATTCTAATTTGATGATATCCTGAACGAAGATCCAACTTGGTAAAATAAATTGCTCCATGTAATTCATCCAATAATTCATCAATCACAGGAATGGGAAATTTATCTTTAATGGTGAGCTTATTGATCTCCCTATAATCCGGACACATTCACCATGATCCATCCTTCTTGTGTACCAATACTATGGGAGCAGAGAAAGAACTTTGACTAGGTTGAATTATACCCGCCTCTAACATTTCTGCAATCATACGTTCAATTTCGCTCTTTTGGAAGTAAGGATATCTATAAGGCCTGATGTTTGGAGGAACACTTCCCGGAATCAAATGAATAGCATGATCATGATCACGAATAGGTGGGAGTCCTTTGGGAGTTTCAAACACCTTGGAATGATTGTCCAAGACTTGTTTGAGATCTGCAGAAATAGATGATTTTGATGTCGGAACTTCTAGTGAGCATAATTGTGCAATTACGCCTCGTTGTTCTTTCTTTAGAAGCTTTGTCATAACATTAGAGCTTATTATCCTTCCCGGCTTCCCTTCAATACCCCGTAATTCGACTTCCTTTCCTTCTGAAAAAAATTTCAAGAAAAGTTCTTGAAAATTAAAAGCTACCGTCCCCGAAGATTGTAACCATTGTACTCCTAGTACAACATCAGCACCTCCCATAGGAATGGAAAGCATTGGAATATTCAATACATATTCCCCCATGGTTAGCTTGATATTATGGAATTTTCCAGAGAAATTTATAGTTCCTCCATTTGCAACCATCACTTGACATTCTGGTGCTGGGTATAGGAAACAATTCAATTCCTTGGCTACCTAACAATGAACAAAATTATGGGTACTACCTGAATCAATCAACACTATTAACTTTTTCTTCTTGATATGTCCTTCTATCTTGAGAGTTTGAGGAGTGGTAATTCCTACCAATGCATTACACGATATGGTCGGACTCATTTCTGCCTCTTCTAGGGTTGGTTCCTAATTTATATCCTCTTCTTTTGAAGATTCTTGTTCATTTTATTCTTCCTCTTCACAACCTATGTAAAATAATTTCTTCTGACCTTTAGTGTATTTGCGATCACAACTGTAGCAAAGCCATTTTGCTCTTTTTTCTTCCAATTGTTGTGGTGTCAACCTTGTAGGTTGTGGAAGTCTAGGAGTAGCAACACTAGTATATTTATATATGTGAGTGGTAGGCTTCCTTGTCGCCATAAATTTACATTCAATTTTTCTTGCCAACCTGAATGCCTTTTCTAATGAATCAGGTTCCCAAACATGAACTTCATGTTGGATGTTATCCTTTAAAGTCCCTATGAAGACATCAATATTGTGTTCCTCTGGAATATAAGTTACCCTTATATTCAATTTTTGGAAGTCCTCAATGTGCTCCACCATTGAACCCTTTTGTTTGAGATTTATCAATTGGCTAAAAAAGGTGTTGCTTTTTGTATCCTCATAATGTGCTATCATTTCCTCCGTAAAAATTGACCAAGTGACAATTTTTTTACGGGAGCAAAGCCATCGATACCATACAAATGTATTTTGTTCTAAATGTAAAGTTGCAATGCGTACCTTTTGTGTGTTTTGCACATTATGGAGATCAAAATATTGCTCCATCTGTAGTATCCATGTTACAGGATCCTTGCCATCAAACTTCCTCATATCCATCTTTGGAATATGGTGGTTCTTCCATCCAACATTAGAGTTTATGAAATCACGATTAACATTTATTTTGTTCTCATCATGAGTTTCTTCTACTATATTTCACCATTAGGAAACATTTCTTGTATCAACTTTGCCAAACCTTCGATGTCTACTTTTAGATCATTCTTCATGTTTTCCATGTTGTCTTTCATTTTTTCATCGATCTTAGCTTCCATGTCATCCATCTTGGCTTCCATGCCCACTTCCATGCCATCCATCTTAGCTTCGAAACCATTCATCTTAGCTTCCACGCCTTTCTTCAAACCATCCATCTTCGTTTCGACACCTTTATTCAAAACTTCCATTTCATTTTTTATTGCTCTTTGCGATAATGAAATTTGGTGCACTTGCCCTTGTAATTTTGATATCTCATGTTGTGTTTCTTCGTCTTCATGAGTCATAGTAGAGCCTTCTGAAGGCTTAATAAGTGTTGAATTCTTTTTAGGGGCCATTTTAGAACCCAATACTAATATCTGTTCTTCAATATGCCCTTGGAATAAATTCAAACTAATTTTTTTTGAAATGAAACTTATGTAATTCGAAAAAAATACACACCTTTTTCTTGATTTTGAGGAGCTCGATATTGAAACTGAATTATGTCTGTGATTTCAGATCTTCAATATCTGAAATTAGGCCCTAAATTAGCCCTCTAAATCTTCTTTCTAATGCCATAGGTCTGACCTGATTTGGATTCTTCAAGGAAAAGTTATGCCCAATCTCCCACGATGACCTAATTATGGACTAGTTTAGTAGAGCGAACTTGTACAACTTTCCACGTGCCACTGTTTCTTCCTTCGGATCTGAAATTGATATAACGAATAGTAGAGTCTGTGTAATTGTGGCCACTTTATACAGAATCCTAATCCGACACTCATAGAGAAAGAGCTATGACGTTTTTCCCACGGTCACCTCTTTGAGATGAAATTCGGGAGCTTTAAACAATCGTAAATTCCGCAGATCATATCTCCAAAAATATTGCGAACCAAGATCTGAAATTTTTACAGGAGGTTCCTCAAGATTTCAGCTTCACAATGTAAAAATTTCAGCTTCTGAACCTTCGTAGGAAAAAATTTTATTGCGAAAATGACACGATGAACTATTTGGAGAAGCGAAACCCTAGAATCCAAAGCTCTGATACCAAATGTTATGAAACCAGCTCCAAAAATAGAAGAAAAGAGAGATAAATGCATTAGAAATCGGAAACTTTGAGGTGGAAACCTCCAATACATAACATAAATGAACAATTATTGGATGATAAAATGACCAAAACCTCCTTCTATATAATCCTAGCCGACCTAACAATAACAATGTAAGGGCACAATAATAACAATATTGGGGTTACAGGGGTGCAACAATAACAATAAGGGGGCTACACTAATAACAACAAGGGACTAAACTAGTAATATAGGGACCTAACAAAAATGGTTTTCGATCACAAACATACTTGTAACCTCATAACCAACATTTGCATCATCAGGCAAGACATATGTAGCCCATGCTAGGAAACGTTTAAGAGAATGCTCTAATTTATCTTCCCTCATGTACATTCACAATCATGAATTACACAGTCTCCTATAAAGCAATATACGCTATATATGTATGCTTTCATGGATTTCTCATTAATATAACTATCACATACATGATGCAAATTTCTCTTCCTCTTGTACCAATGTAACTATATTGTATTTCCACTAGTGGCTTTGTTGCCATAAGTTCTAAACTTAGAAGTGTATTTTTTATGACTACTCTAAGGCACACACCTTTTAATTTGTGTTCATCATGGCAGCCCTGCTCATAACTATAACCACAATGGTCATCTAGTGTGTTGATGAAATGTAATGGAATTTCCCAATGAAATATTCACTGAATGAATGTCAATAATATTTATTACTAACACAACAACAACAACAAGATCCTTCATTTTCCTTCCTCTACAACAATGATTTATAAAGATTTTGAAGTAGTTGTATGTTGGAAATTTGTTGAGTACAATTATTCATCACAATTTGTTTACACCGTGTTTTATTGTGTGAATTTGACATCCATTGTTAAACAATACAAGTGACATAATAAGTCAATGTGTTTATGCTCTTTAAAAATGGTCATGTGAAAATTATACATGTGTGTGTGTGTTTTATGTGAAACAAATGTCCCACATGTGATATACCTTGGTTTAATGTTTTTATTTGTAATTATATGTACATGTTTATTTTTGGCTAAGTAAAATATATTGAACAAATGAATATGTTAATTATCAATGATTTATTGTTGATCATAGCTAGTTGAAAAGTTGTAATTATGTTTTATTTTGTGAATAAAGAAAAAACCTGTGAAAATAATGGTTGAGTACAAATAATTGAAAGAGAAAAAGGATTCAATTTAATCATGGAAAGTTGTTATTATCCATCAATAAATCCTAGGGATATAATCTGGGTGATTATATTTAATTAAGGAATGATGACAGTGATCAATTAAATGTTTCCTAGAAGACACAGAGTTGTCTTCAAGAGTGGGAAACAAGAACTCATTAATGACCATATAACTACCTACCACTTGCTGGTGAGGCGGAGGCAGTTATTAAGCACCAAAAGAGTGTTAGATGGATAATATATATGATTTTTATATGCTTTTGTCTCATAATTCTGAGAGCAGAATTGGGAGAGACTGAAGAGAAGCAAGGTTAAAAATACAAAAGAAGAATTGCATGCCTGGTATTGCTTTGGGGGACACTAGTAGATTTTTGTGTCAAGGTTAGGAGGAGCCAATCACTTGAAACTTAATTTGTAACACCCCCTTCGCACATCTATCCAAGTAACCAAAAAAATAGGGTAATCATGCAACAAGAGGTTACTAATATGATATTCAACCTCCTATATGACCTTAAGGAAGTGGAATAAAAGGAAACATGACAAACACACCTTACACAACATCAAAAACATCCTTAGGAGATAACCCAACCTTCCAGGCCCCTGAACCCCGAGGGAGACTGAAATTTTGACCAATTTGAGCCTTAGCTGTAGGCATTCCAAGGCAAGGTAGCAGCTATAATCCTATAGCCACAGGCATGCCAAGGCAAGGTAGTGGCCACGGCCCAGTTTGGTCAGTTCGTTGCCTGCAAATCCAAGATTTGTGCTACCTTTTTAGCCCCAGAGCCCTACCCATAACTTCATGAAACTATAGGAGATGATAAATAACATTAAAATAAAGGTACGTAAGCAATCACATTATTAGGAACTCATCCGGACCCCTCCTATCCATGATAGGAATTTCGTCAAACATGTCACAAAAATTGCATCTATAGGTATAAATAACAAATTTAAACATAGGGGTCTCATACTTATATGATAATCGCTAAAATACATTTCTCCCTTACATCATAGGGTACAATACAATCTATTATACCAATGATACATGGTGTATTCATTTACAGGTAAAATCATGGAGAGAGCCATACATCATCACTGATAAATTACATGCTTATAACCAACATAGTAACAATAGAAACACAATAGATACTGTTATCACTCAGAAAAAGTGAAACATCATTTGACATAGTCTTAAGGGTTCATTTGTCAAAGATATGGTCATAGAGTTAATTTGTCATTAGTTGGTAAAGGAAAAATTTAAATTTTTTATTATTAACCTATCCTAAGGTCAAAACCCACCCCCATTCAAGTATTTTCATGTCACGTCAATCATTATTTTCTGACATATTCCATTTCCCAAGCTTATAAATCCGGAAAGGTCATTTTAGCCAAGATTTCCTGTTTTCGTAGCGAATTGCACAGTAAAAACGCAGTTTTCACTACGAAACTACTGATAGTTTCGTAGTGAAACTACCAGGAAATACACTAAGTACACTACGAAAAGAGGTATTCCTATCTGTCTTTTCTAATCTGGAGCTAGGTGTCAGTTAATGATTAGAACTATTAGGGTGAGTTTCATGCGAGTCAGTTAGGGTTAAATCAAAGTACAATGGTCAAGTTTGAGGTCATCACTTATGTTTTTAGCATGTATGAGTCATGATGAAGGCTTGAGTTGTCATTGAAACTTTAAAATCTTTCCCAATTGAGTCTTTTTCATTCCTCGCTTCATCTTTGCATGCTATTAAGCTCTAGAGATTTGTTTCACCAATCAAAGTTGGTTGCTGGCATTTTCAATAAATTGCATGTGTCATTAATTAATCGAGGCAGAGAAGGTATAAAAGCACAATGGATGCAAAGAGGAAGACCAACAAAGGAGGCCACTGTCTCAGATATGAGCCATCAGACATGAATTTTCTGAATGAAGACCTAACTGCCTTAGAATTTTTCAGAAGAACTGGGTATTTGCAGTTTTTCCAAAGATTGCAAGGATGCCATATGCAGGTTTCCAAGGAGTTTTCCATATGTTTCAATTGGACAACTTCAAAGGCGGGGATGTTGAACCTCACTATAACACCAGAGACTATTGTAGCAACAACATGAATTTCTAGAGGAGGAGAGAAATGGTTCAAAGGTTTCAAGTTCACCACGCAAGAATGTAAGGAATTTATCAAGCCAGAGCATAGTGATATTGATCTCACAAATTCCATCCCAAGGAGCTACATGAAAGACAACTTCTCAAAGCTGCTAGTAATCATTCAGAAATAATTCACTTGTGAAGGGAGGTACCACATGTTTTACTCATACCATTTCAGGATTTTGCTACATTTTGTTGGTAAGAGGTCTCTTGATTTACCTTTTTACTTATACAGAAGCTTAGCTAAAATTCCAGATAAATTTTTAGCTAAATCCGAAGGAAATGAAACCTCACTCTTTCATCATGGTTTAATCAAGTTGCTAGTTTTAGAGGAGTTAAAGAGATTAGGCAAAGATTGGTCATCTTTTCTGTTTGTCAGTGGTTTTAAAGTAGATGCAATCACTCCTAAACCTAGAGGTATACCATCACCTTCAGTGGCAGAGAAAAGTGAGCCTTTAGTGGCAGAGCAAAGTGAACCAGTAATCATGGAAATAGAGCCATTGCAGAAAGTTGATACACCTGCTGTTACACCTGCAAAATAAAAGGAAACAATGAGAAAACATGGCAGCAAGAGAGTTACAAGAAGCCAAACAATGGCTAAGGGTAAATTAGAAGACATTCTGCATGCTATTGATATTGAGGAAACCCCCATAGTCCAAGCTGAAGACATAGACGAGGGAGGAAAAAATCTCGAGAAAGCCAAAACAACCAAGAAGTTAGAGTTTGAGGGTGAAGATGCAAGATTCATGTTTCAAGCTAGGAAACCCATGACAAGACATTCTAGAAACTCTTGGAAAGTAGTAAAGAAGCTCAGAAGGTCACTGAAATTGTCCAGCCACCACCAAGCATCATTGACCTTTCCTCACCTACAAAAGAAGAATCAGTCATTAAGCAAAAGAAAGGAAAAGAGGAAATTATTGAAAAAAAAAAATTGAGGTCCTTAAGGAGCAGTGGAAGCTGGAAAATGAAGAAATAAAAGTCTTGAAGAAAGAGGCAAAGAAGCACAAGGTTCAGAAGGTACATTTTGAGAAAATGAAAGAATTTTGGGAAGAGCAGGTTAATAGTGTGTCAAAGACCTTAAATAACACACAAAAATTGATCAAATGGACTCAACCATTAAGAGGAGAGGTGAAGCGTATCAGAAAACTGAACCCGCACTTGAAATATAGGAACAAAAAAAATGAAGGACCAAGTCAAAGACCTCCAAGAGCAGTTAGAATTGATCCATGAGGAGCTAGAGAAGAAGGGCTTAAAGATGACTGTGGTTGAGGAGCCGATAGCTCAACCCATCATTAACGAAAAGGAAACACCTCAAGAGTCTTAAGTTGAGTTTGATTACGGCATGTGAAGACCAAGTTTTTGTATTTGGAGGTCAATTTTTTGGGACAGTGTTAAAATATGGAACTGTTGCAGTTTTTCACAGTTTCGTAGCGTTTCCTAGGCTTAAAGCCAGGAAAACGCTATACAAATTTCTGTAGAAATTTATTTGTTTCCAACAACACCTTTTTCAGTTTTCAAGAGGGATTTTAATGGTGGTGAGGTGTCATGTCATGATGGACACCATGGAACATCAAAGAAGCAAAAAGTTTGAGTGTAAAAGCCATTTTTTGGATGCTGCGAAAGCTCGCTATGAAACTGCCATGTTTTCATAGCGAGCTGTTTTTGAAGGTTTCTGAGCATTTTAAAAGCAATTTTGGATAGGTGGAAACATCCAACAGGTCAAGGGACCTTACCACCAAACATTTATGACTTGAAGATAATGCAATGGAGACAATTCATCAGCTAAAGCTTTCGTTGAAGATAATGTCTTGTACTCCTGAAAAATAGGGTTTGTTCCACATGATTAGGAGGGTTTTTAATATGTCAAGTAGTGATGAGCTATGTCATAGCCTATTCGAACATGTGATGCTTAGTTTTCATTGATATGTAACTTTTTTTAAAGATAAGGTAGACTGATGTAATAAATAGGAGTTTTAGTCCTATTAGGAAAAGTCATCTTTAGGGTGTAGCTGTCATTTTCTGGTTAAAAGACATGTTTTTCTATTATATGAGGTGTCATAAGAAGAATTTGATGAATCTATTCAAGGGGCAGATCATCCCTGCTGTAAGAATGTCTATTTAAAGGCAAATCATCAACGTAGTAAAGGGTTGGAGATTTTTTGCACCATATTGCTACTTTATGTAATTTGAATTATATCAGTAATACAAAGGAATTTTTCCTGACAGACCTGAGATTCTCATGGATTTTTTAATGTCTTTCTGATCTATATATTTATGTGTACTACTTGCAGTATATTTCATCTTTATTACTCAGAATTCATATGTGTATGCTCTGACTTCCTTTATTGATGAAATGATTGTGTTGCCCTATGTTCTATGTGTGATTTGCCTTTGTTAAATACTCTTATCTACCTCAGTTTCCATGTAAAGAAACCTTGCCACTGAATCTACTGATTTGTTGACTCAATAAGCCCAATGGTTGCAAGCCTGCATTCTTTTCAACCTACATACACAAAAATCAAGTTACTTTTCAAATAGAGTTAGCCATCTAGTACTATCATTATCTAATATCATAAACCCCTTTGAGAGAGCCCTCTCAGACTGAAGAGGCTAAGCTTCAGTCAAAAGCTGGTTTGAAACAGTTACATAGATTTGTCTGATCAACAACCAATCAAGTTCAATTTTGTGATAACAGATACAAAAACAATAGGATCCACGTAATAATAAATACAATTATACATCAATTACCAAAGGAATTAATTTTTAATTAATGAATGCAAGAACCAACCGGGGATGGGACTACCACGTTCCACCTGACCATAGATTGGCTAAGTAAAATATCTCTTTAGCCAATCACCCCCGTGCCATATTCCAAGCATGAATGTGGGACTCATAACCAATAGAAAAGGAACCAAACAAGCATGGATGCTACCAGGGTTCTCCGTCTACACCGTGAGGAATTTGAGTGCCTCCTAGTCTCTTAAGCTTTACCGTAACACACAGTCAGATCCAGGGGTCACTAGGCCCTACACTGAGACCATCTCTCCAGGCCTTACCGTACATCCCATCCAGGTAATACTAGGCCCAACGGAGAGAAATCCACCTCTTGGCTTTACTGTATATCCTGGAATTCACCGACAAGGATTCCTAGGCCCACCTAGGCACATAATTTGGATTTACCGCAACCCAGAGTCTGGGTCAGGGGTTACTAGGCCAGTGTATTTACTGTGATCCATAGTCCGGTTCAGGGACCACTAATTTTTGTCATTTCAGAGATCCACCCCACTCAACTTCGAATCCAATCCGGCCATCCAACTCAACCGAATTATGAGAAACCCATCTCATCAAAGCTATATGGAAATAGAAAGGCTAGGCTGAAAACAATGTCACACCTAGAAAAACCCATGCCAAGAAAAAAAGAAACCACATGCAATACCATGCATGCTAGATCTAGTAAGGAAATCACATATCCAAATAGACACCTACAAATAATCCTGCTATAAATGCTTGATCCTACTCTTCCTTGCCTACTTTTCCTTTCTTTCTCCAAAGCCCAAGTGCTCCAAGAAAAAAATTAGTGTCCCAGGGTGTGAGAGAGAGATAATAATGAGAGAGATTCAAAAAAATGCACTGACAAAAATATACTATTTGATCCTCAGAATCCTTTTTATAGAAGAGGTGTCTATTTTCTTCATTTTTCATTATTTTCCCTCAATTTCCTCCTCACATGCAACCTATGACATTTCATCTCCCTTTTCTCCTAATTTCCATTATTTTGATAAATAAATGTGCCAAAAATATTTTTTTCCCCTTTAATGCCTTAGCCATAGCCTTTTCCAATTTCCTTAGCCATAATAAGCCAAATGAACACCCCCCTAGGATGTTTTTTCCCAACATTTAGCTTGGAATACGTGTCCCATCAACCGTGGTTATTATTTTTAACTTTTATTACATGGAATTTTCACAAGGGCTATTACAAAACCCTCCCCCTTGGGGGACACCATCCTAGGTTTTCAATCACACATATATCTCAACAAAACTTCTAGAAGACAACATACTGCTCACGGATCTTTATACCATAGCTCGATGCACTATTTACAATGATCACCCTGTTGAAAAGCAAACCAAAATGACATCATAACAACATGATAATGATAATGACATGACACCATACTGATTATTGGAGATTTATAACATAGATCATGGCGGTATTTACATCCATATACATATGTACATACATCCAATCATCACATCAAAACATATACCAAAACATCATCAACGGATATGCTAAACAAATACCGAAATCACACCAAAACTGCTTTGCCTCAACCGGAAAACAAGGATACATGGCCCGCATCCAATCTTCCATATCCCATGTGGTTTCATTGAGCCCAAAGTGCTTCCACTGCACTTTAAATTTCTCTATTTCTCGATTTCGAAGCATGATCACTTTCTTCTACAATATACACTAAGGCTTCGACTGTAATTATCCATCTGGTTCCACCTGCAATATAAACCAATCAATCACATGATAAACATATTTAACATACTTATTAATCAAAGATATATGAAAAAAATCATGGAATTTCACCGTGGTATGTAGTGCAAGTCGATAGACCACTGGTCTGATCCTCTCACTGATCTTAAAGGGTCCGAAAAACCGTGGTGCTAAATTGGCACATGATCCAATCCATAAGGAGCTCTTCTTGGGTTTGATACGCAAGTACACTTGATCACCAACCTGAAACTCCTTAAACAACATATTCCTGTTTGTATAACTCTTCTGCCTATCCTGTTCTACCTTCAAGTTCTTCTTGATCAACTGCATTTCTTGTTCCATTTCTGCCAACGTCTCCGGTCCAATTAATACCCTGTTAACCAGATCACCCAAAATTATAGGAGTGTTGCAAATTTTCCCATACATAACCTCAATTGGACTCATCTTCAATTACTCCTGGTACCTTTTGTTGTAGGAAAAATCTACCAGTGGAAGATACTCTTCCCACTTTCGCTGCTGATGCATCACATATATCCTTAACATATCCTCTAGTATCTTGTTGACCCTCTCAGTCTGTCCATTTGTCTACGAATGATAATTTGTGTTGAAGGCAAACTCAGTGCCCAAACCTACAAAAAACTCCTTCCAAAACTTTGAAGTGAAATTTTCATCCTTGTCAGACATGATATTATTTGGAACACCATGCAATATTACTATGTTTATGATAAACACCTATGCTACATCACTAACTGAGTATGTAGTCTTCACTGAAATGAGATGTTCAACCTTTGTCAACATGTCCATCACAACCATGATGGGTTCATGTTGTCTAGTTGTCTTAGGAAAACCTGTGATGAAGTCCATGGAAATGACCTCCCATTTCCTCTCTGGTACTAAGATCGGTTGTATAAGTCCACCTGGATGCTTACACTCTACCTTAACCATCTGAAAATCCAAACATCTAGCTACAAAGTTTGCCACATCCTTCTTTAGATTCGACCAATAGTAGAATCTCTTCACTACAATCAATTTCTTCTGGTAGCCTGGGTGACCTGAATATGGTTTCACATGAAAATATCTCGATATCACCTTATTGAGCTCATTGTTATCTGACACATATACCCTATCTCTAAATCTAACCAATCCATCTGTAGTAAGATGATATTCCAAATCCTGTACACATGTACCTATACCTGTACCACCACCTGTACCTGTACCAACACCTGTACCTATACTTGTACCAACACTCGTACCTATACCTGTACTCTGCTACAACCTGTGCTCAATCTCCATATACCTGTGATCCTGCTAACATGCCCAAGATCCTATCTTGTAATTCTGTCCCATAGGAGCTCATCACTGCTAAGTGGTTTACTTGTACCCACCTGCTAAGAGCATCTATGACCCTGTTATCATTTCCTTTGATATACCTGATCTCGAAGTCAAAGTCATTGATTGTGCCTAACCATCTATCCTTCCTGGCATTCAAATTCGGCTGGTCAAGCAAGTAACTCAACACAATGTGGTCGCTCATCAATAAAAATCTCCTGCCAAGAAGATAGTGCCTCCACATATTCAATGCATGAATGATCACTGCTAGCTCAATATCATGTGTTGGGTAGTTCTGCTCATGTTCATTTAGCTTCCATGACTCATAGCATACAACCTATCCATCTTGCATAAGGAACCCACTAAGTCCTCTCTTGCAAGCATCTATACACACTACAAACTCCTTTTCTGGATCTGCAATATTTAGAACTAGAGCATGGGTCAACAACT
Organism: Pinus albicaulis; assembly: GCA_034641835.2. Classification (NCBI taxonomy): domain Eukaryota; kingdom Viridiplantae; phylum Streptophyta; class Pinopsida; order Pinales; family Pinaceae; genus Pinus; species Pinus albicaulis. The sequence continues at coordinate 1,301,679,279 of CM076575.1, forward strand.
GCTTAAGCTACTCAAAACTAGCCTCACACTCCTCTGTCTAATTAGGCTTCTTACCTTTCCTCTACAATGATGTAATAGGATAATAAATCTGTGATAAGTTCCTGATGAACCTCATGTAGTAACCTTCCAATCCCATGAATGATCTCACCCCATCTACATTCTTAGGAGCTACCCACTCCATAATGTCCCTTATCTTCTCTAGATCTACAAAAATGACTTCCTTGGAGACAACATGTCCCAAGTAGTGTACCTCAGTTTGGAAGAAACTGCATTTGCTGAGCTTAGCATACAACTGATGCTCTCTCAACAACCTCAACACTACTGCAAAATGCTCGACATGATCTTCCTCATTTTTAGAATATACCAATATGTCATCAATAAACACAATAAAAAACTTGTCCAAATAAGGACACAACACACTGCTCATCAAACACATAAATGTAGTTTGGGTATTAGTTAAACCGAATGGAACTACAAAAAACTCATAATGCCTGTACCTGGTCCTGAATGCAGTCTTGTAGATGTCCTCTTCTTTGATGCGTACTCGATGATATCTATATCTCAAGTCGATCTGAGAGAACCTTGCTACTCCCTTCAACTGATAAATCATATCATCAATCCTTTATAATGGGTACTTGTTCTTGATGGTCACTTTGTTCAGTTGTATGTAGTCAATTCATAATCTAAGAGTTCCATCCTTCTTCTTCATGAACAACACCGATGCACCCAATGGCGATACACTTGGCTTAATGTATCCCTTGTCAAGCATCTCTTTCACCTGCAAATTTAATTCTACCAACTCATGTGAGCTCATCCTCTAAGGTGCTTTTGATGCTGGAGCTGCCCTTGGCACCAACTCATTAGAAAAGTCTACCTCCCTGTGAGGTGGAAACTCAGAAATCTCGGCTGGAAACACATCCCAAAACTGCTGCAAAAATGGATATCTGCTTAGGACTTCTGCATCCTCAAATTCCTTACCTTTGTCACTAGAGATATGAACTGCAAATAACACACACCCTTTCCCACGAATGCGCTTGGCTTGCATGGATGTCACCATACTAACTGATGTGGATTTCTTATTTCCCTATAAGATTCTTGGTTCCCCATTGTCATCCAAGCACTCAATAACGTTGTCATAGCAATATACCTTGGTCTTGTGAAGGTATAACCAATCCATACCCAATATCATATTTTAGGAAACCGATGGAAATATGTTCAAGTGCAATGATGCAGACATGCCATTTAACTCAAATGCACATTCTCTTACCCAATGGTGAACTCTTTTCTTAATACCTATAGCCAACTACACTAACCAGGATTATGCATGCATTTCTTTAATCAAGCCACACTTATTCATCAAGTGAGTACTAACATAGTTATAATTAGATGCATGATCAATCAAAATATAAATAAATTGATCACAAAGCTTACCTTCCATCTCAATGATAGATTCCTAGTGCTTTGCTTGCCTGTTGTCCACAACTACATAAATACGAGGAATGCTCTGCCCAACATCCCCAATAGTCTATGCCTCTTGTGCATTGTATATCTTAGGCATACCACCCTGGTTCTATAGACAATCTCTCCTAAGGTGATCCTCACTGCATGTACAACACTCCAATCGCATGATACCATTACCTCTAGGCTACTGCTGGTGAACTATGTTGTTTTTGTGGCCTATGTCCCTATCCAACCGTGTTAAACTTCTTTTGCGGTGCCAAATTTTCTTTCCCATATGCATTCTGAGGCCTTTCTCTCTTAGGCTTCCATTTATCTTTACCTTGATCTTTCCCTTTCCATCCTTGCTGAGACTCATTATTGCGCTATGAATGTACATAACAATGCTTCAACTTCCTGTTGAATTCCTCAAGTGACCAAGGCTCATCACACTGAATCCGCTCTCTAAATGTAAATGGAAAACCACTGACAAATCGTTGAACTTTAGCCTTCTCATCCTTAAGATATGACACATACCTTAGTAGCTCCAGGAAGTTGGTTATGTACTCTTCATCTGTCATTGACCCCATCCTGGGAAAAATATTTATAAGGAAAAGACTTCACTAAAACATTATAATGAGTTGTAACAATACCTTGATCAAAACGAGGAGTTTAAATGATAATAGCTGGAAACTTTTATTCGTAGAAAAGGAGTTGGGTAAATATACCATGAAATTACAATTTTTACAAAGGTTAATATCATATACATTACATGAATGCAAGGTGGTTTAAGGTTTATGTATTACATAGAAACCAATAAAGTGATAGAACGATATTTTTGCAAGCATTGTTTCATATTCCATGGATAATGTTATGTATCAATAAATTTGGAATAATATCTTATGCCATAAAATACTAAGTGTTACATATATATAAGTCAATTAGGATATTATGGAACTTGAGTTAACATTACATGCTCATTTTGAAATAACAATTTCTTCACCATTAGGAAACAAAAATCCGTGAAAGTAGATAGAAAACATTTCCAAGTAGAGGAAAGGATTGTTCGTTATTATTATGGTCATCATTATTTATATATAAAAAAATTGTATAGGTGGGAGAGTCTTTAAAAGTGGTATCAAAGTTGTAGTTACAACATTGGGCCTCTTTTGGGTCCTAAAACTAAAATAGTTATACACTTTGTGAAGAAATTACTTAAATAACTGAGGAATTGAAATATAGCTGAAGAATTTGATGGACAAAATTATGTAGATCACTAATGTGTGGTGAAGAACATGACAATGAAATAGGAATGGTGGGTGGTGGAACCGACAATGTAGAAAAACAATATTATGAATTATTACAAGTAATAAGATATTTAAAAACATATATGGGTGATATTAAGGAAAAACAAGAAAGGTTGGTCAAAGCCAAAGAGGAACAAGAGGATATTAATGGGTACTTGCTAAAGAAACTGGAATATGAAAAATTCAATGAGAGGAATCGTAAGAAAATATCTAGAAGCACATTTATTAGTGAAACCAAATCCATAAATTATAGTGGAAGCCAAACAAATGATTCCAGTGACCGAGAAAAACAAAAATTAAGTACCAATACCTATATGCCTAGAAAAAGAAGGTCCACCTCTTATTTACAGGGAGAGTTTAAGAAAATTAGACCTCCTAATTTTGATGGTGAATCTGAAGAAGGAGCAGAAACATGACTCCTCAACATGTCTAAATATTTTGAAGTATAAAATTATCCAAGTAATCTAAATTCAAGAATGGAAAATTACCAGTTGACTGGTAAGGAAGCCTTATGGTGGGAAGAAAACAAAGCTCTCAAAATAATAATAAGAAAGAAATTAACATGGAAATTGTTTAAGAAATAATTTAGAAAGAAATATTTGACTGAGAGGTACTTCGATGAAAAGGCTAGTGAATTTCATGAATTGAAATTGGGACAATATACCATGGATGAGTTTGTCAATAAATTCGTGATCCTATTAAGATATGTTCCCTACTTGAAGGAGGAGAAGGCAAAAATACAAATATTTATCATTTGCTTGCCTTTCTCATATAGATAGAATTGAATTTTCTCAACAAAAGACCATGGATGAGACCATTATAAAGGCCAAAATATGTTTCAATCAAAGCAAGAAAAAAGGAGAAAGCTCCAAAGAATGGGTATAAAAAAAACCTGATAGATTTAGTAATAAGAAGGAGTTTAAAAATCCCATTTTTTCTAAGAGTGTGCAAGAAGGAAATTATAACATAAATACTAACCAAAAAATAGGAGGATCTGGTACATGAAACACAAAATTTAGCGAATTAGTAAAACCACCAATTAAATGTCGGGGTTGTGGAGAAAGCCACCTATAGAGAGACTGTCCACAAAATCAATGGAAAAAGAAGGCAACAATAAATAAAGTTCAAGAAACATCAATTATGAATGATGTTTAATGTAACATACCTAAAATTAGCGTTGCATTGGATGGGAGGTAAGAAAATCATCAGTCAACCATGGTTAAGGTTAAAGGTAAAATTTTTGATAAGGATGTGTCTGTGCTTATAAATCCAAGATCTACATTAAGTCATTTTTCCCCTATTGGAGTTGAAAGGTGTAAAATTGCAAAATAAAAACAACATAAGCCTTGGTTAGTGTAGTTGGACACATGTACTAAAATAAAGGTGACTAGAATAAGAAAAAATTGCACAGTAAATTTGAATGGAATGCCTACCACCCTCAATCTGAACATTCGACGCTTGGGATCTTATAATATTGTCATAGGTTATATGGACTGGTTAGAATTACATAGAGTGATATTAAACTTCTTGGAAACATCCTTTGCATTTATTAATGATAAAGACGAAGCCTGCGTGGTTCAAGGAATTCCAAGGAAAATTTCAATTAAACAAATCTCTGCAATACAAATGAAAAACTATGCTAGAAAAGGGTGTCAATTGTTTATTGTTCAAATACAAAATATTTTTGATGATAAACAACAACCATCAATAGATAAATATCCTATATTAGAACAATGTAAGGATGTTTTTCCAGAAGAAATACCGAGTCTTTCTCCAAAAAGGGATATTGATTTTACCATTGATCTTGTACCTAGAGTTGTTCCAGTGTCAAAGGCCCCATACAGAATGAGTATTCCTAAATAAACAGAGATGAAATTTCAATTGCAGGAACTCTTGGACAAAAAGGAAATAAGGCGAAGTGTGTCTCCTTGGGGAGCACCAATTCTGTTTGTGAATATGATTTTGAGATTACACATATCAAGGGAAAGGAAAACATAATAGTTGATGCTCTGAGCAAGAAACTTAATCGAATTTGTGTTACATCAGTAATATTTTGGTCAACAAATTTGGTAGAACAAGTCAAAGTAGCTACAAATTCTAATTTAGAATCTTTTAAAATCAAGGGAAAAGTGCAGAAAAATGAAAAATCAGAGGAGGATAGAAATGATTGTTCAATAGATAACCAAGGCTTATTGTTGCTTAAGGGTATCATTTATGTACCTAATGACGTAAATCTAAAACATTTTATCTTAGATGAGCTACACAAAATCCCAGTAGTTGGACATCATGGCTATAAAAAGTTGATCCCTTTGTTAAGAAAGGATTTTTATTGGCCAAATTTGAAAAATGAGACAACAAAATATGTAGCTAGATGTCTTGAATGCCAACAAGTTAAGGCATATCATTAGAATCATGCTATATTTTTGCAACCCCTACCCATTCCAAAATGGAAATGGGAGACAATTTCATTGGATTTCATTACTGGACTACCAAAGACTAGAAAACAACATGATTCCATTATGGTTGTGGTTGAAAAACTAAGTAAAACAACACACTTCATTCAAGTCAAATCCACCTTGAAGGCCATAAATATTGTAGAAATATTCATGAGGGAAATCTTCAAACTTCATGGGATACCAAAGGTTTTAATTTCAGATACTAAATTTTGGAAGGGATTGTTTGAAAACATGGGAACAAAGTTAAAATTTAGTACATCCTATCATCCTCAAATTGATGGTAAAAAGATAGGACCTATAATATAATGGAGGATATGTTAAGGATGTATGTCAACGGGAAAAAAAATAAATGGGAGGATTATTTGCAGTTATCAGAGTTTGCTTATAACAATAGATATAAAACTTCCCTGAAAATGTGTCCTTTTGAAGTCATGTATGGTAGGAGATGCAAGGTAGCCTTAAGCTGGGATCATCCTGAACATAGATTGGTATTAGGACCAAAAATGTTAAAATAAATGGAATAAATAGTTAATCATATTAAACATAATTTGAAGACAACCCAAGATAGTTAGAAAATTTATGCAGACTTAAAAAAAACCCAGAAAGAGTTTAATGTGGGAGATCATGTGTATTTAAAAGTCAAGCCTTAAAAGAGCACACTTAGACTTGGCAGTTGTGCCAGGTCATCTCCTAGATATTATGTACCTTTTGAGGTGTTAGACAGAGTTGGGCATGTATCTTATCATCTAGCCCTACCAACCAATATTAAAATTCATAATGTATTTCATGTTTCATTGTTGAAAAAGTATGTGCATTACCCTTCTCATGTAATTGACTAACATGTTGTACATGTGGAACCAGAGGGATATTTCGTAGCATAACCATTATGTATTCTAGACCGAAGTGAGATGGAGTGCAGTTGAAGGTTCAATGGAAACATTTTACTCCAAAAAAGAAACTTGGAATTTGGAGAATGCTTTCAAAGAAGCATATCCCTCTCTCTTTTGATAAAATTAGAATGTGTTTCCAGAAAAAATGTTGATCAAACACCGAGACGATGTCAAATTTAAGTGGAGAAGGATGTGATATCCCTTGGTTTAATGTTTTTATTTGTAATTAGATGTGCATAGTTTATTTTTGGCTAAGTATAATACATTGAAGGAAAAATGAATGTTTTAATTATCAATAATTTATTGTTGGTAATAAATGGTTGAAAAGTTTCAATTATGTTTTATTTTGTGAATAAAGAAAAATTCTAGGAAATTAATGGTTGTGTATAATGGTTGAAAGAGAAAAAGGCTACAATTTAATTATGGAAAGTTATTATTACCCATCAATAATTCCTAGGCATATAATCTGGGTGGTTAGATTTAATTAAGGAATTATGATATTGGCCAATTAAATGTTTCTTAGAAGACAAGGATTTGTCCTCAAGATTCAGAAACATGATCATTAATGATTAGATCACTATCTGCCACTTGTTGGTAAGGTGGAGGCAATTATTAACTGCCAAAATAGTGGTAGATGGATAATATCTATAACCACACCTCCCACATTTACCCAATTTCACCATCCTGTCAGCATAGACATGAGACAAGTGTCACTATGACATGACCCGACCTCCCAGTTCTAGTTAAGGAAGTGGGGCCTACAAAATGACATCCTACAATGAATACGGATCACCTAGGTGCTGAAGAAATACCCCAGGTGGTCAATACCTGAGATGGAACCTTGTTTCATTGACCTAGACCCACAACCGCACCCTTGACATTGCTTCCATCCAGTTATGATCCTATAACCGAAGTCATAGGCTTGCCTCCATGTGGTTATGGCCTAAAATCTTCAGTTATAAGCACGCGGTCCTAGAATTTGTGCCACCTTTTCAAGCTAGCTTCCAGGCCACCGTCCATAATTTCCTGAAACTTTATAAAATGTAATCAAAGGTACTGATGATGCTAGTAAATCAAAACTCAAGCAAGAACTTGACCCAAATATGCATAATGCATCACAAAAAATTTGTTAAACATATGGAAAAGTTGTAAGCTACACGTCATGAATGCGTATCTGATCATAAAATGAGAGAGTTCATATAAGAATAACCAAGAAGAATCTAAACCCTCTCTAGCTAGCTGTAGTAACACTTATTAGTACATATGTACATCAACCATTCGATGACTTAAAAAATCATGAAAATATCCATATATAACATACATCATATAGCCAACAAATAACTAGCATAGAAACCATAACATCACCAACATAATCACTACAAGTATTCATAAATCACAGTAGGAAGATAAATCTTATTAATATATGAAAATACCAACCAAGTCAAGGACTTCCATGTACCACCCAACCATATATTGGGTTGAACCTAATCTCTATTTCAGCCAATCACCCCCATGCCATCTTCCAAGCATGAATGTGGGATTTCATGGAATAAACCAAGAAAAACCCAACAGGGCTTCTAAAGGCCAAACCACATCAACCCTCAATCATAGTGATTCCACATCTACGATCAGACATCACTAACACCAACCAGATCGGTCCCTACCCAAGTTTTCCAGGGCTCTAGGAACTAGTAACTCAACCTACAACCTTCCAGGGCTCCAAAGCGTTTGTCCAACTGGGTCCAGGGACTAGTAACTCAACCCACCAAGGGCTATAGAGAATTTATCCCAACCTAGGCTCCAAGACTAGTAACTCAACTCAAGTTATTCCAGGGCTTCTAGATCATTTGTTCCAACCCACAACCATCGGGAACCTGAGCCCCAATCATAAAAACAATAAGTGGAAAACCCACAACACCATGCCTATCTAAGAAATGGCAAGGCAAGGCTAAAACCACTATCACTATAGGAAAATATCCATGCTAATTACAACATATAACTGGAAAATCACGTGCATATACCATGCATCTAGAAATAAACAAGGCGATCACACATGCAACCTATTAACTACCAAGAAATCCAACTGTATTTGTTGATCCAACTGTTTCCTTGCGCTTTCCTGCTTTCCTTTGCCTTTTTTCTCCAAATCCAAAATATATTCCAAAGTTATCCATGTTGTGAAGATAAATCCCCTCTGCGGACAGAGGTGATATCTCTAGCCCTAGAGTGGGTCTAGAAACTTGTGAGAATTTCTAATGCAAGCTTTCTTAGCTAATATTCAAAATGCGATAAGAAAGGAGATATAAGTACCTTTTCCTGATGCTATGCTTGAAATCGTTCATGGTGGCCTTGATCCACAATCCCTTAGGATTTCTCCTTGCTACTGGTGGAACACAAATACCTGCGAATGATCAAGAGGCAACAACAAACGTAACCCAATCCATAATATTTATGAACATCAGCTATCTAACAGATCAAGGAACATTAGACTATTTGAGCAAATGATTAGACAAATATATAAATAAAACACCAGATGTTTTATTAATGAATATAGAAGAGAGAGATTACAACCCAGGCCTTGATGTTGTAGGCCTCCCTTTGGTAATGTTCGAGTCGTTCACCGAAGCTCTAAAGCATTCCTTCTCCCGAATAGCTTAGGCATTATCACAATACAAGGGTGTAAAGGGAATGAATGATATTACCAACCCAACAATGAACATCGAGTAGTGGAGGGATGGGGATCAATTTACAGGAAGGGAGAAGAGGTTGGGAGCCCATGAAAGGAGGAGGAAGGTTCACTTTCTAAGGGACAAACCCCCATTGATAAGATCAAAGCTCTAAAATCAGAGAGCTCGACCCTATCACCACCGAATAACAACCAACTTTCCGCATTGGAGCTTCTAGAGGTCGAAGATTCTCCTCCATTTGAGGAAACACTGCTAGAAAGGGATCAACATGATTTTCTTAGAAAAAAGGGCGTTAACGACGCTAGTATAAAACTGTCAACCTGGCATCGGCACGGGCATGCCACTAGAGAAGCGTGCAGACCTAGAAATTTAGGTTTTTGACCAAGTCTCTCTTGTGAACTTCCAAGGAAGATTTATTTGATTCTTTAGAGGATATCTTTGTGTATTTTCACAGGTGGATATACTACACAGGACCTGTCACAAGGAACTTCAGGATTAGGGACAGGAAGTGAGCAGGGTGAAAAATTACTATGTAACAAATGCCCCCTAAAGCATGAAGGCAAAACGAGGAGTGATGGGTGAAATGCTTTATGAAATAAGGCAAAAAAACTCGGAATACCGCTAGGAAACCTGCCAAATCAAACACAATACAATATATGACATCTCCGATGTGAATATACCTAATAACTTATCTGTGGACTAGGCGTCAAATAACATATGAACCCATGGCATGGTCACGGCCATATGTCTGAAAGAGATCATGGAAACAGATCCATGGTATGGTCGTAGCCATCCGGAGAAACAGGATCATATGTACAATCATGAATACTCAATAAATCCATGCAACCTGGATAATGAAAAAGGTGATCTGGGGTCTTCACCGCAATATCAATTTACCCAACGTACGAATCTAGCCGTGTGAATAGATGATCTGAGGTTGGACATGGTAGAAACCACTTGATTCCCATTCAATGATTAAAACTGTTAACAAGCACGAGAGAAACCACCAATAATGATGATGGCCCTCAAGGTACAACAACACAATCTACAAGTGTGAATAAGTGTGTTGAAGTCAAACACTTTGCAGAATCATTCGAGTGAAGGCCAGTGATGTGAACCTGTCATCGAACACGAAGAACTTTCCATTGAGGCATGGAAGCTCTAGGGTACTGGAAAGGAGTTTCTAAATCATCTTCTCGTATAATGAACTGAGGTCGACAGAAAGTGATCCATCGAAGGAGAGCCATAATTATTCCCACATCATAAACATGAAAGAACGGATATCTCAAGATGATAGGAGTGATTCAAGGCTGTAATAAAGAATGTCAGACAAGTAGAGGATGTTTGATTTTGAAAAAAAATACTTCTCTTAAACATATCGGTGACACAACTCCAGAGTGTGACAACATTTGAATCACATGGGATCAGAGGTCATGATGAAAAAAATGGTGATCGAATAGGAGGAAAATGGATTTCAAAAACCCATGGAGGCAAAATGACGAATGAAGGATATCCCCAACCTGACACGAATTGCAGACAAGTGTCATGTTCAAGAGCGAAAAACTGCCCAAATAGACATAGGATTTTCACTTTCAATTTTTCCCCTGTTATTCCTAATGAGTACCTATTTATTTTTGATAGCTAACATGAAGAGGATATCACATGTTGAGTGTATAAGTTCATTCTTCGAATGAATATATCCAAGTAAGCTTAACGAGCCCTAGGAAGCAGGAACTCGATATCGTCATGGTGACAAGTCTTCCACTGTTTAAAATTTAACGAGTCTGACGGAAGAGTAACTCAGTGTCTTTTTCATCTTTAAGGAGTTTGAAAAATAAATGAAAAAGAGAACTCCATCATGTCCCTTTTCGTAAATCGTCCCTCGAATCCGAAAAGGTAGAAAACAATATCCGAGAGAACCTCTTGACCATCTTCGATCAAGCTATTCCTTTTTCGTAAATAGTGAATCACCACCCGAAAAATGGGTAAATGTATACTTAGAAAACGTTAATTCATTTACTTTAACGAGTTCGAAATGACAAGTACTTGACAATCTTTTCATTTTTTGAGAGTCAGAAAAGAGCTGAAAGGTGACTCCAGGGGGGTTCCTTTTTCGTTTTTTTTTTACCGAGTCTGAAAAAGAGATAAAATAAAACTCGTTTGAATCAGAAATAATCACTGTTGGCGTAGAGATCCTGTTACTGCACAAAAAATGACAAACATCACCGATGTCGAGGAAAAATAATAAAATAATGGTGTTTTTTTTTCAAAAATCTATAAATAGACAAAAAGTAAATTCATTTTCACCATTCTATTTAGAGTAAATTGTGAAAGTGCATTTTACACCTTTTTCCTTCGAACTTCAGATCAATTGTGCGGCCGATCATTCACCAATACGTCAGCTTCATGTAAGAGCTCAAACTCTCCTCTTCATTTCAATTCATTTTAAAGTAGTTTGTCTCAGCAATTTTGTGATTTGGGGGTTGGGGGGGGGGGATTGGGGGATTTACAAATTTTATTTTCGCTGTGATGAGAGCGGATCTAATCTTCGGATTCACGCTGGTCACTCTTTGGCCTGAAAGGCGACCTCGTCGCTAGCATTTTTTTTAATTTCATAGTCTTGCTAACCACGAGGAAGAAATTTAAATAAAGAATTCCTCAAGTTTTAAAGGTTTATTACCAAAAATACTCCGATGAAAGTCCCTAAAATATCAATTGAACATGTTTTTACAGGTGATTTCAGTGAAGATGGTAATTCAATAGAAATAAATAGGCCATGAGGTGGAAGATCACGAAGCACTACAACACCACAATTGTGTAAATGCATTGCGGAATTTTGGACTGCTGAAATTATTCCAAACATCAGGGTTAAGAGCTCCGCTGGAGCTACTTGAGTATTTGATTGGGATATGGGATGTGGATCGACAAGTATTCATAATTGGAGACTAGGTACTTGATTTAGATTTCATGGACATCTATTTCATTACAAGGTTATCGAGGAGAGGTGAGAGAATCCAACTCTTTAGAGCCCGTCCTGGAGGTGAGAGTACCAATATGATCATCCAGAGACACTGTCGTGGGGGTAAAAAGATTCAGATCATGAAGGTAGAGATATCCTCTATTTCAAATATTCCCTTACACACAATATTACATTGCATGGCTCGAGTGGCCGGAGCCCAAGCGTTGCATGAGGCAACAAAGTCTCATTTCCAGTATGCAGTGGAATGTCTGACTCTTACTATGTTTATCTGGTGCGAGGGGTTATTGGCTAATATGAAGAGGAAATTGAAAAAGTGCAAAGTAGGTTGGCTGAACAATTTGGGTATGGGTCCATCTTGGTTTCCTTCTTTTTGGAGAGGGTTCCTATGTTTCAGTATCATCGGTTGGAGATCCATGATCCATCCCCGAGGGACCCGAGACTATTGAGATGGTGTGAAATCATGCCTCGCTAGGGAGGGGGCCAACACATGCATTTCCCGAATGCATTCTTCAGCTGGCTATGCCATTAGGAGAATGTGGTCAAAGAATATGCATGCACAGGAATTGAATTTAGAGGTGACCCATATCTACCTCTTCTGCCATGCGAACAATGGTCCAACACAGGTAAAAAGTGTTTTTGGATTTTTTACTTTTTAATTTTTTTGGTATGTATTCCAAGATCTAAACTTATAATTTTTGCAGATGCAAGATTAGAAAGACTAACTTACATGTCTCTAATTACCAGGAGAGTGGTACACCAGGTCAAGGATTCTCCCTATGTGGAAGGGGTAGATCCAATAGAAGATATGGAGTGTAATCTGACAAGCTTGACTAGGGGGATACGTGAATACAAAAACTTTGACAAGATCCCACTCCGCTATCAAAGGCACACCGTGGGGGTCCCAGGCCGACTGCGTCACTTAGTATGGCGAGTGATCCGAGCAGTCACATGCTATCACGAGCACCATGTGGGCGGATAACAACCTTTAGTTTTTGTTTTTTGCACTGATGTAGGCTCATAGAGCCATTGTGTCACGGAACACAATATTTTTGAGATTTTAATGTAACACACTTGACAGAATTGATATATATATATATATATATATATATAAGCATGTTTATACGACTACTAAGTGTTCATGTATCATGACGATGTATTGGTTTTTTAAATGTTACGCATATGTCTATCTAATACATAGTTTGCTAATGTATCCGTCAATGTATTCAAATTTATTGGAATGTAATGATATGTAATGTAATCACAATTTATTTCTAATAATTGAACACATAAATACATACACAAAATACTGGGGTTTCTAACTGAATACCGACCATTTAATTGTAACACAACGAGTTGTGAGTCTAAATTGACAACCAAATCGATGACTGTACTATATTAGATGATATTATTAGTTGTTCGACCCAAAAAAATACCTTGTATATTGATCAACTCGCCATCAGGGGAAAAAAGTGCCCATGCTGTGGAAGATAAGCTCCGTGTGCTACAGAAAGCATCATTAGAAAAACTGGTATAATGGTTCGACGACATCTGCAAACCAAGTGGAACACTGCGTAAGCAGGGGAAACATGTCTGTGAAGCAAACAATCACACCAAAAATCTAAAAATCATACTAATGAATAACACACTAACGTACAAGGTACCATACTTGTGATCAAGCATAATACTTTTTTCAGATAGAGCCCATTTCAAGGCTCTACCAAATGATTTCCTTCTTGATCTACTAGCTCATAAGCACCTCTTTCCAATACATGTTGAACGATATAGGGCCCGTGGCACATTGGCTCGAGCTTCCCAACTCCCATGTTATTGTGGACTTGATCATAGAGGAGGACCAAATCACCTTCAGAGAAAACCCGAGGGTTGACAGATTTGTCATACTAATCCTTAAATCATTTCTTTTGTGCTTAAATGACTAAATCAACAAGTCTTCGAGTCTCATTGAGATGCTCAAGGTAAAGCAAACGTTCCTCTCCTGGTGAAGTACCAGGAAGTATCTTAATGGCTAGCTTCAGAGAAGGTATTTCGCACTCGGTCGGGAGTGTTGCTTCTAGACTATACACCAGTTGAAATTGTGTAAATCCGGTAGCAGTCTTAGCGGGCATTCGTTAAGCCCAAAAAGCTGAGAAAAGCATTAGATGCCGATCTCGTTTGTGTCTCCCAATGGTTCGCTGAAGCATTGTCACCAAAAACTTGTTAACAACTTCAACTTGGCCATTGGCCTATGGATAATAAGGAGTGGAGCTATCGTGGCATAGCCCCAGCTGAGAAGCAAGATATATCATCATATGATTTCAAAAATTAGATCCATGGTTAGTGACAATGGCTTTTGGGAGACCGAATTGATCTATGACATGATTAAACAGGAATTGCGCTACAATTTTACCTTCATTATCATATGTAGGCATCACATCGACCCACTTTGTAAAATAATCAACAATGAAGATAATATAACCATGCTTCCCGACCGAGCGAGGATTACAGGTCATGAAATCGATGCCCCTTTTTGCAAATGGCCCGATGGTCACAACTGGGTGCAAGGGTGAGGGTGGGTGTGGAGTACTAAAAAGGTATGATTTTGATGATTACTTCAATGAATTTTTAATAGAATTTGTGAACCTTTTGTATCATGAATTTGGAAAGTAATAAGGAACTATAACAAAACATGTGAGAATCGATGTGTATAACTGACGGTTGCAGGGAGTTTGAACTCCACGTGGATCTACTTCAAACGTAGGACCAACGGGTAAACCTCTCATTCTGCTCTATGTAGTTTTTATGAATGTGCATGATCGTGTGGGTCTCTGTTAAGTAGTACGCCCCTACTCTGTGGAGGTTGAATCCCAACCAACCTCTAGGGTGTTAATTCCCCGAAACACCAGCACACGTTGGTGTGATATGTCCTTTTATGAAATTATGTTTGATTGGTTTTCCCCGCCTGCTCCAAGCAGGAGAAATGAACCTGCACCAATGCACGTTGGTGTGATGCAGTAAACCTTCTTAGTCTAATTCCCGCAATATTCTTTATTTCATTAAATGCTTGTGACAGGATAAATGTATATTGATTGTTTCTTTATTCCTGCACTCTATTAAGATCAGAAAAATTCACTTTTTATGTGTGAAATTTGATTTAACAATATAATAGCACTTGCAATAATTAAGCACTCATTTTAAGAATTAAATGCTAAGTGCAGGAAGCTCTAAACCGGTGCAAGAACTAGTTTCTTGCCATGGGATCTGAGTGCTTTGAACCTGGAAAAGTTCAAGATCTTGCATGAAGTAAAAAGTCTTTAGTAAAGACACCATTTATACCTTCTGCATAAATCTCTGTTCCTGCACTAGTGCAAGTAGACTGCGAAAGTGCAGGATAGATTAGGGCAAGAAGGAAATCTCTAGAGGAGTAGGTTTAAGGGCCCATCTGATGAGACTACTATGTGTCTCTTCTAAAGAAAAACATATGCTCAGTAGCTAAACAATATTTAGCTAGAGTGATTTCCTTTTATTTTTAATTCCCTCTTGCAAATGCATTCTTCTTTGTTCCAGTCTTAGATTATTTTGATGGTTCAATTTGCCTTTTTCTCTTTTTAATTTGATTCTGCAATATTTCCTTTAAAAGAAGTAGGGATTTATATTAGGAAGATTCATACCATCTCTGGCATTGCCTGTGCTTCGTCTCTAAGTTTACGGATCCCTTTGGTTGAAAAATTAAGTGTTGAGGAGTTTGCTAAAGTGTAATTCCTGCACCCAACATTTTGGCGTCGTTTCCAGGGAGGCGATTTGATTTGGTAAGAATTTTCTTATTATACAATAGAGGTAATTTTTCCTTTATTTTTGCAGTATTGTTTGGAAAAGCTTCTTTGAAGGAATTTTACTGGTGTTAATTGATTTCTGACAGCATTTTTTACTAGAAGTTGTTTGTTATTATTTTTCTTTTTTTAAATGAATGCCTAGAAAAGGTAAGGGTTCGAAGCCCATGAAGGGCCAAAATAATTCTGAAAACAATTCTCATATTGGGTCTCCTTCTGTAAGCAGGAAGCCCAATCTAATTCAAACCCATCACGTAGGAATAATCCACCTGGATTCTGGTGACAATAGCTCAGGTGTGGATCAACCTTTTGAGAGTGGTACAAGTAAAAGGGAAACAATGGTGGACCATGAATATCATTTGGAAGGGACTGGTGAAAACCAGGTAAGTAAAGAACAATCCAATTTTGTGTTTCCAATTGTGGATCCTGATATTGTGGTGCAAATGAAGAATATTCCACCATCAGCTCTCCTTTATTTCCATGGTAAAGTTCATGAAGATCCTGACTCTTTTCTATTCGAGTTTGATATTATGTGTAGAAGTTATGATTATTCACCTGACGCTCAAAAGTTCAGATTATTTCCTATTACTCTCAAAGACTCAGCTCTACGCTGGTTTATGGGGTTAGGAGGAAACACTATAAACTCTCAGGATTAGATGAAGAGAGTGTTTTTGTCTAAATATCAAGAATATTGCAAAACTAGGGACATGCAGGATGATATTTTTAGAATCATACAGGATGATGATGAAACTCTTGAAGATTACCTAGAAAGATTTATGTATATTTTACAAAGGTCAAAACTTAAGTTTGATACGAATACTATTAGAACCTTGTTCTTAAGAGGACTTACTGATAATGCTAGAAATAATTTAAATCTGTTAGGACAAGGTGATATTTCTCAGCAAAATTTTGAACAAATTTGTGAATTATGCAGGAAATTTTCAAGAAATCAATATAGATCCGGTAGAGGAACTCGAAATAGAAATAGAAAAACTGAATCTACTGATGCTATGATTATTGGACTAGAAAATAAAATGGAAAACATGAAAATTGATATAATGAATATTGTTACCAAACAGTTAGACTCTTTAAAATTTCAGTAGAAACTCATGAAGGAACAAGAGTCATTATGTATTTTCTGTCCTAAATGTAGAGACAAGCATCCTCCTAAAGAGTGTCCTCTTAATTTGAAAGAAACTAATAAGTGTGCTATTTGTGCAAAAGACCATGTCACAAAAAAATGTCCCTGTATACCTGGACTTAAAGCTGTATTTACAGGGGGATATCCTGAAGCTAAATACTTGTATGCTATGGGAGCAAGAAGGAATTGGCCTCAGGTAGGTGCAAGTGTGGCTCCTGAATTTTCTCCACACTATTTTGGTTATAATTCACATGCATATTCTTATCCTAACACTAATCAGCAGTGGCAGTATGGGAATCAATATCAGCATGGGAAACCTTCTCAACCATGGAAAAAAGGTTGGAGAGGGCCAACTCATTCTCCATACTCCCACCAGCCACCTATGCAATCATATCCATCTATGCATACACCTTATTCAATGCCTTAACTTTCGAGTCAGTCTACTCCACCGTTGCCTTTACCTCCACCCTTTCGACCTCCTTAGTTTCCCGCTCAACCTATGCTCAATACTAACAATAATAAAGCAGTGCAAATGATCTATGTAACAAACCCACCTTTACCATTTGAGTACCAGTCTATTCCAGTTGGGGTTCATGATATTCAATAGAGATCGAGAAGGACTGTAACATCATAAAATCAGAAGCAACCTATAGTGATTTTTGAAGAGAAAGGAGAAGAGGAAACCCTTAACCATTCTCTGAAAGCTATCACTAAGCATCCCTTACCCTCTGAATCCTTGGCATCTTCTTCCAACCATTCTCCCTTCACAAAGAGGCTAGTAATGAAAAGAAATGAGCCTATTTCTGAGACTAGTTTGGCATCTGAGCTTCAGAATCTTTTCATTAAGATACCTTTGCTTCAAGCCATTAAAGAGATTCCCATTTGTACCAAGATTATTAAGGAAATCTATCTCAAGAAACCCGGGAGGAAGATATTGGAACCCCAAACCATTCAATTTGTTGGTAGAGTAGTAGAGTTGATGACGGGATGTGTGTCTATGGAAAAATATACTGATCTTGGAAACCCTGTTGTCTCAATTCAGATTGGTAATGTCCTTGTCTCTAATGTTCTTATAGACTTGGGGGCAGCCATTAATGTCATGACTAAGCAAACCATGGATCAACTTCGGTTATCTCATCTTTGCCCTACTCCCCTGTGCTTGAATTAGCAGATAGATCTAAAATTAAGCTAGAAGGAGTATTGGACGATGTGATCATCTCATTAGATTCTTGGGAATATCCTGCTAATTTCATTGTGCTTCAGCCAAAGAACCCAGTAGGAGGACATCCCTTGATCTTGGGTCAACCATGGCTTGCTACGGCCAATGCATATATTGGATGTCGTTCCGGTGATATGTATATTTCACATGGAGATTCTAGGAAGAAAGTTACCTTATACCCCCCTGCCAGATCCATTCAAGACCTTCGAGATAATTTATGGTTGGATCAAAGCAGTGATGAGGAGACTCATCCCATTTCCCTTATCCATCATTATACTGGGTCTTCACAAGAAGATGAGATTCAATATTTCCTGAATAATCTAGACACTATGCCTAATTTTGAGACATTGGGCCATATTTTCAGCCTAGATTTTCAAGATAATCATGATTCTCATTCTTTTGTACTACTGCATTTGACCACTCCCTTGAGTACTCCTGAGCTTGAAACTACTCTTGTTGAGATTAGCCCTGGTAAATCCTTGCATATTAGTTCAGATTTGGACTCAACTCAGTAGGAGCAGCTTGTGAATTTTTTGCAAAACCATATTAGTGCCTTTTCTTGGGGCTATGAAGATATGAAGGGTATTCCTCCTGAAACTTGTACACATCATATCTATATTCAGGAAGGAACCCGACCTGTCTAACAACTTGAAAGGTGAATGAATCCAGCTCTAAGAGATATTATGAAGGAAGAAGTACAAAAACTCTTGGATGCCAATTTTATCTATCCTATTTCCGACAGTCAGTGGGTCTCTCCATTAGTGCTAGTACCTAAGAAATATGGAAGATGGAGTATTTGTATTGATTATCAAGAATTAAACAAAGCCACTCTCAAAGATTACTTCCCTCTCCCTTTCATTGACCAGGTGCTTGATACCCTTGCAGGAAAGAAATTTTTTTCCTTTTTGGATGGCTTCAGTGGCTATAACCAGATACAGATTGCACCCGAAGATCAGGATAAAACTACTTTTACATGTCCATGGGGTACATTTTCTTATAAAGTGCTTCATTTTGGTTTATGTAATGCCCTAGATACCTTTCAAAGGGCAGTCCTGGCCATTTTTGCTGATCTAGAATTTGTAGAAATTTATATGGATGACTTTTCTGTGTTTGGTGATTCTTTTCCTGAAGCTCTAAAAAATCTAGAGAAAGTACTTCTCTGTTGTCAGGAAGCCCATCTCGCCTTGAGTGATAAGAAATGTAGATTAATGTGCAAAGAGGGAGTGGTACTTGGCCATTTGATTTCTGGTAAAGGTATCCAGGTTGATCTAGCAAAGAT
Organism: Pinus albicaulis; assembly: GCA_034641835.2. Lineage (NCBI taxonomy): Eukaryota > Viridiplantae > Streptophyta > Pinopsida > Pinales > Pinaceae > Pinus > Pinus albicaulis. The sequence continues at coordinate 1,301,698,499 of CM076575.1, forward strand.
TGAAATCATTTTGCATCTTCCTGCACCCAAAAATCAAAGGGAAGTAAGAGGTTTTTTAGGACATGCTGGTTACTATAGAAGATTCATTGAAAATTTTTCGAAGATATTTTCCCCTCTTTCTGACTTCTAGCTAAGGATAGTGAATTTTCTTGGTCCACAACTTGCCAACAATATTTTGAAACATTGAAGGAAAAGTTAGTACAGGCACCAGTTTTGAGAGGTCCTAATTGGTCCCTGCATTTTCACATTTCCTCTAATGCTTCAGATTTGGATATTGGCACAAATTTAGGACAAGAGGAAAATAAGAAATCCTATGCTATTTATTATATTAGTAAGAATTTGTCTTCCGTTGAATTAAATTATATAGTTACAGAGAAAGATTTTTTACCTGTAATTTTTGCAATTAATAAGTTTAGGCACTATATTACAGGATATGAAGTATTTGTACATAGTTATCATTCCGCGATTAAATATTTGATGAAAAAACCATTGAATAGCGGTAGAGTGACTAGGTGGTTGCTATTGTTTTAGGAATTTAATGTTACTATTGTTGATAGACCAGGAAAAGCTAATGTTGTAGTAGATTTTCTTTCTAGATTAGATAATCCTGGTGAAGCAACTCCTATTAATGATGATTTTCTGGATGAACATCTTTTTTCTATGTCAACAGATTCTCCGTGGTTTGCTGACATTGCTAATTACTTGGTTACTGGGAAAACACCACCCCACTTGTCCACTCGTGAAAAGCAGAATATTATTCAAAAAAGTGCTACATACTCCTGGATTCAAGAAGATCTCTTTTACATTGGTCCAGATCTGATTATCCGTAGATGTGTAAGAGAGGAGGAAGTGTTTGACATATTGAAATCTGCTCATGATGAACCTTGTGGAGGCCACTTCGCTGATAAACAGACTGCATATAAAGTATTGTGTGCTGGTTACTTTTGGCCTTCCTTGTTTAAGGATGCCAAACAATTTTTCAGGCGATGTGATAGCTGTCAACGAATGGGCCAACCTAATCAAACCAATGAAATTCATTTATGCCCCCAAGTTATGATTGAGCCATTTGAAAAATGGGCTATTGATTTTATAGGACCAATAAATCCAACGATATTAAGTAAAAAGCATATTTTGGTTTTTATAGATTTTGTTACAAAATGGGTGGAAGCTAAAGTTGTTTCCTTTGCTACAGAAAACGTTGTTGTTGATTTTCTTTTTACTGAAATCTTTACTAGATTTGGTGTGGCTAGAGAAATTGTTTCTGACAATGGTCCGCAGTTTATTTCTAATCTGGTACAGGGTGTTAAGGATAAATATAAGATCCAGTACAGGAAATCCACGCCGTATCACCCGCAAGAAAATGGCCAGGTGGAATCCACAAACAAAGTGATCGAGTCCATTCTTACAAAGACAGTAAATATGCATCAAAAAAACTGGGTTGAAATATTACCAGAAGCTTTGTGGGCATACAAAACCACTTGGAGGAATATCACGGGACATACACCATATGAGCTGGTATATGGCAAACATGTTCTGTTACCAATTGAATTCCAGATCAAAACTTTCAGAAGTGCAGTCCAGTTAGGATTAGATCTCTTTGAGGCAAAAAAACAACGTATTCTTCAGTTAAATGAGTTATATGAATTTCATAGGGATGTTGTTCAGTAGAACATACTAATTCAGTAGCAACGCAAAAGGTGGCATGACAAGTCTATTCAGAAAAAGCAATTCCAACTAGATGATTGGGTGCTCCTTTATGATTCTAGATTTAAAATTTTTAAAGGGAAATTCCATACACGTTGGATGGGACCTTATGAAGTGATCCGAGTATTCGAGAATGGAGCAGTAGAAGTTAAAACTATTGATGGACAAAATTTAGTATTCTTGGTAAATGGACACAGATTAAAGAAGTATTTTCAGCCACTTGCCAGGAAAGCTTTTACATAGCAAGTCCAACAACAATTCGGGACGATAGTGGTGAATGGTAATACCAACCTTTTGAAAACATGAATTCTTCTTATTCTTTAAAAAAAACAAAAACAATTTTTTTTTTAATAAAAAGTAAAGAAAAAATATTTTCCTGTAATTATGAAAATCAGTTTGCTGACATGATTGTAGAAGGATCAACCTGAAAACCAGCTTGCTGGCAGGAAGATCAAAAATTTCTAATAAAAAGAGAATGTTGCTTGATCTTTAGATATGCTAGTGACCACCAAGTAAAATCAGGTTCAACAGAACCAAACTTTATACAATTTGGGTAATTACCATAGATATTTTATTCAAGTAACGTTTAATTCTCGCTGCAATTATTTTTCTTGCACGAGTGCAGGCAGACCTTCTAGAATTTTTTTTGCCTTTCTTCATAATCCACTTTTGTAATATTACCTTAGTTTTCTTCTTCAATGCCAGAATGATTAACCTTCCCATATTCTTTTGAATTTACCCTGTCTGTTTCGTAAAAAACCCCACTTTACCCTTGAATTTTTTTCCCTATCCCACTTCTGTTTATCCCTTCTTGTGGTACTATTCCTAGAATCCCTGTAACAAAATTCCTTCCCATTTTGAAATTTCCCTTTTCCCACTTCTTTGTTCCCTCATGAATTCATTGCAGGATCTCGCGCACAAAGAGAGAAAGGATATGCTCTGAAGCATCTAGAAAGGGCGAAGAAAATTTCCAATATAAGTTGAAGAAGCCATGTTGGAAGTCCAACCTATATTTTACTTAAATTCCATGTTCTTTTTTTTCAGATATTATGCTTGCACTAGTGCAAGCATGTCATCCTATATAATAAGTGCAAGCAGAATGGTACCAGCATAATAACATAGTTTAAGCAGTGCAAGCAGACTGGTGCAAGCATGCACCCTGTCAGAAACATAGTACAATTTTTTCTTTTCATAGCATACGTCATAGGAAAGTGGTCATCATGAAATTTTATAAGAAGTCCTTTCACTTAGTCGATGAGTACTTGTGTTATCATATTAACTAGGAGAAAATTATTTAAAGTACAAGGTGTTTTTAAGTTAAGAATCATGATCATTTTTTAATGAATGCTAAAGTTCTTTTTTTGAATTATGATGGAGTGCATAAGTGTTTAACCGTTGCTTGGATATAATTTCCCCTTTCCGCCATAATCCTAGATGTCCTTCACTCTTAATTATTACCTCACCTAGCCATTAAAACGCCGCCCCAAGTACCAATCCGACACGACCTCAAGGATGCCACGTATCCATGGCTATTTCAGTGGAATGAATGGGTGATACGATGGAAGGGATGGTGGACGGTTGGATCCCTATCTATAAGAACCAATTTTCCCGGTGTTGCATGTAAATTTTTGACTGTTCATAACCGTTAAGCAGCGATGCCGCATGTTCGAAGTGAACCTTCGTCTCTCGGTAGGGTAGAAAAGACTGCTGAGTATCGCATTAGTCTTGCACTATTGCGAGATTCAGGCTTTCTTCAATTCTTGCAAAATTTTGACGGGCACAACAGTGAAGTGGCCCTATAGTTTGCCAGAAGTTTCAAAAATGGCCAAGTAAAAATTGGGCCTCTAAAATTTTTGTTACAGAAGAGTTTATAACAACAGCGACAGGCTTAGAAAATACTGGTGAGCAGTGGTTTAAAAATCAGAAACTAGAAAGGAAGTGATGGCAGCATTTCGTCGTCGACAAGAAGATGAAGGTAGATTGGAAGAAAGGAATTCCATGCAGTGCCCTGCTAGGACAGTGGCAGGACCTCCTTTTCATCCTACAGAAATTCGTAACCTGTGAGGGAAGGTACTCCCTCACTTTTGTGTACCATTTTAGGATGTTGTAGCATTTCGAAGCCGACTGACACGTCCGGTGGAGGATTAATTTTCCCCATTTTTTGCTAAAGAACTTGGAAAGAATGGCTAAGGGTGTGCGGGACGGACAGGCAGACCAGGATGACAAGAAGTTATATCACCATGGACTGATAAATATTTTGGTATAGAAACAATTAGAAGTTAAAGGAATTACCTGGGAGGTGCTGTTAAAACAACTACATAAAAAGACAGCTGCTGGAAAGGAGACAGAGGACCCCACCAGCACAAGCAAGTGTACAAGTAAGAATGTAAAGGGGAGTTCTTCTTGCACTAGTGCAAAAAGGAAACGACCTGAAAAATAAACAAAATAAAGGGCCCCATATCCAAATAAGAAGACAGCTAGTGCACCTGTTGAAGAGACTCCTTCTATGAAACCAGTATAGGCACAGACCCCCGAAGAAGACAACCTGTGAGTCCTTGCGGATGCAGCAAAATATGTAGAGGTCGAAGATGACACTCTGTTGGCCAATTTAATTAAAAAGGCACAGAAAAAGAATGAAGAATCTAGTGCAGGCAAAGAACCATAGTCCCCACAGAACGTTGAATCCCCTTCTGCACCAGTACAAGAAGAAGAAGAACCAGAAGAACCAAAAGAAGAAGAAGAACCAGAAGAAGAAGAAGAAGAAGAATAGGAAGAAGTGTTTGCTAAAACCATGAGGGATACTGAGTTCCTTGAGAAAGACACATCCCCTGTCAAGACAGAAAAATAAGGAGATTTGGTAACGCCTACTGCTCGAATAGTTGAACTAGAGCTTCAAGTGTAGAACTTAGAACAACTCATAGCTAAAGCGCAGGAGGATAAAGAACATAGTAAAGAATAATTAACTGTGGAGATCCAGAAAAAGAAAGGAGAAGTTGCAGTTTGGGATTACCGAGCTTCTCAATGTTTCAAGCAACTTAAAAAGGTGAAAAAGAAACTAAATAACATCAGAAAGAAGAAGTCTGAAACATTGCAGGCTGATGTCAGTATGTCAGAGCGGGATTGAGTGGGAATGCTCAAGGTTTTGAAGGTTTTTTGCAAAGGTAAAGAGTTGTGTGAGGACACACAACATCTTAGGGATGGGAGGATGTTAGCCCCCTAATTTTCTCTTTTTTTGCAATTTTCCCCTTCCTAAATCATAACCATTTACCGTTGTTTTACCTCTTTTATGCACCCTCATCTTGCACCAGTCCAAGCACGGTGACATATTTCATATAAACTTTATTTTTCATATTTTTTAATTCAACTTAGCATTAATTAATTATTTATTACATGATTTATTACTTTTAATGACTCTTTGTAACTTATCGATATCTCCAATTTTTATTTGGTAGTTAGAGTACTTATTGTGACCGTTGATCCCAGTGCAGGATCAGATCTTGCACCATTGCCAGCACAACAAATCCTTGCAGCAAATCCAAACCTCCTTGATCACCGCCTCATTTTGAGCAGCTTCAGCTACGATAGAAAGATCGATCCAAAGGCAGCCGAGACCGAATCTGTGAAGGACGAAAGCTGGAGATTGGCTACAGCCAGTTTTGCTAAACTATCTAATTTTGAAGGCCGAAAAGCTAAATTCTGCGTCTGGTTATGTAATCGGTTGAATGATTTATTTTGGCCTTTGGCTAAAGATATTTATAATGTAGAATTTAAATAGGACTAAAGGAAGGAAGTTTTGATAGCAGAAGAGAAGAGAGACATAGCCAGAGAGGCGATAGCAGGTTGCTGTATTTTTTTATTGCCTGAATCTGGGCTGGATGATGTATTAATGTATGTACTTACCTCATGTATTAATGTACGTACTTACATTTCTATATTTGAGATGATGAATCGGTTAAGGTATTGAGCATCGTTTTTTTTTTAAAGGGAAACGCGCTGGTTGGCTAGGGCCCATCCAACCCAGCACGTTTACCTCATTTCCCGTTTTCCTGTAATTTTTGTTTACGTTGTCAAGTGTGATTTAAATTTAAGAACATGCATTCCTGTCTGAGTGAAAAAGGATCCATTGTGTGAAGTAGATAAATTTCCTTTTCCTGCAATTTCCTTTCCTGCACTTGATTTCAGATTGGTTTTCCTCTGCCTGGTCCAAGCAGGAGAAATAACCCTACACCAGTGCACGTTGGTGTGATATCTCTTTTTCTGCAATTTTGTCTGATTGGTTTTCCTCTGCCTAGTCCAAGCAGGAGAAATAACCCCGCACTAGTGCATGTTGGTGTGATATCTCCTTTTATGCAATTCTATTTGATTGGTTTTCCCCGCCTGGTCCAATAAGAAGAAATGAACCTGCACCAGTGCACGTTGGTGTGATGCAGCAAACCTTCTTAGTCTACTTCCTGCAATCTTCTTTCTTTCATTAAATGCTTGTGACATGATAAATGTATATTGATTGTTTCTTTATTCCTGTACTCTGTTAAGATAAAAAACATTCACTTTTTATGTGTGAAATTTGATTTAACAATATAATAGCACTTGCAATAATTAAACACTCATTTTAAGAATTAAATGCTAAGTGCAGGAAGCTCTGATCCGGTGCAAGAACTAGTTTCTTGCCACAGGATCTGAGTGCTTTGAACCTGGAAAAGTTCAAGCCCTTGCATGAAGTAAAAAGCCTTTAGTAAAAACACCATTTATACCTTCTGCATAAATCTCTATTCCTGCTCTAGTGCAAGCAGTCTGCGAAAGTGCAGGATAGATTAGGGAAAGAAGGAAATCTCTAAAGGAGCAAGTTTAAGGGCCCATATGTTGAGACTGCTAAGTGTCACTGCTAAAGAAAAACATATAATCAATATATAAACAATAATTAGCTAGAGTGATTACCTTTTATTTTTAATTCCCTCTTGCAAATTCATTCTTCCTTGTTCCAGTCTTAGATTATTTTGATGGTTCAAGTTGCCTTTTTCTCTTTTTAATTTGATTCTACAATATTTCCTTTAAAAGAAGTAGGGATTTATATTAGGAAGATTCATACCATCTTTGGAATTTCCTATGCTTCATCTCTAAGTTTAGGGATCCCTCGGGTTGAAAAATTAAGTGTTGAGGAGTTTGCTTAAGTGTAATTCTTGCACCCAACAGTCATCAAGTATCATACAAGTTTGTATATCTTTGGAATAATCCACTAGAAGTTGGGATTTCCAATACAGATCTAGACTGTTCAACAATGACAGCGCAGATGATGCATCAACATAAATGTTTTTCATGTTGCTGATCTCCCCCTTGACATCTCCTATGTCAAAGGTGTGTGTTGGAAGGCTGATCTTTCCATTTTTCTCTTCCCACAACGCAGATCCAGATATGAGAGTGGGTGGTGATGATAAGGGAACAATATCTCCCTTCTTCTTGAGCTTACCCAAGCCTCCCAGCGTTGTAGCTTTGTCTTCTAATGCTCCAATCCTTCTTGGATTCATGAGTGGAGCACCAAGATGTGATACACCTTCCACCAACTCTGAATCAGGTGGTCTTCCAGGTGGTTTTCCACAAGGCAATGATGCCTCATGGTTCATCCTCACATGCCTGTCAAATGGGATCAACATCTCCTTACTTCCACTATGTAATTTCACCTCTGATTTCTGTGTGGAAGTGCCATGATAATGTGATGTCACTCTTAAAGATGCAAGAGTGATTTTGATTGGAACATTTTCTCCCTTCTCTCCTCCATGCACTAGTGGATCATCTCTTGCTATGACAACTTTGTGACCCCTCCTTTGTTATGTCTTATTTGTCTACTAGCATAGACACTTGCTGCTCATCCTCTTCATGTATAGGATCCTTGGGGCCTTCTTTCAGAGATACAAGAGCCCTCTTAGTGGAAGTAATGGCTTCATCTCCATTTCTCAATAGAAATAGATCTCCTCCTACTGTCACAACGCTGGAGGAACCTTTCAGTTATTCTTCTTTCTTCTCCTAATCAATGGAGTATGCCTCATCAATAAGAGATCCTTTTTCTTGATCTCTCCTTGAAGAAAGGACACTCATGTCTTCTTCTTGAGAAGAATGTTCTTGCTGAAGTGGGGCCTTTCCACTTGGAAAATCATGTTGTAGATCTTTAACCTCTTCAACAATATTCAGAAATGGAGTAGGATCCATGGATTTCTCCAACTCATGCAAAGATTCAGACTCCTTTGGATTTATTTTCTTCCTCAAAGAAGTTCCAGCATGTACATCAAATATTTCCTCTAGCCTCCTAGTAAACCTTGCATAATAAGAGATGTTGACATTTTTCAAGGAGAATGACTCAAATAGCCACCAAGCACAAGCCTTCCCTTGAAGATGCAGCGCTGCTACCTTCATGGCTTCTTCTTCTGAGACTTGATGCAACTGAAAATATGTGTCAAGCTGCCCTACACAAGATGGGGCTAAGCTCTTAGGTGATCCATCAAAAATAGGTAGGGAAAATCTACCAAAAGTGGGCTGCATGCACCCTCTTCTTCTACTATAGTTGTAGGATCTCCTTTCTTCTTTAAGATGACAGGACTTGGGAAACTAATATGCTCTTTGAATCTCCTTGACTAAGATTCATACTCTTGGAGATATTCACCAAGATTTTCCTCCTTTGGTGTTCCTTCTCCTCCTTCTTCCTTTGACAAGAAAGTGGGCATGTTACAACGTTGTAGATTAGGTTGTGTGGTTGAATGCTCACACACATAATAATAAGTACTGGGGCTTCCTTGATGTGAAAATATATTTTAGGGATCTGCATGTCTTTCCCTCTTCATTCCCATGATTTCTCCCTTCAACTCATGCATAGCTTGAGAATGAGTGTTAGAAAACTCTCCTCTCTTAATCCTTCCAGATAAAGGGGTTTCACCCTTCTTCTCTTTGTCTGCTGTGTAATATTACTTCTGTCTTCTTATTTGGTACCTCTTCTCTCTGTTAGTGAGATTTCCTTCTTCTTCTGAGGAGATATTGTATTTTCAATAAAAGCACAAGCTGTGCCAAGAAAGATGCTTTGATACCACTATAATATCCCAAAATGGGAAAGCACAACAATGCCTGCTGGAATAACACACTCTTCACAAATTGGTGCACTGAAATGAGTTTGCAGCTCCTAGATCCCTTATATCCGTGGATCTAGTGTCTAAATCCAAAGGGAGAGAAAAAAAAATCAAACTAGATGAGGTAAACAGACCTCCCACCACCTAGTATGGCTGAAAAACACCCAAAGAATGGGGCTGCAGTCATGCACAACAATACTGCTTAAAAAATAACGTAGTTCCATTGAGCTAAAGTAGAAGAACAATATGGAGGCTGAATAATTACATGTACATCATTAAAAAAAATCTATAATGTAGCCCATACAGTGTACAAGAGAAAAATAGAAGATTTACAAGAAGAAACCCTCAAGATTAAGGTGCTGCAACAACATATTGAGACTGCAAAGCTTGACAACGTTATTTTATGGGCTGAAGCGGTTGTTTATTACATTTCAGATCTAGAACAAATATATGTAAAAAATGATAGATCTATATCAGATTTGTACACTAGATGAGTTCCTCTACAGATTCCCCTTGGGGTTTTGAGAAAAACATGAGAGTACAGGAGTAGATCTGAGATCTAGAATTACAGATCTGCAGTAATATTCAGGAATTCTGTAGTAAATAGAATCATAAGTAAATCAGATCTGAATGGAACATGAATGAGATATCTAATCCATGGATCACCACAGTGAAAGGGAGAATCCTATCACCAGAGATCTCTCCTCCAAAATGTAGTCAAAACACCTTGCAAATGAATACTTGCAAATAACGCAGTTATGGAAAGAAAACTGCGCTATAGGCTCTAGCACTGGTTTGGCCTAATTCCAAGATCTAAAATTGTTGCTCCAAGAATGCAGAATCCTCTTGCCAATGGGATAGAAGGATTCCCCACTGAAAAGAGCCTCTAAATTTTCTTAGATCTGAGTAGATCTAGCCTCCACTTGCTGCAGCTTACAAAGACAGCCAAATCCTCAACAGGATCTGTGTTGTGGTTGGAAGATGAAGCTTGGCCAACTGCCTGATAGCGGACAACATGTAACAAGACTCCTCCAAGAGATTCTCAATGGAAGAGGTGGGATTCCCGACTGGGAACACCCTAGTGCTAAACAACACTATTCTCAGCTAAACAGCCAGAGAATGAGGGATGTCTAAACAGACAATACCTTCAGAAATATCAAATCATCAACCCCCTCCTTGGTGTCATCCTCTTTCTTTTATAATGTGGAAATCTTGTCAAACCCTAAACCATCTTGATGAATTAGCTTCATTCACATGAGTGGCCTCCAACATGAATTGCGCTGTGCCTCTAGGAGATACATTGAATCTAGACAGTGTTGTTGATTTGGTCCTATTAACCTAGTCAATTGATCTAGCCTCTTTCCCACTTAAGTGTGTTTATGAAAATAGCGTAGATTTAGCTTTTTTCACATTGAGCATTGATTTATTTTGCTTGTTTAGGAGTTTTATTGATCCTCCTTGAAAATTTTATTCATGAGACAGAAAAGTAAATAAAAATTGTATATTCCCATTAGCTTGAATAATTGGGAATATTACATCAAAATAGGTACATTACTCCAGTACAATAGATATCTGCAACTCAGAGCTTTCTCAAATCTAGTTTAGCAATCAATCCTTTAATCAACAACCAACAACTAGCCAAAAAAACCAACCAACCAACACTAAAAATGAATGATAGATGCAGTATTTATCTGCAAAATGAGGAGATGATCCTAAGCTAGGGTTTCAAATGTTATTTATTACATATTTAATGCATTTTCTACCTTTGAGACCATGCAAAGCCCAAGGAAAAATATTTGAGAGTGATTCACTGTAATAATAACTCCTAACTTAACTTCTGAGCTAAATTTTGGAAATATTTGACTTTAAGGATTCTTAATAAAATTTTCAATAACTGCTGGGTAGATGAAAAATATCTCTGACTGTTTTTAATAACTGTTGATGTCTTTATTGAAAATAAACATGTTGTAGGTGTCTAGAATGTGATTTTGAGGAAGTAAATGTTTTCTGTTGAGTCATTTGAATTTGCCTTTGTGCTGATTTACCTCTGTTTTATCCTTTAAACCTTATTTTAAGCATTTTAAAACTTGATTTTCCTTCACTATATGCTTTATTTCTGCCTCTCTGTCTTCTAATATTTGATTAATCTCTCTAATCCTTGAATTGTCTTTAATCTTTTGATTATCCTTCACTGTCACGGTCTTCCAACAATTTTCTTCCTTTGCCCACATCTCTGTTTTGTCATTTGCTGAGCAGGGTAGGCATCTTCTATTGATAGAGTGATTAGATAACCACCAATGATCATGATTTATTGGTGATTATGCTCAATTTCATGCCTCTGGTCCTTATAAAATAAAACATGTCTCTGAATCGTCACCCAGAACTCTTATTTAAATTTTTTTGGACCTTTGGAATGCATTTCTCACATTCCTGCCCTTATAGCTGCACAATACAAAAATTTGTTAATCTTAAATCTTGTGTTTGTTTGAGGGTTTCGGGCGTTTGGAGCATTTTATAGAGGTGGTGGTGGTGGATCAGATATTTATCACAAAGCCATAGGGCTAGGGAGCTTTTGAATGGAGGAGGCAGCATTGGGACTTGGTGGGAGGAAGAAGAGTGGTTTTCGTAAGAGAGGGAGGTGGTTTTTCGTACGAAGGTGTGGGTGGTAAATGGTTTCGAGCAAACAGGTGCGATTCCATTCAGTGATCGACGCGTGGCGAAGGGATACCACCCATTTCACAGGGTTAGGGTTTGTTTAACCCCCACACAAATAGATGCGCGATAAGGGCTGTGGGCCGTCGGATCTAGCGGATGTAAATATACGTTGGTTGGGTGAAAGGAGCGGCGGGCTAGTCAAATGGAGTGGGGCCTGGGCGGACAAGTGGCGGGGTTTAAATGGAGCACAGGGTTCTGTGTATGTGGGGCCTGACGGGTTAATAAAATAAACTAAAGTGCTTATTTATAAGGTAAAAGGGGAGGGTTTATGTGAGTTTTTGATAAGGTGTGGGGGGTTAAAACATTAAAACAAAGGCTTTAATATTTATAAAGGGGTTGGGTTTAATAAACATGAAGGGTCGGGTTTATATCAAAAAATAGAATTTTAATATAAAAGGTGGGTCCCAAAATTTCAATTTTTATGATGAAAACAATGTAAAAAGGGACTTTTTACATTGTTTTAGTGCAAATAAGGGAGAATGGTGAAGGTGAGGGAGTTGATGGGGGTTTTTAGTGGGGAAAAGAGGTAATGAGGCTTTAGGTAGGAAAGAAGGATGAAAAATGAGAGAAATAAACCCATAATGAGTCTTTAAGAGCAGCAGGGTGACTTTGAGAAGACAAACTGAGAGATAGGGAGAAAGGCTTGATGAAGATAATGAAGGCAGTGAGATTTTTGAAGATAGATAATAGTCAAGGAATGTTATCTTTAGTTGCTTGTAATAAATCCATAGTCATCTAGTGAATCTGTAGAATACAGAAGGATAAAAGTGGCTCCAGCTGGGGAGGGCAGCTCCTTTAGGAGGTGTCAAGAACCTCAGAGTTTAAATCTCTAGAATTTGTAGATAAGTGCCTTGAATGTACTTGGCAGATTTATCTTTCTTCAATTTCTGATTTGCTGCTATTATTTGAAGCTGTGATCTCTAAAGTCTGAAAAACATGATTGCTTCAAATCAACGCTACCTACCCATATTACTTTTCCTAGCATTTTTTCTTCATTTGGGTGCATTTAAATTAGCAAACCCTTAACATCAATTTTCTTTTGAAAATACGAAACTATCTATATCTACACTTATATCATCCAAAGACTAATATTAAACAAATGAGCTCTTTTATTTTCTACCTAATCTACTTATCTGTCAAGATTAAATAGTTTGATAGATTTTTATTCTCTAATCTATCAACAAGAAATTGAAAACATGACCAAATCAAGATTAAGCAGTTTGATTTGTCATGAGCTGTGGCATTTTGGATAAGCTGCACACATATTTTATTTTTGCAAAAAGTAAAACTTAAAACTGAGGGTTATAATCTAGAATTTATCATGCATCCCTTTCTTTCTCTTTGGTTCAAATTTGTCCTTTGGAACCAATATATTTTCCTAATATAATCTACAGATAAGCCAAGTTTAAACAGTTTGGAAAATCTTCATTTACTAACTTATCAGAAAAAATTTAAAACTTGTTCAATCATGATTAGGCTGTACGACTGAACAAGACTTCCTCCTCAAAAGTAGTGGCATTTGGACTTGCACACTTTCAGAAACATTCTTTTTTGGTATGGGGCTTTACCTTTCCTTTTTATCTACCCTCTTTTCCTCTTTTTTTTTTGGTTTATTTTTATACTCTTTTATTTAAGTGGTGTTATATACAATGAATAAATCTTTAAACTGATATTTTCAACAAAAATAATGCTTGAGCATCCTGCCATTGACAAGACCTCAAAATAAGTCTGTTCCATCCATTTCTTGTAGGAAAAATGCATTGTCACCTCTTGCAGAATGGATGATGTATGGACCTTTCCATAGATTGTCAAATTTTCCATGCTTTCCTCTGTCCTCTCTTCTAGAATCCCACTTCAGCATTTTTCTATCAATGTTGAAATCATTTTCCTTGGTTCTCTTATCAAAAAGCTTCTTGATGCTTTCCCGCACTTGCTGTGTTCTGCTGTATACTTCTTCTCAGGTTTGCTGCAACCGGACAGTCTGGTTTATTCTTCTTTACATGTCATTTTCTTCAGTTTGTACTTCTTGGATGAGCTTCATGATTGGCACTCCTAAAATTGTTGGAAAAACTGCATCTTCTCCATACACTAACTGATATGTAGAAATACCAATTGATTTTTTATTTGTTAATCTGTCTGCCCATAGTGCATGAACTATTTTGCTGTGCCATGACTAATTTTTCTCTTCCAACAACTTTTTAATGTTGTTCACCAAAATTTTGTTTGAGGGTTCCGCCAACCGATTTCCTTGAGGGTAATAAGCTGTATAATGTCCCAATGTAATCTGATATCTGTGGAAAAATTCCACCATTTTCTTGGATCTAAAGGCAACATCATTGTCAGTGATAATCTTTCTAGGACAGCCAAATCTATACAAAATGTAGTTTTCAAGGAATTTGATGATTACTGAGTTTGTGGCAGTTCTAGAAGGAATGGCCTCTATCCATTTTGTAAAGTAGTCAGTTGCAGTGAGGATCCACTTGTGTTGGGAAGAGGAAGCAGGATGGATTTCTCCAATAAAATCAAGGCCCCATTGTTGAAAAGGAGATTATACAGAAATTGGATGCAAAGGTAATGGCAACAATTTTCTCTTGCCTTCAAAGATTTGGAATTTATGGCAAGAAATTACGATTTTATGAGTGTATTGAAAGAGGGTGGGCCAATAGTAACCAGATCTAAGGATCTTGTTGACAGTGGTTTTCCAATAGAGGTGGCCCCGACATTCTCCTTTATGAAACTCATGCTTGATATTATCTGCATCATCCTCAGGAAAACATTTAAGCAATATACCACTAGAATTTTTCCAATATAAAACTTTATCTAAAATGAAAGAGTTTATAGCCTTTAACTTTAAGAATATAGCCTTTGTTTTGGACAAACAAGGAGGAACATTCAGATTAAGGAGCACATATAAAATATCAGCATACCAAGATGAATTCAGAAATGATTCTTCAATGGGTGGAATTGCCAACTCCTCTTGTTCATCTAATGCATTAAGCATATTTATATCTAGTGCTTGAAATTTTGTTTCAGGCATGAGTTTAGCCAGTCCTTTTCCTTTTATTAGTTTAGTGGGCTTGATCTCCAGATCATATTCTAATATAACAACAATCCACTTACCTCTTTTTCCATCAGGATCTTGTGTTAGAATGTCTTTTACCACTGTGTGAGGCACAAATGCAATGATGTGTGAGTGCAAAATGTAAACTCTGAATTCTTTTAATGCCTTGATCAAGGCAAAAGCTTGTTTTTCCATTATGTTATACTTCAGAGGTTCATCTCTTAATGCCTTGCTGAAAAATGATATGGGTTGCTCTTGTCCTTTTATATTTTTCTACAGTAGGACAACAACAACTATATGTTCGGATGCAAAAGAGAATATGAAGAAATCTTTGATAAAATCAGGGGTGATTATAACTGGTGTTTGGGTAAGTTCTTGTTTTACCAGTTCAAAGGATTTCTTTGCTTCTATGGTCCATTTGACTCCTATTTATCTTTTCAGCATGTTTGTGATGTTTCTTAGGAGTTCTGCAAGGTTTGGTATGAACCTTATTAAGAAATGTATCTTTCCAATGAAAGATTGCAGCTCTCTGATATTTCTTCGATGGCTGATTTGCAATATTCCTTCAATACTTTTTGGGTCAATATTGATCCCTTCTTCAGGTATGATATGGCCTAAAATTTTTCCTTATTGAAGGCCAAACAGGGTTTTCTTGGGATTTAAAGACAAACCATACTTTCTACATTTTTTAAACACTTTTCTTAAGTGAGCTAGGTGTTCTTCATCTGTTTTAGAGTAGACTGTGATGTCATCTAGGTATATCACAATGAAGTAACCTATTTCTTCTGAGAAAGCAATATCCATGGCTCTTTGAAAGGTGGCTCCAGCATTCATTTACCTAAAAGGCATTTTAACATACATGAAGGTACCCCAGGGTGTAGTGAAAGCTGTTTTGTGTTGATCATTTGGGTGTACCAGCACCTGATTGTATCCAAAAAATCCACCTAGCAAAGAAATTCTTTTGGAACCTACTACCCTTTGTAAGATGTGATCCATTTTTGGTAAAGGGTAGTTGTCTTTTAAGGAGGATTTGTTTAAATTTCTGAAGTCTATGCATAGCCTAATTTCTCCTATTTTATTCCTCACTAATACAAGATTTGAAACCCATTCTGAGTATCTCAGAGGGACTGTTATTCCAGCATCATACATTTTCTTAATTTTTTTCTCAACCAGGGGTAGTTGCATAGGGTTTATTCTGCGCAATTTCTGTTTAAAGGGCTTCTGGTTTTCTTTGAGAGGAATCTTATGCTGGATTATATAGCTGTATCATAAGAATTTAGATCTTCATAACTCCAAGCAAACACATCAGTAAATTTTTTGAAAAGCTCAAGGTATTTCTATCTTATATGAGTTGGGAGTGCTTTGGACAGTTTTATCATTTTGGGTTTTTTGTTCAATACCTATATTGCATTCTTCTATTTCAGCCAATGGGTTCCATTTTTGGCTTCCTAGCACATCATTAAAATCAAATATCTCTTCTAGAGGAACTAGTCCCTTTGGCAAGTTATCATTATGAGACTGCATCACTTCAAAGTCTTCTTTTTTTGAATTTGTGCACAACTCTGTTTTATGTGAGTATTTTTTGGTTAACATATTTATATAAACATTATCACGAGGTTCTTATTTAAAAAATTGTTCCTCAGCAGAGTAGTATTCATCATAATGTGAGTCTGAATTTGGCACTTCAAACTCATTTCTAGACTGCAAGAAATCTTCTATCTGTTTATCTCCTTCAAAAACTTGCCAATATTTTATGTTATCAGAGACTGCTGGTCTATATTTTGACTTGGACTGTGTATTGTTTGTTTTGATAAGGTTTTTGACATGTACTGGCTGCAAATGCTAGACCATTGGCAAGGATGTTCTGATTCCTAGGGACAAAGGCAAGATCATACTCTTTTAATGTTTTCAAGAGGTCAAGGGCATCATCTCTATATGATTTCAATCTTGGATGCTTAGTTGTGTATTCTCCCTTATTCTGTCTAATAACTAGCTCTGAATCTCCATGAATAGCTCCTAGTTTCTTGAGTAGTTGTAGCCCTAGGAGGAGTGCTTCATATTCAACTATGTTATTTGTGCATTGAAATTTTAGCTTGTATGAGTGACCTTTTGCATCATTAGTCTCTATGTTATGCACCCATATACCTACTCCTGAATCAGTCTTGCCACAAGAACCATCAAAACTCATACTCCATAATGGTGTGATTAAGTGATTGAGTGTTTTAGCTGAATAGATAGACCATGAGAAACATTAATCCATTTGGCTATGGAGTCATAAAAGGATTTAATTGTTCATCAACTCTGCAAGGGTTTTCATAGGGAAAGCTAACTATATCAAGTGGATCTCTTAGATTAGATGTAGTATGAAATGACAATAAGTTGTGAAAGTAGCAATACTAAAAGTTAGTTAAGAATATTTTAACTCTACTTCAATAAGAAAAGCCTTTTGGGTAACTGTTTGAGACAAACCAAAGGACAGGGCATACCATAGACTACTTCTGCTAGATTCTAATAAGAAAACCTTTAAAACAACAATCCAGTAATCTTAGAATTACTTTCAGACAAAGAAAACATTTAAGATAACAATGAGTGCAACTAAAGAGCAAGATAGACCTGCCTTCTTTAATCAAGCACTCTAAAGACCTTCAAAGCAACAATTTGATGCAGACCAGAGGACAAGGCATACCATAGACTTCCCTGGTTTAGACTCTACTAAGTATACTTCAAAGAAAGGACTTAAAAACAATATTTCAAGCTACACCAAAGGACAGGGCATACCATAGACTTATTTGGCTTGACTCTATTAAATAATTTCCAAGAAAACAAGCTAAGTGGAACCAGAGAAAAAATAAGAATTCTCCAATTAGACCTTGCAGAAGAAAACATTGAGATAAATAATGCAGACAGAAATAGGGTGCCAAGACAACATATCCTAATCTAAAATTTATGTTCTTTCATCAGAGAAATAATTGATAGAATGGAAGATAGAAGGAGAACATTGACAAAGAAGGAAAACTCCATGACTAACATAGCTCAAGAATCCTGTGAACGTGCTTGTATTATTGATGTTCAAAATAGTTACATTACTCCAATACAATAGATCTCTGCAACTTAGAGCTTTCTCAAATCCAGCTTAGCAATCAATCCTTTAATCAACAACCAACAACTAGCCAAAACAACCAACCAACCAACACTAAAAATGAATGATACATGTAGTATTTATCTGCAAAATAAGGAGGTGATACTAAGCTAGGGTTTCAGATGTTATTTATTATAGATTTAATGCATTTTTGACCTTTGAGACCATGCAAGGCCCAAGGCAAATCTGAGAGTGATTCACTGTAATAATAACTCGTAACTTAACTTCTGAGCTAACTTTTGGAAATATTTGACTTTAAGGATTCTTAATAACTTTTTCAATAAATGCTGGGTAGATGAGAAATATCTCTGACTGTTTGTAATAACTGTTGATGTCTTTATTGAAAATAAACAGGCTGTAGGTGTCCAAAATGTGCTTTTGAGGAAGTAAATGTTTTCTGTTGAGTCATTCGAATCTGCCTTTGCGCTGATCTGCCTCTATTTTATCCTTTAAACCTTGTTTTAAGCATTTTAAAACTTGATTTTCCTTCACGTTCTGCTTCATTTATGCCTCTCTATCTTCTAATATCTGATTAATCTCTCTAATCCTTGAGTTGTCTTTAATCTTCTGATTATCCTTCACTGTCATGGTCTTCCAACAATTTTCTTCCTTTGTCGGCATCTCTGTTTTGTCATTTTCTAAGCACGGTAGGCATCTTATCTTGATGGAGTGCTTGGATAACCACCAATGATCATGATTTATTGGTGATTATGCTCGATTTCACGCCTCTTGTCCCTCTAAAATAAAACAAGTCTCTGGATCGTCACCCAGAACGCTCATTTAAACAATTTTGGACCTTTGGAATGAATTTCTCGCATTCCTCCCATTATAATTCCATAATACAAAAATTTGTTAATCTTAAATCTTGTGTTTGTGGCTCCTTTTGCATTTGTTTGAGGGTTTCGGGTGTTTAGAGCATTTAGCAGACGTGGTGGTGGCAGATCGGAGCTTTATCATGAAGCCACAGGGCTTCAGAGCTCTTGAATGGAGAAGGCGATATTGGAACTTGGCAGGAGGAAGAAGAGTGGTTTTCGTAAGCGAGGGAGGTGGTTTTTCGAATAGAGTCATGGGTGGTAAATGGTTTCGGGTGAACGGGTGCGATTCCATTCAACGATCAACGCGTGGTGGAGGGATACCACCCATTTTGCAAGGTTGGGGTCTGTTTAACCCTCACGCAAATAGATGTGCGATAAGGTTTGTGGGCCATCAGATATGGCGGATGTAGATCTACGGTGGTCAGGTGAAAGGAGCAGCGGGAAAGTAAAATGGAGTGGAGCCTGAGCAGACAGGTGGCGGGGTTTAAATGGAGCGCTTGGTTCGGTGTATGCGGGGCCCGACGAGTTAAGAAAATAAGCGAAAGTGCTTATTTATAAGGTAAAGGGGGAGGGTTTATGTGAGTTTTTGTTAAGTTGCTGGGGGGTTAAAAACATTAAAACAAAGGCTTTAATATTTATAAAGGGGTTGGGTTTAATAAACATGAAGGGTCGGGTTTATATCAAAAAACAAAATTTTAATATAAAAGGTGGGTTCCGAAAGTTCAATTTTTATGATGAAAACAATGTAAAAAGGGAATTTTTACGTTGTTTTAGTGCAAATAAGGGATAATGGTGAAGGTGAGGGAGTTGATGGGGGTTTTTAGTGGGGAGAAGAGGTTGTTGGCTCAATGGGTCCTGACCCAGGTTTGGAGCACAAGGTTTTCCAACAAACCCCTATACTACTGGACCTTTCGGTAGTGACCTGCTTGTGCAGGTCAAAGTATCACCCGAAGTAGTATAGGTGGGTGCTGGAACTAGGTTTCCGCACCCTAAGAAAGGATAGGTAAGGCAAGCAGAGCTGCACTAAGCCTTGTAATTCCTAGATTACTTTGCTTTGCGTAGGTTAATTAGGTCTCTATCGGCATCCACGTGCAATAGATCTATAATTATATGCCTTTACGATAGTAACACAACATTACATAAACAAAACAGAACAGAACAGAACCAATCCAGATACCGAAAACACACTTACACATATCTTCATAGCTTAAACACAAAAAATACATAGTGCAACAATTACCAATGAGTCGCACAAGAGTACTCACAGATTTAGTTCTCTATCAATCTTTCTTATTCATTCATTCATCAATCCTTCCTTACAATTCCCTTCCCAACCTGCGCACACAGCAGCAGGGTCCACACACAGCTGGACTTGGATCTCCGCACACACAGCTAGCAGGATTCCTTTCCCCCAAAACCCAAATAGATAGATTAAACCACAATTCGCATCAATAGCTCATTATTTCCTATCCTTTACAATACAAAATGTCCCTCTATTTATAGCAATCTAGCCTAGACTTTCCTATGGTCCTAAAACCATGGTTTTAAGACCCTTGGTTTACCCTTTTACCCATTACAATGCTTTCGGGGCTTTGACCCACCCCAAAACCCCTCCACTAGATTAAATCTAATAAAAAATATTCAAAATGGACCAGTTTCGCAGCTTGTAGGAGACCCTGTTCCAACAGTCCCCCAACACAATCTTGTGACTTGTCCCAAGTCACTGTGGTGGTGCAGCCTCAATCTGCGCATGCAAGGTATCAAGAGCACTGCTAAGCCGAGGGAGTACGTCCTAACTTTGAGCTGCAACATTCTGTGCAAGATCAACCAGCGTTTGGGAGGGCAGTCGGTCGGTGGGCGAGGTAACGCTTTCAAGAAGCTGGTTAAATTGCTTGGTCACGCCATCAATGTCTTGTGATAATCGGAGGGATGTGGTAGTCCAAGGCTTTAGACGTTCAGACATGATGTGTTGTTTCTGCCAGAGTTTCTCAATCTCGCCCTAGAGATCATTGCTGGTTTTTAATCGGGCTAAGCACTGGGCATGCACCAAAGTAGGTAGTGTAGCGTTGATCTTTTCGACGACTTCTTCCTTTTGTCATAAATCCTGATTGATTTGTTGGAGGACCGGATCGCACTGGACCCTAGTCCAAAGTTGGAGGGCTGAATCAAGCAGCTTGGCACCTTGAGCAATTTGCCTCGAAATAACAGCGGTCGCATCGATGACTAGGGCGGTACACTGGGCGCAGACTTCCGGAGGTGTTTCGGGCTGTAGCTTGGCCTGAAAGTTAGAGATCTATTGTTCTAGCTATGCCTTGACGGTGTGTATTTCCATCCGAGATGATTTCAGAGCGAAAACCAGTTTTTCCACCTTATCCCGAAGTGTATCCGCAACCAGGATCTCATCGGTAACCTTCGTGTAGAGCTGGTGGATCACAGTTTCAAGCTCTGCCTGTTGTGACCCAGCCAAGAGCAGAGCAGTAGCCTACTGCGCAATGGTATGCTCAGCGGTACTAAGCTGTTGGTGCGCTTGCTGATCGCGGGAGCGCAACTCCTCGAAGACAGCATGATGTAGGCTATGTAAGGCTGCGCGAGGCAGCTTAGCTAGGTCCAGTATCATCCCTGTGGCGGCCGGGGGTTTCGTTCCTACCAAGGCACTGCTAGGAATATCCCAGATATGACTGGCCTCCCCGAGGGGCACTGAACTGCTGTCAACTAAAAAGGGGTGTGCCTGGGTAGTTGGGAGGGTATCAAGTTTGATCTAGAGAGCACGGAGTTCAGCTTGGAGGGAGTCGACCCCGACCTGCCACTGGGTCTCAACAGATGCCCACTTATCTTCCGTAGCCATGGTAACAGTGTCCGTGATCTGTTCCAGGTCACCGTCCGTTAGTGTGACTGTTGCATCATATTATGCGCGGCGGGCATGATGTTTCTTTCTGGGTCCTGATGCTAATTCCCCTATCCTCTTAGTGCCTGGGGGAGGAGTGGTAGCATTTTTGGATCCTACCTAGGCTGGAACTGTTGCGGGCTGCTGCAGCGGGTTACTACCAGGCTTGGTGGCAGCTGCTGCCTACTGGTGGGGCGCTGTGGTCTCCCCAGGAGTGTCGGTGAGGCCTTCTTTCTAGGCAAGGGGCCACAGTGAGATTAGTAGGTCAATTTCTTCATCGGCTACCATATAGGGGAGTTCTTTCCACGTCTTATTGATGAGGCTGCGAGTCCGAACATGGTGCATGGTGATTTGGAATGCAGAAACATTCTTGTATTTGTCATATATGGTCAGAGATAACCGGGGTCGGGAGTTTATGGCAGCTGTGACACTTCCCTGGAAGAGAATCCAAAAGACCTTGTTATCCTTGATGCACTGCTTATCGTTAGAGTCCCATAAGTGAGCATACCGAGGGCCTTCGCACATTCCCTGAGGGAGCTTCGGAATGACCGAATCCTCGGGTTTGTCCCAGGCGACTAGTGCTATTAGAAATAATACCCATGAATAGAAGAAAGGTGTCCCTTTCTCTTGGGACTCGTGGACATTAGCTAGAAATTCTTCGCACAAGTACTGAGCCCAATTGAAAAAAACACCCTTCGCCCGTTGTCTGGCTAGCTGGATTACACAGGCAGGGATAGTCGCAACCTAGTACTTCCTCATTAGTTTGTAGGCTAAGAGCCGAGTACCCATCTGCGTGGCAGGGAAATTTGATAGTCTGGATCATAAACCCTCACTGATTTCGTTGTACCGCATAGGTCTCCTAGACAAACGCAGCGGTAGCGGCTTCGTACTTCTTTCCAACCTGTGCTAGCAGGTGCGACCCTTGCATCGGGAGGCCTGTAATCTTGTGGATTTTTTAGTCATCAGTATTTTTACCTGTTATTACTGTCAATTTTTCATCTAGAAAACACCCCAAAACAATTTTTGTCCTCCTACCCCTTCCTGTCAGTCTATGATGAGAACAAACTCCAGTTTTCAATTCCTATCTTGTTTCAGCAAAGTATCCTTGTCTATAACTGTCATAGCTGTGAATTATTTGCTATCATTTACCCTTGTTTCTCATGCCATTCACTATCCAAAGGTTGAAAAAGTGTCTGCAACTCTATCCCTGGTCATCTTGTCATTTGAAAATCTGATCATGCCTAAGAAAACACTTAGAATATGTGAAAATTGTCCCTAAGTTAGATAGTGGTGTTTAGGGAGTTTTTCCTTGGCTAAGATATCCTAGGCCAAAAAGCCTCTGTCTAGTACCAGTCAACCATGAATTAGTTCCTATTCTACAAAGAAAGCATTGTTCTATCCATAGGTCGCACACCACTAAGAGGTCACTTTGTCTCATTTCAAAAGAAGTTCAACAAAGGTTCAAATCAGGAAAAGAGAAGGTTTGTCACTGTCTGAAGAAAAATGCTTAGATTAGGCAAAATCTCCATGAAACACAAAAAGAGCTCTCCAAGGTTCCAAAGCATCTATTTTTACATCTCTGCAGGGGTGTAATTGAATGATGATCAATGTACAAAGGAGGGAAAAAGGGAAAATTTCAACAGGTGCTTCATGCCGACTTAGTTTTCCATCAAGGCAAGTAAAGTACAGTAAGTAAGAGCAGCAAGTGTACATGTTATAAATCCAAATGATGCCTGAAGAGAATAGGTCATTCCTCATGTCAAATGAACACAAAATACTGAGTGATGCTGATCAGAAGTGCTCCATAATCTCCTCCAAAATTAGTGCTCCATAATCACCTCCAAAAGTGTTGATGCCTAGTCTTTCCGAAGGGCATCATCATGTAAGGCACAAGAAGACAGCTGCTTCTTATGCTACCTTGAACCTGGGTTTTGAAAAGTATTCAAAGGAAATTTCAATGAACCTCTGACAACACAATTGTTAGGTCCCTATATTACCAGTATAGTTCCTTATTGTTATTAGTGTAACCCCTTCATTGTTATTATTGTACCCTTGTAAGCCCCACTTTGTTATTATTGTGCCCTTAAATTATTATTGTTACGTCGGCTAGGATTACATTGTGGCCCACTAGGATTACATTATGGCCACATGGAGTCCTATATATAGAAAGGAGGTTTTGTAAATTGTATCATCCAAGAATTGTTCATTTATGTAATGTATTGGAGGTTGCCCCCTCGAAGTGGCTCATTTCTAAGGTGTTGATATCTCTTTTCTTCTATTTTTGGAGATGGTTACACAACATTTCAACAGGTGTAATTGAATGATGATCAGTGTACAAAGGAGGGGAAAAGGGAAAATTTCAATAGGTCCTTCATGATGACTTAGTTTTCCATTAAGGCAAGTAAAGTACAGTAAGTAAGAGCAACAAGTGTACATGTTATAAATCCAAATGCTGCTTGAAGAGCAGAGGTCATTCCTCATGTCAAATGAACACAAAAGACTGAGTGATGCTGATCAACAGTGCTCCATAATATCCTCCAAAATTAGTGCTCCATAATCACCTCCAAAAGTGTTGCTGCCTAGTCTTTCCGAAGGGCATCATCATGTAAGGCACAAGAAGACAGCTGCTTCTTATGTTACCTTGAACCTGGGTTTTGAAAAGTAGTCAAAGGAAATTTCAATGAACCTCTGACAACATAGTTGTTAGGTCCCTATATTACCAGTATAGTCCCTTATTGTTATTAGTGTAACCCCTTTATTGTTATTATTGTACCCTTGTAACCCCCATTTTTTTATTATTGTGCCCTTAAATTATTATTGTTAGGTCGGCTAGGATTACATTGTGGCCCACTAGGATTACATTATGGCTACATGGACTCCTATATATAGAAAGGAGGTTTTGTAAATTGTATCATCCAAGAATTGTTCATTTATGTAATGTATTGGAGGTTGCCCCCTCGAAGTGGCTCATTTATAAGGTGTTGATATCTCTTTTCTTCTATTTTTGGAGCTGGTTACACAACATTTGGTATCAGAGCTTTGGATTCTAGGGTTTCGCTGCTCCAAACAGGTCATCGTGGAATTTTCGCTATAAATTTTTTTTCTACGAAGTTTCAGAAGCTGAAATTTTTAGGGTGCGAAGCCGAAATCTTGAGGAAGATTTTCTAAAAATTTCAGAGCTTGGTTCGCAATATTTTCGGAGATATCATCTGTGGAAGTTAGGTCTTGTTTCAGGCTCCTAAACAGGTCATCGTGGAATTTGTGCTATAAATTTTTTCTATGAAGGTTAAGAATTTGAAATTTTTAGGGTGCGAACCTGAAATCCTGAGGAAACTCATCAAAAAATTTCAGATCTTGATTCACAATATTTTTGGAGATATGATCTGTGGAAGGTGGTGCTTTTTCAGGCTCCCAAATTTCATCTCAAAGAGGTGATCGTGGGAAAAGTTCAATAACTCTCTCTCTGAGCATCAGATTGGAGTGCTGTAAAAATTCGTCGCAATTACATGGAATGTAGTTTCTTGGCTATCAATTTTAGAGGCGAAGGATGAAACAGTGACACGTGGCAAGTCGTACAAGTTAACTCTACTGAACCAGTCCATAATTAGGTCATTGTGGGAGATTGGACATAACTTTGTCTTGGAGAATCAAAATCAGGTCAGACCTGTGGCATTCAAAAGAGAATTCATAGGGCTACTTCAGTGCTGAATTTCAGATATTTAAGAGCCGCAATCACATAGATAATCAAATTTCAATATCGATCTCGTCAAAAGAAAGAAAAAAGTGTGTATTTTTTTCCCGAATTGCATAAGTCTTGTTTGAAAAATCAATTTGAATTGATTCCAAGGGAATATTGTAGAATAGATATCAGTATTGGGTTCTAAAAAATGCTCCGTAAAAATAATTCAACACCCATTAAGCCTTCGAAGGCTCTACTATGACTCATGAAGATGAAGAATTGCAACATGATCTATCAAAATTACAAGAGCAAGTGCACCAAATTTCACTCTCGCAAAGAGCAGCAAAAAATGAAATGGAAGTTTTGAGGAAAGGCGTGGAAGAAAATATGGATGGTGTGAAGAATAATGTGGATGGTTTGAAGAAATATGTGGAATCTAAGATAGATGACATGGAAGCTAGCATGGAATCTAAAATGGAAAACATGAAGAATGATCTAAAAGCAGACATAGAAGGTTTGACAAAGTTGATACAAGAAATGTTTCCTACTGGTGAAAATATAGTAGAGGAAACTCATGATGAGAACAAAATAAATTTTAATCGTGATTTCATAAACTCTAATGTTGGTGGGAAGAACCACCATATTCCAAAAATGGATATGAGGAAGTTTGATGGAAGGGATCATGTAACATGGATACTACAGATGGAGCAATATTTTGATCTCCATAATGTGCAAAACACACAAAAGGTACGCATTGAAACTTTACATTTAGAAAAAAATGCATTTGTATGGTATCGATGGCTTTGCTCCCATAAAAAAATTGTCACTTGGTCAATTTTTATGGAGGAAATGATAGCACATTATGAGGATACAAAGAGCAACACCTTCTTTCGCCAATTGATAAATCTCAAACAAAAGGGTTCAGTGGTGGAGCACATTGAGGACTTCCAAAAATTGAATATAAGGGTAACTAATATTCCAGAGGAACACTAGATTTATGTCTTCATAGGGACTTTAAAGGATAACGTCTAACATGCAATTCGCATTTGGGAACTTCATTCATTGGAAAAGGCATTCAAGTTGGCAAAAAAAATTCAATGTAAAATTATGGCGACAAGGAAGCCTACCACTCACATATAAAGATGGAAGTGTTGCTACTCCTAGACTTCCACAACCTACAAGGTTGACACCACAACAATTGGAAGAAAAAAGAGCAAAAGGGATTTGCTACAGTTGTGATAGAAAATACACTAAAGATCATAAGTGTGCTGAGAAGCAAGATAGCACATAGATCGTAAGAGGAAGGGGTAAATGAACAAGAAGAGGATATACACTCAAGAACTCACTTCTTAAGAGGAAGAAATGAGTCTGACCATATCGTGTAATTCATTTGTAGGAATTACCACTCCTCAAACTCTCAAGATAGAAGGACATATCAAGAAGAAAAAGGTAATAGTGTTGATTGATTCAGGTAGTACCCATAATTTTATTCATTGTAAGGTAGCCAAGGAATTGAACTGTTTCCTATACCCAGCACCAGAATGTCAAGTGATGGTGGCAAATGGAGGAACTATAAATTGCTCTGGAAAATGACATAATATCAAGCTAACCATGGGGGAATATGTATTGAATATTCCAATGCTTTCCATTCCTATGGGAGGTGTTGATGTTGTACTAGGAGTACAATGGTTACAATCTTTGGGGACGGTAGCTTTTAATTTTCAAGAACTTTCCTTGAAATTTTTTTCAGAAGGAAAAGAAGTCGAATTACGGGGTATTGCAGGGAAGCTAGGAAATATAATAAGCTCTAATGTCATGACAAAGCTTCTAAAGAAATAACAATAAGGCGTAATTGCACAATTATGCTCACTAGAAGTTCCAACATCAAAATCATCTATTTCTGCAGATCTCCAAAAAGTCTTGGACAATCATTCCAAGGTTTCTGAAACTCCCAAAGGACTCCCACCTATTCGTGATCATGATCATGCTCATGCTATTCATTTGATTCCAGGAAGTACCCAAACATCAGGCCTTATAGATATCCTTACGTCCAAAAGAGCGAAATTGAACGTATGATTACGTAAATGTTAGGAAGTGTATAATTCAACCTAGTCAAAGTTCTTCTCTGCTCTAGTAGTATTGGTGTACAAGAAGGATGGACCATGGTGCATGTGTTTGGATTATAGGGAGCTCAATAAGCTCACTATTAAAGACAAATTTCCCATACTTGTGATTGATGAATTATTGGATGAATTACATGGAGAAATTTATTTTACCAAGTTCGATATTCATTCAGGATATCATCAAATTAGAATGAAGACCGAAGATATTATGAAAATAGCATTTTGAACTCATGAGGGTCATTATGAATTTTTGGGCCTTACCAATGCACCTTCTACATTTCAAGGGTTAATGAATTCCATTTTCAAACCCTTCCTTAGAAAATTTTTGCTAGTATTTTTTGATGATATACTAATTTATAGCGGTGTCTCTGGAAGGATCATGTTGAACATGTTGATAGGGTGCTCAAACTATTATAGGAGAAACAATTATATGCAAAAATATCCAAATGTTTCTTTGGAGTACAAGAGGTGGAATATCTGGGTCATATTGTATCTCACGAGGGTGTTAAAGTAGACCCTAAAAAAATTAAAGCCATTAAGGAATGGAAAGCCCCCACAACCATAAAGAAATTGCGAGGATTTCTCGGGTTAACAGGGTATTATCACAAGTTTGTTAAGAATTATGGGAGAATAGCAGCACCTCTAACAACATTATTGAAGAAAGATGCATTTTCATGGACTCTTGAAGCAACTAAGGCCTTTGAACATCTTAAAGAGGCAATGTGCCTAGCACCGGTCTTAGCTACGCCAGACTTCACCAAAACCTTTATTGTGGAATGTGATGCCTCAGGAAATGGAATTGGTGCTGTTTTAATGCAGGAAGGAAGACCCATTGCTTTTGAAAGTCGTCCAATCAAAGGAAATTATTTAAAGAAACCTATTTATGAGAAGGAAATGTTAGAAATACTGCATGCACTAAAGAAATGGCGAACTTACCTAATGGGAAGACACTTCAAGGTAAAAACTGATCATGATAGTCTTAAACACTTTTTGGAACAAAGACTATCTTCAGAAGAGCAGCAAAAATGGGTCACAAAGATGTTGGGTTATGACTTTGAAATAATCTACAAAAAAGGAAAGCTTAATGTTGTTGCAGATGCACTCTCAAGAAAGAAAGAAGAGGTGGAAGCATTGCTTTGTGCCATTTCTATTATCCAACCAGATTGGATAACCGAAGCAAGAGATGAAAGGAAGAAGGAAAAATATGTATGGGCACTCATTCAAAAGTTGCAGCAAGATCCTAGTACATCTAATACATTTAGTTGGAAAAATGATTCCTTATGGTACAAAAATCGCTTATATCTTTGTAAGAATTCCCAACTAAAACAAAATATTCTTTTGGAATTGCACACTTCTCCTTTATGAGGACACTCAGGATTTTTAAAAACTTACCACAGGGTGAAGAAAGAATTTCTTTGGGATGGCCTTAAATCTGATATTCAAAAGTTTGTGGCGGAATGTTTGGTTTGCCAGCAGAATAAAGTTGAGACAATTAAGACCCCGAGACTTCTACAACCTTTATCCATTCCAAGTCAACGTTGGGAGGAGATTTCGATGGATTTTATCACAGGTTTACCTAAGTCTGAAGGAAAGAGTGTCATCATGGTGGTAGTTGATAGACTTACCAAGTATGCACACTTTTGTGCATTATCTCATCCATTTAAAGCAAGTACAATTGCTACTACATTTATGGACACAACTCAAAAGCTACATGGAAACCCAAGGGTTATTGTGAGCGACAGAGATCCCATTTTTACTGGAAATTTTTGGACGGAGTTATTTTCTTGTTTGGGTACTCAATTAGCTCATAGCTCATCTTATCATCCTCAATCTGATGGTCAAACCGAGATAGTAAATAAATGTTTGGAAGGATATCTTCATTGTTTTGTATCTGATAAACAAACACAATGGGTCAAGTGGTTACCTCTCGCTGAATGGTGGTATAACACTTCCTTCCATACTGCAGCAAAGATGACCCCATTTATGGCACTTTATGGATATCATCCACCATCTATCACATCATCTTTAAGGGAAAATTTGAAGGTTCAAGCAGTGGAAGATCACATCGAGCATCAGCAAGAAGTTCTCCAACTCTTAAAGGATAACCTAAATTTGGCACAAAATCGAATGAAACAACAGGCAGATCAACATCGCAGCGAGAGAAGTTTTGATGTAAAAGATTGGGTATTTTTAAGGCTAAAACCATACAAACAAATGTCCCTCAAGCAAGCTAAGAAGGATAATAAATTATCGCCAAAGTACTATGGTCCTTACAAGGTGTTGTAAAAGATTGGTACTATGGCATACAAATTAGAGCTTCCTGCTTCTTCGTGAGTGCATCCATTTTTCCATGTTTCATGCTTAAAAAAGGTTATAGGTGAAAATATTCCAGTTCAAACAATATTTCCAGAACTTGATGAGGAAGGAAAAGTAATATTGGAACCTGGAGTGGTCACGGAAACAAGAACTCGACAGCTACGGAATCGATCAATTTCAGAGTATCTCATCAAGTGGAAGAAATTACCCACTGAAGATTCTACATGGGAGGATGAGAAGTTTATACAGAAGCACCCAGAGTTACTCAAGCGTTGAGGACAACACTTTTTTTAAGGATAGGGGCATGTTAGGTCCCTATATTACTAGTATAGTCCCTTATTGTTATTAGTGTAACCCCTTTATTGTTATTATTGTACCCTTGTAACCCCCATTTTGTTATTATTGTGCCCTTAAATTATTATTGTTAGGTCGGCTAGGATTACATTGTGGCCCACTAGGATTACATTATGGCCACATGGAGTCGTATATATAGAAAGGAGGTTTTGTAAATTGTATCATCGAAGAATTGTTCATTTATGTAATGTATTGGAGGTTGCCCCCTCGAAGTGGCTCATTTCTAAGGTGTTGATATCTCTTTTCTTCTATTTTTGGAGCTGGTTACACAACATTTCAACAGGTGTAATTGAATGATGATCAGTGTACAAAGGAGGGAAAAAGGGAAAATTTCAACAGGTCCTTCATGCTGACTTAGTTTTCCATCAAGGCAAGTAAAGTACAGTAAGTAAGAGCAGCAAGTGTACATCTTATAAATCCAAATGCTGCCTGAAGAGCAGAGGTCATTCCTCATGTCAAATGAACACAAAATACTGAGTGATGTTGATCAACAGTGCTCCATAATCTCCTCCAATATTAGTGCTCCATAATCACCTCCAAAAGTGTACTGCCTAGTCTTTCCGAAGGGCATCATCATGTAAGGCACAAGAAGACAGCTGATTCTTATGTTACCTTGAACCTGGGTTTTGAAAAGTAGTCAAAGGCAATTTCAATGAACCTCTGACAACACAGTCAAGGGAAAAGACAGTTCAATGATATCTAGCAGCAAACACTCTCCAGGTACAAATCACATTTATTTTGGTTTTGTGTTCACAGCGATATTTTACAAATGATATATACATCTCAGACAAGGCCTCATAAAGCAAGAGGACATGAGTTTCAAGTGATTTTATCAATGATAAATGTCAATTTCTACTTTATTTCCTATTGGCATTCTTCAAAAAAACATACAGAGAAAGGTACAATGATTTGAAATAGATGTAGATCCTGTGTTAAAGATAACCTCCTTCAAAGAGCAGAGGGTTAGAATACACATTGTTGTGACCTCCTTCACTAATAAGTAGAGGGTCAAACATGTTTTTGAGAAACTTCAGTGGTTGCTTGACACTTTTTCCTCCAAAGGATGAAGAAAAGATGCATAGTAGGGTTTAAAATCGTGTTTGAAAATTCTCTATTGGTAAGACCATGTTGAGAAATAGTGGTAAAACAAATGAAAGTTTATAAGTTAAGGGCCTATTTCACATCAAAATCAAAACAATGACATGATGATGCTAAAAAACCCCTGCTATTATGTTTATAAAAGCCTTCTTCAAAGGATGAATCAGAGGTTATATTTTTTATTTAAAGCAGCCTCATCTTAATGGTAAAATTGGTATACTAAGCTCTGTTTCTAGTCATTTCTACAAACCGGTATACAGAAACATTCACACAGAAGGTGTATGTAAAAAAGGGCATGCTTGTTTTTAAACAAATCCATTATGGTTCATCGAAGATACTTCTTCCAAGTGATGAATAAAAGGGAAAGAACCAAGAGTTACTTTTTCAGATCATTTAAAAGACAATATGGCACAGTGTCTGATAAAGGTAAATTTTATGATTTAGAAGCCTCCTTCATCATAAAAATAGAGAAAACACATGGTTTAAAGGACCTCCTTTACTTCACAAACAATGGGTTTACATAATGGTTCCAAAAGGCTGCAGTAGAAATGATTTTGTGAGCCTCTTTGACATGATATACAATGTCACAGTCTTGGAGAAAAACTTCCATGTGAATAGGCAATAAACAATGTTGTTTTTAGCCTCTTTCCTCATAAAAGAGTGCCCATAAGAGTATTTCGAAAAAAGGCCCCTTCATCATACTAGTAGAAGACCAAGTCATGGTTTAGGGACCTTTTTCACTTCATAAAACAATTGAGTTGCATTGTGATGATTGAGAGGCTGCAGTGGTGTTTTTATGATAAACTCCTTTGTAAACAAAAAAGGGGGCAAAACACAGTTTTATAATTCTTGCATGACAAGCAGGAGATTAAAAAATCATCAGAGTTGAATATAGGTTTTGAAGAGGAAATTTGCAGTGACTTTAGAGTTGAAACATCAGCCCTTTTCAAAAGTTTTCTTTCAACAATCAAAGGAAGAAAATTGTCTTCAAATACAAAATCAACAAAGTCATTTTGTTTTAACAACAAATGATAAGAAAGGGCAAAAGGGTGAATTCTTTTGTTTTTCAAAAATTGATAAAGGAAGGGAGGATTCTTTGAACCCTCATCAAGTATAAAAATCAAGAAAACATATCAGTCACTATTATGCAAAGCTAAGTCAAGGAAGAGAGAAACAATTTTGAGCGTTTTTAAGTCATTTGCAACTGGTTTGAATGCGCGGCGCGCCTGTACCTTTGCGCGGCACGCTCGTAGGCACTTACTGAATAAATTTGTTAAAGGCATGGTGCGCCTGTGCATGGCGTTCAATGGGCGCCTAGGGCCGACCTGACAACTCAAACATGGTGCGTTCTTTCCCATTCAAGCCTGCCCGGCCCAACAACCATTTCTGAACACGGTTTCTGCCAGCCCGGGACAATACTAAAAGAAGCCACCAAAGGTGTTGAA
This sequence comes from Pinus albicaulis, assembly GCA_034641835.2. Lineage (NCBI taxonomy): Eukaryota > Viridiplantae > Streptophyta > Pinopsida > Pinales > Pinaceae > Pinus > Pinus albicaulis. Next base: position 1,301,730,941 of record CM076575.1, read on the forward strand.
GATCAATTTTTACACAACGAACTCGTCCCCAAACACAATAAAACACATTTTTCAAAGGTATTTACATCTCTTGGGCCAAAAATTTTGTTTTAAAGTAAATTTGAAGGAAAATATTAGTAATGTCAAGAAGCTAGAAGTCTGTTGTTTTAAGAGGCATGTTTGTCAAAGTAAGGAGCTGAACATAGTGCTGAAAGGAAAGTCACTGTGTGAAGAAAAAACCTATTACAGTTTAAAGCTTGTTTCAAACTCAATGAATAGAAAACAACACAGTCTTATAGAGAGAAAACTAGGATTATTTTGAAGACCTTTACTCAGTAACAAGAGAAGATATTGCTGTTGACAAAAAAGCTAACTTTCATCCAAAAATAACTTGCTTTCTAAGATCATCACAGAGAAACAGTGATTGGGGGATAAGGGTTTGTATCAGTGTCAAAAGGGTCCTTATGTTGGATAAATAATAGATCTTAGCTTTGGAAGGAGACTCATCATTCCAGGTCAAGAGCTTGTACCACATAAAATAGAGAATCACTGTTTAAAAACCTAGTGCCTTGTGAAAGTTTAAACTTTTTTTTCAAGAATATAAAGGATCATACAGTCTATAAAGGGAATACAAAGTTTGTTTTGAAATCTACTTACTAAGTGACAGGGAGACTACCTTTTTATAGAAACAGTGATCATCAAAGTAGAAACATAGCTATTTCCAAACATATTCTATTTATCTAAAAATCACAGATAAGCAGTGATAAAGGAGGAAAGAGTTTTTGTGTCAAAGAAAAAAGGGGACTTGTCTTCAAAAAACCACAAATAGATCTTATTAAAGACCTCTTTGCTCAAGACACAGTGCTGGAGAAGTAATTTTTTTTTTCATTTAACAAATACTTGCTTGCCAACTAAAGAGAAAAACAGTGCTCAAAGAAGAGGTCTATTTTTCAGTGTAGTTCAAGGTCTTGTTTTGGTAAGTCAGCAAGGAGGTATCAAAAGAAAAAATTCCTCCAAAGAAGGACAACATAAGTGGGTATCACAATAGGTATGAGCCTATTACAACTTAGGAAGTGAATGAATCTCCTTCAATACTCTTCAATTTTCATGAAGTAGGGTGCTTGGATTTTTGCCAAAAATTCCAAGAAGTAAAAAATCACCCTCCTTTGAATTATTTGTTTGCTTTGAGGCTGCAAGGAAAAGCATGTCCATCTAGCAGGTATGGATTTCAAACTCACTTTTAGGGCTATCACCAAAGAAACTAAGATCCCCTATATAGGAGAAAAGTGGTTCAAACAAACATACCTAGATCTGAATCGCTATAAACCCTTTCTAAAACCAGACCATCAGGATGCTTGCCAAGCTATTTTCCCTTTTTCTCACTTATTGAGCAACTATTCCCCCCTCATGAAATTCATCATGAATTATTTCACATGTGAAGGGAGGTTTTTCCGGATTTATGCCTATCACATCAGGCTTCTTATGCATTTCACAAGAACTCAATTGCTGAACCTACCTTTCTTCCTCTACAGAAGCATTGAAAAGATGGCCTCTACTGTCCAAAAGAAGCCCTCCGCTCAACAACAATCTTGTTTATTTCATCATTCCCTTATCAAGATCATCATCCTCCATCAACTTGAGAAAAAGGGAGTTTCTTGGGACTCTTTCATCTCCCATCCCGATTTTTCCATTGCCTCTTCATCTCATGCGCCTTCCTCACCATCCACTCATCGTGTTTCTCCTTCTTCTAGTAAATCCACTCCTAAAAGGAAAAAATCTCCTATGATTGAGAGTGAAGAAGAGGAGAAGAAAACTAGTGATGAAGAAGGGAAAAGTGACAAGAAGGAAATGATGGTGAGCATGAACAAAATGATGGTGAGCATAGCAGTCATAAAGAGGAACATGATGGAATCCAACATAGCAGTAAGCATGAGGGTGATGAGGGAAAAAATAGTGAAGGAAAAGAACACAACAGTCATGAAGAAAGCAGAGACAGAGATGAACAAGACAGTCCTCAAGAAAACAAACAAAGTGGCAGCCAAAAAAGTGATGATGAGGGTCATAACAGTCCTCAAAGAGACACTAATGATGAGAAATAAAACAACCCTCAAGCAATCAATGATGATGGAAAGAAAACATCAAATAGTGAGCATTCCGAAGGGGGAAACATGGAGAAAAAAGATCAAAGCAGTCCTAAGGGCAGCCAATACCAAATCAACGACCATGAGCATAACAGTAGTGAAGAAAAATAAGGCAATATTCAAGCAGAAGAAAAAAATGACAAAGGTGAAGCTGGAGCAGATGATGATGGAGACAGCATGGTAAAAGACAAAGTTGAGCAAGTACAAGTAGATAAACCACCTCTCCCTTCTCCTCAACATAGCCAAGAGCATGTGCTAGCTGCCTCTCCTTGACAAGGGGCCATGACTCTTCCTCCAAAAGGGGCGAAACCTAGAAACAATAGATCTGCAAAGAAGAAGATCACTCCAGCAGTGACTAGCAATGTCACAAGAGCGCTAAGAAGTAGAGACAAACTGCCTAAGAAGAGTATTGTTGAATTTACAAAGAGGAAGAGGACCAAGAAGTCTATCCAAGGCAAGGGGAAAGAAAAAGAGGAACAACAAGAGAGTAGTCATGAAAAGGAAAGGGAGTTTGACATCATACAGATAGACAGTGATGCTGGAGATGACGAAGCTAGGATTCTTGAGGCTCTTCTACAAAACAGAGAAGCCCAAAGTCATGACCTACAAGCTGATCTAGAAAGGTCAAAGGACCTCATACATGTTCTGCAGATGCAAAACAAACGAATGAGTGGTCAAATGGCAGTTTATGAGGCCCGAGCTTTCAAATACCAAAGGGAAGCCTACAAAGAACAAATCAAGATTGAAGAGCTTATGGGCAAATTTGATGATACTGACGAAGAAGAGCAGCCAATGAGAAAGAGGCCTAGGACTATGGGTCTCAAGAAAGATTTGGAGAAAAAGAAGGAAGAAGAGGCAGCCCTTTTTCGATCTTATCCTCTCACTCAATTGCTCGCCCAAGAAATAGAGAATGATAAAGAATCATGGCCTGAAAGGGCCAACAAGAATTTGTAGGATAAATTAGAGAAAGATAATAGATACTTGAGTCTACAGAAGAAGATGACTAGGCACTACAAGAAGTTGAACCAATTTGCTCGAAGAAAGCTCAAAATCGCTCAAGAAAAGCTCAAGGCTGTCCGAAAGAGGCGCCTGGTAAAAAAGTGGAGAAAGGCACATCAGGGCTTGAAATCTTGGCCTCAGATTCCTTACATGATTCTAAGAACCCATAAGGGGCTTGCTCGCCAAAATTGAGCAAATTTTGACATGATTTTGTTTTTTGTGTTTTTTGGCCATAATTGCACATTTTTTAAGGCGCTGCCATGGGTTCTAGGAGCATCCTCAGCTCATGAAAGTCATTTTTTTGGATGGAATAAATTTAGGGGCATCTACTCACAAATTTTCAGATCCAAAAAAGGTGTTTTTGTCCCCAAAAGAGGCGAAAAACAGTGATTTTTTAACTTTCTACCTCACATATCAGCAAGGGCTACTTTTTTGGTTTTTTCCACCCAGTCCACCTTTTGACATACTTCCAGGGATAATTTTTGGAAAAATCAAGTAGTTCCAGAAGCCAGACATCCAGGGCTTTCCAACGAGCCATCACAGGCCTTGTTTAGACATCGGGAGGTCCTCAAAAGTGGTCTACAAGACAGGCAATTTTCTGCTGCTACGTTCCTGTAACATTTTGGAAAAAAGGCAGATTTCTGAAGATGCTCATCCAAATGTGCGTTAAGCCTTTTTTGGCCATTTTCAGTCATGAAAAGTCAATTTTATCTCCTTTTTTTATCATTTTAAGATATTTTTAAAGATATTTTGTGCCTTGGGCTTTGCAAAGCCTCAAGGACAAAATCAAATATTTATAATAGGCCAATGGCCTTCTAGATGCTCTTGGATAGTTTCTTTCTCTTTAGCCTATATGTTCCAAGAGACTTCATTGTATCAAGAGGCCTAACTTGATGTTATAGATCAATGCATGGTTATACAAGCTTGGAAGAAATACTTTGTCTCATGAAGTGGATATTGTCTTGTGTGTTTTGGATGGTGGAAGAGGACTATTGTAGGATTCCATGACTTGGTCAATGGTATAGAGTTCCTTCTCTATTATGTTTCCGTAGTTTATCATACATGTTTTCATGCTTCTTGCTTGTTGTAGGACAGTAAAGAATAGATTTGAGACATGCCCATGGAGGCACCTCAATTTTCCTGATTCATTACAGCTTCTATGTTTGTCTTCTTTGTTAGTTATGTCAAAGAATTATTAACTGCTCTTTGATACCCTAAGAACTAGTTATTAATTTCATTAATGGTTATTATGTATGCTATCTAGTATAATTCACGGTATGCCCTGTTTACTCGTAGCTAACCAAAACCCCATTACTGAAACCTTTCTCTGAATGTTTGATTGTCCTAGTTGAACCAAAGAGGTCTTGTGTCGATCTTGCCCTTTGCCTGTGCTGTGCAATCTTAGTTCAAAGTTCCCGATAGCTCAAATATGATGTTTAGGAGTTCCCTCTTCATAGATAGAGTTATTTGTTTGTCTTGTTTGTTTTCCCCAAATTTTGAAGGCAATTTTCCCAAATTTAGAGGGTCTTATACTTCTATGTATCGCCAAATGTTTATTTTATACATCTATCAGTTTGAAAGTTTCATTTATCGTGATTAATGGTTAGCCCTACCACATAGATGTCTGCTGTAAAACATTTTTTTCTTAAAACTCTTTGTCCTTCACAAACCTAGTGTCCATCCCATTTCACTCGACCTAAAGAATCCATTTTACCTCAACCAAATTGGCCCCACAATATACCTTGTCCACCGTTTGAGGCTTTCTCGACCTTTTCGACCCCATAGTCCAGTTGATCTGACAATATTTTTATCTATTGATCCTTTGATTAGTTCTTCCTTCAAAAAACCTAAAACAAACTAAAAACACACTTAAAAACTAGCCTAAAATCATATACATAGAAAGCAAACAAGTTTACATCCTTTGCACAAATAGAGAGAGCCCTCTCTAAGTCCAGGAAGGCTAGGTCCTTGGGCTCCAAAGTTGGTTTGATGTTACCCTGTCACTTGGCTTGCCAATCTGCCAAATCACGAGACCCTAACATAATGGCGATCACGGTGGGACACTGAGTGAATAAACAAACTTAGACTTCCCTAAACATTTCAGCATCCCTTAAGAAGATTATCTTGTCGACTTACCCCACCGCTCTTGCATAATGGCGATCACGATGGGACATTGAGTCAAAAAATCCTAGGTATCCCTTAGTAACTCTCAAAGTCTCAGTTAAACTTAGAAAACTTAAGTGTTGTCTGAAGAGTAGAAACTAGCTCTTTCATCATCTTAGAAAAATGATGACTTAGTTATAGAAAACTCTTACAAACCTCAGGGCTACACATAGGAAACTCAAAAAACTCCAAAAAATATCCCCATGTTGGCTTTTTCTCAGTTATTGGTGGTGGACCATAAGTACAAAACATCCACCTGGCGACTCCACTAGCCTCTAGTAGGCCTAATACTCCATAAAAACCAAAAATTTCATAAATCATACTATCCTGTTGATTTACCTTTCCCAAAACTCAAAGTTCATGATGCAGCCTCTGAAATTAGTGACAAACTAAGTACAACTTAGGGATTCATAAATCTTCATCTAAACATAGGAAATCAACAGAATAAACTTTACCATAGCTTTCTCAACAATCTAGAAAACTGTTGAAACTAAGTTTTAAGTCATTCTTGCAAGTTTCCACATAAAAGTTTTCTAGAAAAGCATTTTCCTAAAAACCATCTTTGTCAGTATTGGTGGTGGACCATAAATCTCAAGAAAATCCACTTGGCGACTCCACTAGCTTTCATTTTGTTTTCACCTCACTCACATTAGCAAAACCCCTAGAGAGGTCATTCATCCAAAAAAAATCCCAACTATCACCCTCTCTAAACTTTGAATTTGAAATCTGGCTTCATGAAGAATTAATACCAGATCTCACTCGGACCCAAATCCCCCTATCATAGTTGATAACCCAGAAAATATTTTGTGGCAAACTTCTGAAACTGGTAACTTAGCTACTGATAGAACCATCCACAAAGCAAGATCTATACCTCAACATCTTACGTCCTTGCAAGATTCCCAGTTTGACTTAAGTTCATCAAAAGCCCTTTTTAGAAGAAAGTCACAAAGTAAAATCAACCTTGATGATCTTGAGCCCTTAGATTTGCAACAGAGTCCTAGCAGAGAAGCCTCACCCACTACACCTCCTGATTTTTAGCTTCTCCACCATTTTGGCTCTTATCACCCCAAATCTGCTCAGAATTAGTCCACGAGTCCACGTACCTCCACCACACCCATTCAGACCACCACTATGCAAATCACCTCATACCATACTACAAACCCTCATACTATAAATCTACCATCCGCTCCCATCATGGCAACTTGGTATGCACCCTTAGTATTACCACTGCCTTTGGCACCTTTGGAGAATGATTACCAATCCCAAATCCCACACTTCACCGGAACTAAGGCTACTACTGCTCAACATCATGTAGATAGAATCAGTGATGCTTTTGACTACATGGAATTAGCAGATGAAACCATAAGAATGAGAATGCTTGCCCAAAGCCTAGGCGGAGAACCCAATAAATTGTTTAAAAACTTAGCTCCTAATAGTATACATGATCTCCCATCACTTTACCAAAATTTCATAAACAGGTGGGAAATTATTAAAAACGCCATTCAAATCCTTTCCGAATATAACAATCTTAAAAGGAATATTCGGGAAAGTGTTTAGGACTATTGCACTAGGTTCAACAGTGTTTATAACACCCTCCCGCCTCACATGAAACCTCCACTTGGCTCAGCACTAGTAAAATTTCCCGAAGGTTTCGATCTGGATATGACATACCAACTAAGAGAAAGAGATCCCGCAACTTTAGAAGAAATGAAAAAAGTAGCTATTAGTGCCGAAGCCAACCTAGCTAAAAAGAGAGGTAGGATCAGATCAAAAATTAAAGTCACATACCGACATGAGGCCATGCCTTCAGTTTCCTCCTCAGATCCCAGAATAGACAACCTGGTTAGATCCATGGAAAAAATGTTGGAAAGAATAAATCTGAATGAAAAAACACCTCTTATGGACAACTAGCCAAACCCTCAAAACAGAAACTGGAACCAAAAATTTAGAAGAGACCCACCTTAGAACAAACCAAGGGAAAATGATCAACAGATCAAGCCATCTTTCCATGAAAACTATGTTGGTGAGGTAGAAAGAGATATGGAACCACTTGATGAAAACCACTTAAACTTGATAGATTCTAATAACGAGGGTGAGGTTTTCCTCATTGAAGAAGAACAAGTTTTCTTCTCCCCAAACCAAAATGAAACAAATTATGAGGACCTCGAAGATCCTGAAATAGGGTTACAAAATGCCATAATGGAAGCTCATAGGCAATATGATCTTAGGAGTAAGAAAAACCAATACAATTATAAGAAAGGTAGCTCAGACACTGCTGTTACAAAAGCCCCCGATACCATTCTTAAAAGAACAACAGATAGTAACAAAATCATGGCCAAGAAAACTGACCAAAACAAAGACAAAGCTAGTCAATCAGGCCTTGATCAAAACTGTCCTAGTACCTCTACTAAGATTCCCGAAACAACTGTATTGAACAAAACCCCAAATCAAAGTCAGCAAATTAAAAATATAGAGAAATTCATGGTTGAAAAAACTGAAGCAAATCTATCTAAGCTACAAACACCCTTCAGTTTTGAAGGGGAAATTGTCAAGATCAAGATAACCATACCCCTCACTCAGCTGGTAACTGTAGATAGGTATAGATCTCAAATATTTAAATTCTTAAACATAGGAAATGATGCAGATAATTTAAATCTAACTGACGACAAACCCGAGCTTTTATTTGGTCCCAAAATAGAAGGTGAATACCAAGAAGGAACTGTTTCCCCTTTCTATGTAAGTTTGAACATCCATGATAGGATATTACATAACGCCATGTTAGATTCTGGTGCCTCCCATAACCTCATGCCTAAAGCAGTCATGGAGAGTTTGGATCTAGAGGTAACTAAACCTTACAAATACTTGTACTCTTTTGATTCAAGTCGGGTCAAATGCTTAGGCCTAATAAAGAACCTGTGTTTCGCCTTAATACAAATACCGGCTAAAAGCCTAGTCATGGACGTAGTAGTGGTCGATATTCCTCCCAAGTATGGAATGCTATTATCAAAATCATGGGCCACCAAAATACAAGGTAGCCTTCAAATGGACATGTCATTTGCTACCATCCCAGTATTTAACCAAACTAGGAGGTTGTACCAAGAAACTCACATGAAATATATGGTAAGCAACCTAGATAGGCCAAACAATACTCCAGTTTATTCCATCCATTCGAATTTAGATTCTTTTATCTTATACAATGAAAGTGATATAAATGAGCAGATAAAAGGAAATGAAGAATAATTCAAACCATAAAAACAACATTATTCATCTCCAAACAAAGAAATTAATGATCAAAACTCTAAGAAACCTGAAAAACAGCTTAGTAACACGTATGAAAAAGAAACTCTTTGGAGTATAAGCTTCGATGGTTCCTGCAGAAAAACTAGTTCCAGGGCTGGCATCTGGATACACAATACTAATGAAGGTAATTATTTTAGATTAGAATTCCAATGTACCAATAACATTTCGGAATATGAGGCCCTTCTCCTTGGCCTACACTTACTCAAAGACTTAGGTGCCAAGAAAATATAAGCCCAGGGAGATTCAGAACTTGTAATTAGAAAAATCAAGGGTGAATATTCAGCAAAAAACTCAAGACTGAGAGAATACAAGAATGCAGCATTAGACATCCTTAAAAATTTCGAAAGATATGAACTCACTTATGTTCCTAGGACTTAAAATAGCCTAGCCAGTGAACTCACCTTTGCTGCAAGAAATTGCCAAAAACCATTTGCGAACGAACAATACAGTATCCAAGTCAAAAATCATCCTACAATGCTGGAAAACATTGACCATTGGCAAATATTCAAATATGATGAGAAAATTGATGATTTTTTTCAATCTACCAATGAGTTTGAAATGACTAAAAGAAACTTAGGACATGAAGAAAGAAGTCTTGACAAAAATGAAGACCAAGAGCTAGATTTACCTTCCCCAACAAATATAAACATGATTAATCATCCGTATGAAGCTGAAACATGTGAGGACCTAGACCAAAGAGAGCTTGAAGTCTTACATTGTGAAAATGACACCATACCTAGAGGTCTTGCACCCTTAGAGGAATTGTTTGATTTTAATGACGTGGACAAAAAACCAAAAATGGAATATACAAAGGTTGATATAGAAGAATATAACATAGGAAGCACAGAAGAACAAAAAATTATCAAATTGTCTAAAACTCTCCCTCCTCACATAAAATAGAAATACATTGAGTTGTTTAAAGAGTTTAAAGATGTGTTCGCATGGGGATACCAAGATTTGAAATCATATGACACAAGCATCATTCAACATAAGATCCCCCTCAAGGAAAACCAGAAACCTTTCAAACAAAATTTGAGAAGAATAAATCCAGTCTTACTGCCTTCAGTTGAGAATGAAATAAAAAAAATGTATGATGCTGGGATAATAGTTTCCCTTAGGTACTCTGAGTGGATTTCAAATTTGGTATCAGTTAGAAAAAAGACCAGTGAGATTAGACTTTGTATTGATTTCCGAAATCTGAATAGAGCCTCTTTAAAAAACAACTATCCTTTTCCTAAAATGGACTACATACTTCAGAAAGTGCTGGGTGCTAAAAGAATCTCATTGCTTGATGGTTTTTCCGAATACAACCAAGTTCTGGTTTTTCCTAGTCATCAACACAAAACTGCTTTCACCACGCCTTGGGGCACTTTCATGTATGTAAAAATGCCTTTTGGATTAATGAATGCTGGTGCCACATTCCAAAGAGCCATGGACATAGATTTATCAGAAGACATAGGTTATTTCATAGTCATATATTTTGACGACATCATAGTATATTCCAAATCAGATGAAGAGCATCTGGTTCACTTCAGAAAGATTTTCAAAAAATGTAGAAAATATGGTTTATCTCAGAATCCCAAGAAAACACTTTTCGGTCTCGAAGAAGAAAAACTCCTAGGTCACATCATTTCTGAAGATGGAATAAAAATAGACCCCAAAAGAATCAAAGGCATACTACAAATCAGTCACCCTAGAAACATTAAGGAATTACAATCCTTTATTGGAAAAATTAATTTCTTAAGAAGATTCATCCCAAATCTTGTCGAACTTCTGAGAGATATCACAAACATGTTAAAAAAGGAAGTTGGAGTTAAATGGACTACATAAGCCAAAAAATCTTTTGAATTGGTTAAAAATCCCTCACCGAAACACCAGTACTGATAAGCCCTGATTTCACCAAAGATTTTTACATTTTCTCATTTGCATCTGAACTTACAATAGCTGCAGTATTATTACAAAAGAACGCAGCAGGGCAAGAACAACCCATAGCCTTTTCTAGAAAATCCCTAAGAGATGCTCCCTTGAAATATAATATTATGGAAAAATAGGCACTCGCATTGGTAAAAGCACTGAAATATTTCCGCGTTTATATCTTGCATTCTCATATCATCGCTTTCGTTCCCAATACCGTCATCAAAGATATATTAAATCAAGATCCTAATGGTAAAAGGGGAAAATGGAACACTATCATCTTAGAATATGAATTAGAAATACGACCCATGAAACTTGTTAAGGGACAAGGACTCGCAAGACTGATGGCTGAAACGAACCTCCAAGCATTAGATATAAATTTTGTTGACACCTTAGAAGAACAGGAAGAATGCGCAGCCCCTCATGTGGAAGAAATGTTTTTAAATTCATCTTGGTATGCTGATATTCTTTATGTTTTATTTTATCTTAATGATCCTCCAACCTTGTCAAAGACAAAAGCAAGATTCCTCAAACAAAAATCTTTGAAGTTTTGTATTTTAGATGGAATTCTGTATTGGAAAAATCCCACCGGTATGATGCTTAAATGTTTGCTTGAGGATGATGCAGAAAAAATTATGCATGAAATGCACGAAGGAGAATGCGGAGGGCATCTCTACTGTAAAACCACAGCCAAAAAAATCCTTAGAGCCGATTATTATTGGCCTACCTTGTTTACTGACACTCAAAAACTGGTTATGACATGCCATAAGTGCCAATTTTTTTATGGCAAGAAAAAACTTTTACCTTTTCCCTTACATCCCATCATAGTTGAAGGACCTTTCCAACAATGGGGTTTAGATCTTATTGGGGAGATTCATCCTTCTTCATCTGCTCAACACAAGTGGATCCTTATAGCCACTGATTACCTTACCAAATGGATAGAAGCCATACACTCTAGGAATTCTACCGATTCAGTCATCATCAAGTTTCTAGAAACCAACAGATTCGGCTGTCCTAGGAAAATTATCACGGATAACACTGTTGCCTTTTCCTCCAAAAGAATGGTTTACTTCTGTTAAAAATACCATATTACATTAGGAAATTCCACAGCTTATTACCCTCAAGGTAATGGTTTAGCTGAGTCCTCCAACAAAATCCTAGTCAACATCATTAAGAAGCTTCTTGAACAAAATCAAAAGGCATGGCATGGAAAACTAGTGCATGCACTATGGGTTGATAGACTAACCACCAAAAAATCAATCAATATGTCTCCCTATCAACTAGTGTATGGCATGGATGCCATTTTCCCAACATCTTTAGGGGTTCCAGTGATAAATCTATTACAAGAAGTTCAAACATAAGAAAATGACATGCAAAGGAGGATAAATCAGACTATCCATTTAAAGCAAACAAGAGAAGAAGTTTACCAAACGACTCAGCTAGCGCAAGATAAGATGAAACAAATTTTTGACAGAAGGACCAAGGAAAATGATTTTCATATTGGGGATAAAGTGTTAAAATGGGATTCCAGAAGAGAAGATAAAGGAAAGCATGGTAAGTTTGAAAACTTATGGAAAGGGCCTTTCATTATCAGTTCAGTTAGCGGAAAAAATGCTTTTTTCATGCAAGAACCTGATGGGACTGAAACTTTTGGAGGTCCTGTGAATGGCAGTACACTAAAATATTACTTTTGTCAAGAGCTTTAGTTTTAATTTTTTCACTCATTATACATATTATTGTTTGAAGAAATAAATAAAAAAGTAGAAAATACAAAAACAGTAGAAAAGTCGAAAAGAGGGCAGTTTTAGAAGATAGCAGAAAAGCCCCATGTTCAAAAAATAGTCATGCTGAAAGTGCGCAAGTCTAAATGCCACTACTAGTGCTCAAAAGATGTCTTGTTTAGTTATATAGCCTAATCATAACTGGACATGTTTTAAATTTATTGATGATAATTTAGTGAAAGAAGTGATAGTCAAATTGTGTAAGCTTGACTTGTCAAAGAAATTAGATTAGGAAAAGATACTAGTTCCACACGCTAAAAAATGAACCAAAGAGGAAAACAGGGATGAAAAACAAACTATGTATCATATCCCTGATTTTTCTAAACCTTATTTTAGTGCAAAATAATATTTGTGTGCAGCTTGTCTTTTATGCCACAAACACATGACAAATCAGACCGTCTAATCCTGATTTGGCCATTTTTCAATTTCATGTTTTAGTGTAGTGAATGAAATCATGTCAAACAGCTTAATGTTGACAGTCGATCTAGCATAGGTAGAGAATCAAAGGAGTTCATCAGTTTAATCTAAAATCCCGAAAGATATAAGTGTAGAATTAGATAGTGTCTTTTTTAAAAATATCATGTCAAAGGGTTGCTAGTCCAAATGCACCAAAAGAAGAAAAAATGATAGGAAATATAGCTGGGTAGGTAGAGATGACTTTGATGCTAATCATGCTGTCAATTTTCAGAAATAACATCAAGAAAGAAATAAATTTGCGCCAATGGATAAGGCACTGGTCTTCACAAACTAGAGATCTGTAGTTCTGGACACCTCCTGAAAAGGAGCTTCCCTCCCCAAATGGAGCCACTGTTAGTCATCAATATTTTTACCTGTTATTGATGAATAGTTTCCTTAGATGAGTTTTCTAGAAGCTGACCTCAAAACTATCAATTTTTCATCTAGAAAACACCGTAAAACAATGTTTTTCCTCCTACCCCTTCCTGTTAGTCTATGATGAGAACAAACTCCAGTTTTCAAGTCCTATCTTGTTTCAGCAAAGTATCCCTTTCTATAGCTGTCATAGTTGTGAATTATTTGCTATCATTTACCCTTGTTTCTCATGCCATTCATTATCCAAAGGTTGACAAAGTGTCTGCAACTCTATCCTTGGTCATCTTGTCATTTGAAAATCTAATCATGCCTAAGAAAACACTCAGAATATGTGAAAATTTTCCCTAAGTTAGATAGTGGTGTTTAGGGAGTTTTTCCTTGGCTAAGATATCCTAGGCCAAAAAGCCTCTGTCTATTACCAGTCAACCATGAATTAGTTCCTATTCTGCAAATCAAGCATTGTTCTATCCATATGTCACACACCACTAAGAGGTCACTTTGTCTCATTTCAGAAGAAGTTCAACAAAGGTCCAAATCAGGAAAAGAGAAGGTTTGTCACTTTCTGAAGAAAAATGCTTAGATCAGGAAAAATCTCCATGAAACACCAAAAGAGCTCTCCAAGGTTCCAAAGCAACTGTTTTTACATCTCTGCAGGGGTGTAATTGAATGATGATCATTGTACAAAGGAGGGAAAAAGGGAAAATTTCAACAGGTCCTTCATGCTGACTTAGTTTGCCATCAAGGCAAGTAAAGTACAGTAAGAAAGAGCAGCAAGTGTACATGTTATAAATTCAAATGTTGCCTAAAGAGTAGAGATCATTCCTCATGTCAAATGAACAAAAAATACTGAGTGATGATGATCAGCAGTGCTCCATAATCTCCTCCAAAAGCAGTGCTCCATAATCACCTCCAAAAGTGTTGTTGCCTAGTCTTTCCGAAGGGCATCATCATGTAAGGCATAAGAAGACAACTGCTTCTTATGTTACCTTGAACCTGGGTTTTGAAAAGTAGTCAAAGGCAATTTCAATGAACCTCTCACAACACAGTCAAGGGAAAAGACAGTTTAATGATATCTAGCAGCAAACACTTTCCAGGTACAAATCACATTTCTTCTAGTTTTGTGTTCACAGTGATATTTTACAAAGGATATATACATCTCAGACAAGGCCTCATAAAGCAAGAGGACATGAGTTTCAAGTGATTTTATCAATGATAAATGTCAATTTCTACTTTGTTTCCTATTGGAATTCTTCAAACAAACATACAGAGCAAGGTACAGTGATTTGAAATAGATGTAGATCCTGTGTTAAAGATGACCTCCTTCAAAGAGCAGAGGGTTAGAAACACAGCGATAACCTCCTTCAATGATAAGTAGAGGGTTAGAAGACACATTGTTGTGACCTCCTTCACTAATAAGTAGAGGGTCAAACATGTTTTTGAGAAACTTCAATGGCTTCTCGGCACTTTTTCCTCCAAAGGATGAACAGAAGATGCATAGCAAGGTTTAAAATTGCATTTGAAAAGTCTTTGTTGGTAAGACCATGTTGAGAAACAGTGGTAAAAAAAATGAAAGTTTATAAGTTAAGGGCCTATTTCACATCAAAAGAAAAACAATGACATGATGATGCTAAAAAACCTCTGCTCTTATGTTTATAAAAGCCTTCTTCAAAGGATGAATCAAAGGTTATATTTTTGATTTAAAGCAGCCTCATCTGAATGGTAAAATTGGTAGACTAAGCTCTGTTTCTAGTCATTTCTGCAAACCGGTATACAGAAACATTCACATAGAAGGTGTATGTAAAAAAGGGCATGCTTGTTTTTAAACAAATCCATTATGGTTCATCGAAGATACTTCTTCCAAGTGATGAATAAAAGGGAAAGAACCAAGAGTTACTTTTTCAGATCATTTAAAAGATAGTATGGCACAGTGTCTGATAAAGGTAAATTTTATGATTTAGAAGCCTCCTTCATCATACAGACAGAGAAAACACATGGTTTAAATGACCTCCTTTACTTCACAAACAATGGGTTCACATAATGGTTTCAAAAGGCTGCAGTAGAAATGATTTTGTGAGCCTCTTTGACATGATATACAATGTCATGGTCTTGGAGAAAACCTTCCATGTGAATAGGCAATAAACACTGTTGTTTTTAGCCTCTTTCCTCATAAAAGAGCGCCCATAAGAGTATTTCGAAAAAAGGGCCCTTCATCATACTAGCAGAAGACCAAGTCATGGTTTAAGGAACGTTTTCACTTCATAAAAGAATTGAGTTGCATTGTGATGATTAAGAGGCTGCAGTGGTGTTTTTATGATAAACTCCTTTGTAAACAAAAAAAAAGGGGGCAAAACACAGTTTGATAATTCCTGCATGACAAGCGGGAGATTAAAAATCATCAGAGTTGAATATAGGTTTTGAAGAGGAAATTTGCAGTGAATTTAGAGTTGAAACATCAGCCCTTTTCAAAAAAATTCTTTCAACAATCAAAGGAAGAAAATTGTCTTCATACAAAATCAATAGAGTCATTTTGTTTTAACAACAAATGATAAGAAAGGGAAAAAGGGTGAATTCTTTTGTTTTTTAAAAATAGATAAAGGAAGGGAGGATTCTTTGAACCCTCATCAAGTATAAAACTCGAGAAAACATACTATTCACTATTATGGAAAGCCAAGTCAAGGAAGAGAGAAAAATTTTTGACCGTTTTTAAGTCATTTGCAACTGGTTTCAATGCGTGGCGCGCCTGTAGGCGCTTATTGAATAAATTTGTTAAAGGCGTGGCGCGCTTGTGCGGTTGCGTGGCACACCTGTGCCCGGTGTTCAACGGGCGCCCAGGGATGACCCGACAACTCAAACATGGTGCGTTCTTTCCCATTCAGGCCTGCCCAACCCAACAACCATTTCTGAACACGGTTTCTGCCAGCCCAGGCCAATACTAAAAGAAGCCACCAAAGGTGTTGAAGATCAATTTTTACACAACGAACTCTTCCCCAAACACAGTAAAACACATTTTTCAAAGGTATTTACATCTCTTGGGCCAAAATTTTTGTTTTAAAGTAAAGTTAAAGGAAAAGATCAGTAATGTCAAGAAGCTAGAAGTCTGTTGTTTTAAGAGGCTTGTTTGTCAAAGTAAGGAGCTGAACATAGTGCTGAAAGGAAAGTCACTGTGTGAAGAAAAAACCTATTATAGTTTAAAGCTTGTTTCAAAATCAATGCATATAAAACAAAACAGTCTTATAGAGAGAAAACTGGGATTATTTTGAAGATCTTTACTGAGTAACAAGAGAAGATATTGTTGTTGACAAACAAACTAACCTTCATCCAAAAAGAACTTGCTTTCTAAGATCATCACAGAGAAACAGTGACTGGGGGATAAGGGTTTGTTATCAATGTCAAAAGGTCCCTTATGTTGGATAAATAATAGAGCTTAGCTTTGGTAGGGAGACTAATCATTCCAGGTCAAGAGCTTGTACCACATAAAACAGAGAATTGTTGTTTAAAAAACTAGTGCCTTGTGAAAGTTTAAAATTGTTTTTCAAGAACATGAAGGATCATACAGTATATAAACGGAAGACAGAGTTCGTTTTGAAAGCTGCTTACTAAGTGACAGGGAGACTACCTTTTTAGAGAAACAGTGATCATCAAAGAGGAAACATAGCTATTTCCAAACATATTCTGTTTATCTAAAAATCACAGATAAGCAGTGATAAAGGAGGAAAGATTTTTTGTGTCAAAGACAAAAGGGGACTTGTCTTTAAAAAACCACAAATAGATCTTATTAAAGACCTCTTTGCTCAAGACACTGTGATGGAGAAGTAAATTTGTTTTCATTTAACAAATACTTTCTTGCCAACTAAAGAGAAAATCAGTGCTCAAAGAAGAGGTCTATTTTTCAATACAGTTCAAGGTCTTGTTTTGGTAAGTCAGTAAGGAGGTATCAAAAGAAAAAATACCTCCAAAGAAGGACAACAGAAGTGGGTATCACAATAGGTATGAGCCTATTACAACTCAGGAAGTGAATGAATCTTCTTCAGTACTCTTCAATTTTCATGAAGTATGGTGCTTGGATTTTTTCCAAAAAGTCCAAGAAGTAAAAAATCACCCTCCTTTGACTCATTTGTTTGCTTTGAGGCTGCAAGGAAAGCATGTCCATCTAGCAGGTCTAGATTTCAAACTCACTCCTAGGGCTATCTCCAAAGCAACTTGTTATGATTTTACGGCAGATATAATAAATATTTTACTGAGAGAAAAATAAACATAAAGAACCCAGCAACAAATCATAAACATAAACAAAATGTTTAACCGGGAAAACCCCAAGTCTGGGGAAAAACCCAACCAATGAAATTTCATTAAACATTGGCCAAAACCCTGGCCAATCCGGCCAAGTGAGCCTTCATTGCTCACCTCCAGGCCTGCATTACAATGAAGTGTTCCCAGACTTTTTATAGGCTCCATTACATGCAATACCATGGGTCAAAACCATGGGTGCAAAAAACTGTGTGCCCCAAAACCACTACTCTTTACCCTAGTCAACTTTGACTCTATCCCGAGTCAAGTTTACCTAACAATTCCTCCCTTAAACTTGACTTGGGGTTCCTTGACTAAATCCAGCCAAACCTGCTAGATGAGACAACCCCGCTCACTCTAGCTCTTCCCCCCTCACATTTTTACCCAGGGTAATTGTTAAAATTGACATCCCCCCTATCACCTAGGTCTAACCCAGACTTTACCAGTGATTATCCAGGGGTACGCATGTCATACCAGGTCTTACAGCAGTATCCCATTTACATGTAAAACATTAACTCCATTATAATAATTTTTTTTTTTTTTTCATTGTTGCTGTTCTTTGTATGACCATTCTCTACATTCATACATGATGTCCTCTCCAAAGAGGACATCATAGTTGTACATCAATCTGCCAAACGACATCAATGTCCATATAAAAAGAATCCATCTACCGGATTACATGGGTCACCAGCCTCTGTAACCGCCAGTCCTATAGGAATTCTCTTCAGATACATGGTTCATCAATTTTTAATTAATCCTCCTGCACATCTGCTCTCTCATTTTGACAAAGCCTCAATGTCATTTGATTGACACATTCTGTCAAAAAGAATTTACGGCAGAAATAATAAATATTTTATTGAGAGAAAAATAAACATAAAGAACCCAGCAACAAATCATAAACATAAACACAATGTTTAACCGGGAAAACCCCAAGTCCAGGGAAAAACCCAACCAATGAAATTTCATTAAAAATTGGCCAAAACCCTGGCCAATCCGTCCAAGTGAGCCTTCACCGCTCACCTCCAGGCCTGCATTACAATGAAGCGTTCCCAGCCTTTTTATAGGCTCCATTACATGCAATACCATGGGTCAAAACCATGGGTGCACAAAACCATGTGCCCCAAAACCACTACTATTTACCCTAGTCAACTTTGATTCTATCCCGAGTCAAGTTTACCTAACACAACTAAGATCCCCTATATAGGAGAAAAGTGGTTCAAATAAACATACCTAGATCTGAATAACTATAAACCCTTTCTAAAACCAGACCATCAAGATGATTTCCAAGCTATTTTCCATTTTTCTCACTTATTGAGCAGCTATGCCCCCCTCATGAAAGTCATCATGAAGTATTTCACATGTGAAGGGAGGTTTTCTCGGACTTATGCCTATCACATCAGGCTTCTTATGCATTTCACAAGAACTCAGTTGCTGAACCTACCTTTCTTCCTCTATAGAAGCATTGACAAGATGGCCTCTACTATCCAAAAGAAGCCCTTCGCTCAACAAAAAGCTTGTTTTTTTAATCATTCCCTTATCAAGATCATCATCCTCCATCAACTTGAGAAAAAGGGAGTTTCTTGGGACTCTTTCATCTCCCATCCCGATTTTGCCATTGCCTCTTCATCTCATGCGCCTTCCTCACCATCCACTCATCATGTTTCTCCTTCTTCTAGTAAATCCACTCCTAAAATGAAAAAATCTCCTATGATTGAGAGTGAAGAAGAGGAGAAGAAAACTAGTGATGAAGAAGGGAAAATTGACAAGAAGCAAACTAGTGATGATGAGGGATAAAGTAAAGAATCTAAGCATGAAAGTTGGGAAGAAGGAAATGATGGTGAGCATGAAAAAAATGATGGTAAGCATAGCAGTCATAAAGAGGAACATGATGGCAGGCAACAAAACAATAAGCATGAGGGTGATGAGGGACAAAATAGTGAAGGAAAAGAACACAACAGTGATGAAGAGAGAAAAGATAGAGATGAACAAGACTGTCCTCAAGAAAAAATACAAAGTGGCAGCCAAAACAGTGATGATGAGGGTCATAACAGTCCTCAAAGAGACACTAATGATGATAAACAAGACAGCCCTCAAGCAAGAAATGATGATGGCAAGCAAACACCAAATAGTGAGCATTCCGAAGGGGGCAACATGGAGCAAAAAGATCAAAGTAGTCCTAAGGGCAGCCAAGACCAAATCAACGACCATGTTCATAGCAGTGGTGAAGACAAAAAAGGCAATCTTCAAGCAGAAGAAAACAGTGACAAAGGTGAAGCTGGAGAAGATGATGATGGAGACAGCATGGTGAAAGACCAAGTTGAGCAAGTACAAGCAGATAAACCACCTCTCCCTTCTCCTCAACATAGCCAAGAGCATGTGCTAGCTGCCTCTCCTAGGCAAGGGGCCATGACTCTTCCTCCAAAATGGGCGAAACCTAGAAATAGTAGATCTGCAAAGAATAAGATCACTCCAGCAGTGACTAGAAATGTCACAAGAGTGCTAAGAAGTAGAGGCAAACTGCCTAAGAAGAGTATTGTTGAATTTCCAAAGAGGAAGAGGACCAAGAAGTCTATCCAAGGCAAGGGGAAAGAAAAAGAGGAACAACAAGAGAGTAGTCATGAAAAGGAAAGGGAGTTTGACATCATACAGATAGACAGTGATGCTGGAGATGATGAAGCTAGGATTCTTGAGGCTGTTTTGCAAAACAGAGAAGCCCAAATTCATGACCTACAAGCTGATCTAGAAAGGTCAAAGGACCTCATACATGTTCTGCAAATGCAAAACAAACAAATGAGTGGTCAAATGGCAGTTTACGAGGCCCGAGATTTCAAATACCAAAGGGAAGCCTACAAAGCACAAATTAAGCTTGAAGAGCTTATGGGCGAATCTGATGATACTGAAGAAGAAGAGCAGCCAATGAGAAAGAGGCCTAGGACTATGGGTCTCAAGAAAGTTTTGGAGAAAAAGAAGGAAGAAGAGGCAGCCCTTGTTTGATCTTATCCTCTCACTCAATTTCTCACCCAAGAAATAGAGAATGATAAAGAATCATGGCTTGAAAGGGCCAACAAGCATTTGGAGGATAAATTAGAGAAAGCTAACAAAGACTTGAGTCTACAAAAGAAGATGATCGGGCACTACAAGAAGTTGAACCAATTTGCCCGAAGAAAGCTCAAACTTGCTCAAGAAAAGCTCAAGGCTGCCTGAAAGAGGCACCCAGTAGAAAAAGTGGAGAAAGGCACATTAGGGCTTGAAATATTGACCTCATATTCCTTACATGCTTCTAAGAACCTATAAGGGGCTTGCTCGCCAAAATTGAGCAAATTTTGACATGATTTTGTTTTTTGTGTTTTTTGGCCATAATTGCACATTTTTCAAGGCGCTGCCATGGGTGATAAGAGCATCCTCAGCTCATGAAAGTCATTTTTTTGGATGGAATAAATTCAGGGGCAGATACTCACAAATTTTCAGATCCAAATGAGGTGTTTTGGTTCCCCAAAGAGGGGAAAAACAGTGATTTTTTAACTTTCTGCCTCACATATCAGCAAGGGCTACTTTTTTGGTTTTTTCCACTCAGTCCACCTTTTGGCATACTTCTAGAGATCAGTTTGGGAAAATCTAGGGCTTTGCAATGAGCCATCATGAGCCTCATTTTGACATCGGGAGGTCCCTCAAAAGTGGTATACAACACAGGAAATTTTCTGCTGCTACGTTCCTGTAGCATTTTGGCAAAAAGGAAGATTTCTGAAGATGCTCATCCAAATGTGCGTTAAGCCTTTTTTGGCCATTGTCAGTCATGAAAAGTAAATTTTATTTCCTTTTTTATCATTTTAAGATATTTTTAAAATATTTTGTGCCTTGGGATTTGCAAAGCCTCAAGGACAAAATCAGATATTTATAATAGGCCAATGGCCTTCTAGATGCTCTTGGATAGTTTATTTATCTTTAGCCTATATATTCCAAGAGACTTCATTGTATCAAGAGGTTGAACTTGATGTTATAGAGCAATACATGGTTATACAAGCTTGGAAGAAATACTTTGTCTCATGAAGTGGATATTGTCTTATGTGTTTTGGATGGTGGAAGAGGATTGTTGTAGGATTCCATGACTTGGTAAATGGTATAGTGTTCCTTCTCTGTTATGTTTCCTTAGTTTATCATACATGTTTTCATGCTTCTTGCTTGCTGTAAGACAGTAAAGAATAGATTTGACACATGCCCATGGAGGCACCTCAATTTTCCTGATTCATTATGGCTTCTATGTTTGTCTTCTTTGTTAGTTATGTCAAAGAATTCTTAACTGCTCTTTGATACCCTAAGAACTTGTTATTAATTTCATTAATGGTTATTATGTATGATATCTAGTATGATTAACGGTATGCCCTGTTTACTTGTAGCTAACCAAAACCCCATTACTGAAACCTTTCTCTAAATGTTTGATTGTCCTAGTTTAACGAAAGAGGTCTTGTTTCGAACTTGTCCTTTGCCTATGCTCTGCAATCTTAGTTCAAAGTTCCCGATAGCTCAAATATGATGTTTAGGAGTTCCCTCTTCATAGATTGAGTTATTTGTTTGTCTTGTTTGTTTTCCCGAAAGTTTGAAGGTGATTTTCCCAAATTTAGAGGGTCTTATAATTCTATGTATCGCCTGAATGTTTATTTTATACATCTATCAGTTTGAAAGTTTCATTTATCGTGACTAATGGTTAGCCCTACCACATAGATGTCTGCTGTAAAACTATTTATGCTTAAAACTATTTGTCCTTCACAAACCTAGTGTCCATCCCATTTCACTTCACCTAAAGAATCCATTTTACCTCGACCAAATCTGCCCCACAATATACCTTGTCCACCATTTGAGGCTTTCTCGACCTTTTCGACCCCATAGCCTAGTTGATCTGACAATATTTTTATCTATTGATCCTTTGGTCAGTTCTTCCCTCAAAAAACCTAAAAAAAACTAAAAACACACTTAACAACTAGCCTAAAATTAGATACATAGAAAGCAAACAAGTTTACATCCTTTGCACAAATAGAGAGAGCCCTCTCTGAGTCCAGGAAGGCTAGGTCCTTGGGGTCCAAAGTTGGTTTGATGTTACCATGTCACTTGGCTTGCCAATCTGCCGAATCACAGGACCCTAAGAGGATTAACGCAACATAAATAGGGACCCTCTCGCGAATTTATAAGCAACCATCGTGAATGAGAGTGAGTAAATGGCAAGCCAACCAATATATGACGTTGTAATGGCCAAAGTGGGGCATTCGGAGTAGATTCAGAAGTCTGGATCCTGCCAAGACGCATACCCAGAACCGAGGTACTACCATGATTCCATCATCCTTATGGATTGTATCAAAGTATAGGGCAGGGGCCAATTCTAGGAGGGCGTCATAGTCTGCCAAATCGTGATCATCAAACTTGACCTCATGGAGGCATCCGAAAGGATCACTGAGGATGGGGACTTCTCCTGGGGTTAAAGGGGTTTGCAGGTAGGTGACCAAGCCATCCAAGTTTTTTGGCATTCGTGTAGATGGCCTTCGCGGCCCAACAAAGTGGGGTAATGAATTGATCAGGTTAGCCGGCAGAGCACCATCCTGTTCATCTTGTTCTGAGGGTGGGGGCCTAGCATGCCTTGGGGAGCTTCGAGGCCATCTTGCTGCCTTCGGGGTTTTCCCTCAGCTTTGCACTTTTCCCTTGCCTTTCCTTGTGACCATCGGTGGGGGGGGGGGGGGTGAACTGCTGTTAATTCAGGCTCAACCTCCAAGATTTCTTCATCATCAGTCTCTGTCGGGGCTGAGGGTTCGGCAGGGGTAGTAGCCAACATCCTTGCACGAAAAATTAATCCTGGCTCTAGGTGACTACTATCATATGGAGGAGGTTGACCAGACATGAGAGGGACACTTCAGTTATGAGGACGCTTGTTGCTCAAATGCTTTCACGAGACGCTTAAGGTAGGCCGGTTGTAGAAATGAGACGATACCTCTAACTAGGTTATCCTGCCCCCTTTTAAGCACTTTTGAGTGTGTGATAGAGAAGGAAATTTTACTAGGGGTGGGTTCCCAGAGGAACGGTAAAAATTTCCCATAACTCAACCTGCTAAAGGCACGAGAGCCACTTCTTCCAACGATAACTTCTACTTTTTACCTGTAGGTACTGTTCCAACGGTTAGTTCGCGTGTCCTCAGTGATTTTGACATACTTGTCACACTAGGGTTACTTATTGGTGACAATTGCATACCTTCCACCAACACAGGCTTGCTTCCTAGGCAACTCCTGACCCAAGACCAAGATAAGTTGACCATATGTCCTACTAAGGCCCCAAGAGGTGTTGTTTCCAGACTATACCACCTGACCCTTAATTGCTTTGTCGCCGTAGGGGTGGCCCGATGCATGTGACCACTACCTGCTTAGCCTATAACTGTCGTAGGAGGCTTGTTGCTTGTTCATGGGCCGGTGTGATCCTCTCCCGGGGTGGGTTCACAATTGTTGATCAAGCCTAGCTATGTCCAGGTTTTCTCCTTCGAGACCATAGGGAGGAATTCCTTTGCGATGCGAAGACAACGCAGCGTAGAGGCTTCACCTAACCAGTTCTGCCAAGTTTCTAGTTCCTCACTGGGATCAGACAATCCCTCAATATCCCCTTCATAGCACAGTAATTCATCCTTGGTTGGGTTGTCCCCATTTCGCACCATCAACCTATAGATATAATCCAAATCTCCTCCCTTGGGTATGGGTTCCGTATATCGGTTGCCTTCCTCATGGTCTAATGGCACGACTACCCTTGCACCATTATTTTCAAATACCATGCTTCATTTTTTTAAGTTAATGATACCGCCCATGTTGATGGCCCAATCCAATCCCAGTAGCGCAAGGTGGGGGTCTGCATCCCTGGTGATCTGAATGACTTCGAAGTCAGCCCAGAATCTTACCCCCACGACATCCACGATAATCCCAGAGAGCCTCCCTAGAGGTACTATTTTTTGGTGATTGGCCATTCGAAGCTGGATGGTGGAACTTTCCAACTTTGGTTCCCCCATGCTTTGCCAAGTTTGCTTAGGTAATATATTGGCGTCTGATCCGAGGTCTAAGATAACCCAATCCATCTCGTAGTTGCCAATCTGGAATGTCAGCTGCATCTCCCTGCCAGTGCGTCTTTGATATTTGTATAACTTATGCACATCCTTAACGTTGAGTGACAGGGCAGTGTGTGTTGTGCAGCTCTCTAGTAACGCCTGTAGATTTCGTAATGCCTGGGGGTCACACAGTAGTCTCATACATGCATGCAGGAAAGGTTTAACCTCCTCGGCTACCTTTAAGTCCCCAGAGCCGGTGGATGTAGAGGCTTTAGTCTCAAACAAGTCCTTCCGAGCTTCCATAAACATTTCCCTCGCTTTGGCTAGGTCCAGCCTTTCTTGGTTGCTAAATGCTCTATGGATCAGTGTTTCAGTTTCATCTTTCTCGTCGATTCCCCTAGTCTCCAATCCGCTGTGCATTACCACATTTACCTTTAGGTCCTTACCCCTTAGCTCAGTCTGGACCCTTCGCAAATTCTATAGAGATGGGAGTTGCTTTTCCTGTATCTTCAATTTCAAGGCTGGAAAATCCTCCAGCGTATGGCCCAACTGTCTACAATACCTACAAGATTTTCGTGTGGGGTTCAGGAAATCATTCGCAAAATTCCCCATGCCCCCACAGTTATAGCATATCAACTAGCCCCGATCCCGACTTGCACTTCTGCTTCGGCTCCTGTCCCTTCCTTCAGAGGGGGAGCCATCACTAGCCGTGGGGGTTTTCGGCGAGGTAGGGTCTAACTGTACTTCTGGTAGCTTTCCCCAGTCTATTACTAAATTATGGATTCGGTAGTCCTGCTCCTCATGGTCAACTGACTGGAAAAACCAGCACCAATGTTACTTTGGTTCTAAAACCTTGGTGCCCAGACAAGGTCATCGGTTGGTACTACGCAGCCCCTCCACACGGCTATCCCCGTACCAGACCGTAGATCCATTTGAGCTCTAATGTTCTAGGCTAGGCCCCCCTGACCCTGGGTGGCTTGGAATAGGTTCTCGTATTCGCAGGTGGCCTGATGGTTGTCCTAGTTTCATGCCAACCTGTCTTCCTTTTTCTCTTTGTAGATCCTGAATTTCTTGGTGCATAGCCCCAAGCTGCGCCTGGATCTGCTGTACCTCCAATGTAGCATCTGTCCTCAACGTAGCTTCTAGTTTCATGGCAGCTTCCAAAGATTTATCTTGCGAATCAAAAGTCTGGTGACCCAGAGGTATGCGTAAGTGAGGGAGTAGCATGGTGATGAACCATTATGTAAGTTGTCTGTCATCATACTGAAATTATCCTTCTCGAATAGCTTTCTTTAGGTGTTGATCCGCTTCCCACATGGACTCAGTTGCTCCCTGTTTGAAATCTTTTACGTCGACTACAATCTGAGAGTAGGATTTAGGTTTCTGAAACTGCTGTTTTAGGGCGTCCTTAATGTTTTGGATAGATGCGGTCCCATTTTGGGATACGTACCCCATATACCAGTCCAAATCTCTTTCTTCAAAGGCTAGGGATAGCTGCACGTTTTTCACAGTATTGCCCACCACGCCCTGCGCAACCCATATCAAGTCTGCCACAAACCAGAATTAATCGATGTCTTCCTCAGCCATGCCTTTAAAGGTAGGTAATTTTAAGTGCACTGCCATGTATCCTTTTTTATAAGTTTCCCGCAATTTCTTGTTAGTACCCAAATCCTTTCTCAAAATTCTCATGTCCCAGCAACGAAACCATTTTTTGGCTCGAGGGGTCCTGACCCAGGTTCGGAGCGCAAGGTTTTCCAAGAAACTGCTATACTACTGGCCCTTTCAGTAGTGACCTGCTTGCGCAGGTCAAAGTCTCACCCAAATTAGTATGGGTGGGTGCTAGAACCAGGTTTCCGCACCCTGAGAAAGGATAGGTAAGGCAAGCAGAGCTGCGCTAAGCCCTGTAATTCCCAGATTACTTTTCTCTACGTAGGGTTAATTAGGTCTCTATCCACATCCACGTGCGCTAGATCTATTATTATATGCCTTTATGATAGTAACACAACATTACATAAATAGAACATAACAGAACAGAACCAATCCAGATACCGAAAACACACTTACACAGATCTTCACAGCTTAAACACAAAAAATACACAGTGAAACAATTACCAATGATTCGCACAAGAGTACTCACAGATTCATTTCTATATCAATATTTCTTATTCATTCATTCATCAATCCTTCCTTACAATTCCCTTCCCAACCTGCGCACACAGCAGCAGGGTCCGCACACAGCTGGACTTGGATCTCCGTGCACACAGCTAACATGAGTCCTTTCCCCCGAAACCCAGACAGATAGCTTAAACCACAATTCACATCAATAGCTTATCATTTCCTATCCTTTACAATACAAAATGTCCCTCTATTTATACCAATCTAGCCTAGACTTTCCTATGGTCCTTAAACCGTGGTTTTCGGACCCCTGGTCTAACCTTTTACCCATTACAATGATTTCGGGGCTTTGACCCGCCCCAAAACCCATCCGCTAGATTAAATCTAATAAAAAATAGTCAAAATGGACCAGTTTCGCAGCTTGTAGGAGACCCTGTTCCAACAAAGGCAATGAGGCTTTAGGTAGGAAAGAAGGATAAAAAATGAGAGAAATAAACCCATAATGAGTCTTTAAGAGCAGCAGGGTGACTTTGAGAAGGCAAACTGAGAGATATGGAGAAAGGCTTTATGAAGATAATGAAGGCAGTGAGATTTTTGAAGATATTTGATTGTCAAGGAATGCTATCTTCAGCTGCTTGTAATAAATCCATAGTCACCTAGTGAATCTATAGAATACAAAAGGATAACACTTCCTTTGTCAAATCCCTTGCGGTAAAATTGGGATGGTCTCTGTTGACCAAGGACTCCCTATGGTCCATGGTTATGAGAATGAATTAAATTTATCCTAGAGATATTATAGACTGGGTCCGCAATCCTGTTAAGCCTTCTAAGGGTGGGTCGGTAGTTTGGAGGTCCACCTTTGGAGCCAAGGGCCTGATTGAGGAAGGACTGGTCTGGAAGGTAGGAAACAGGCATCATATCAGATTGGGACTGGACCCATGGGTTGCCTATAATGAAGCTTACTCTCTTTCGGAGGCTTGCAGATTCCACCTTGCTGACAAAGGTCTTTTGTTCCTTAATCAAGTAGACAATCCTGAAACCACTTCCATCTACGGAAAAGGTTGGAAATATTGGGCTGATCTTTGGCTAGACCCAGTCTAGGTTGAAACATGGAACCTTTACACAAATGAACTTCTCAAAACAAATGTGCGCATTCGGGATGAGATTTACACTCTTAGATAGGGATTTGCACCATCTGGAAAGTACTCTCCCAAGTTAGCTTATTACCATCTTATGGGGAATAAAGGTTGGGTGAAGGCTGAATGGTGGCATAAACCATTCTTGAAGTTGAAAAGCCTTTCAAATGGTTTACTCTTTTTTTGGTGCCTGTTGGAAAACAAGATCCCCTCTTGGGACAATTTACAAAAAAGGAAGAAGGAGGGCCCGGGTAGGTAACCCTTATGTAAACAGGGCTCTGAATCGGTGGCCCATCTGTTTTTGCACTACTCCTTCAGTTTAAAGGCATGGGAAGGGTTCTGAACTTTGGCTGGTTGCACACTACAATAGACAGGACACTCGATCAAGAAATCCTAACAGACTTGGTGGAATGGTTGCTCAACCTAGAAACAAAAATCGATACCCTTGTTAATGGCATGGGGAATTTGGCTTGCCAGAAATAATGCTATATTTAGGAATGAAGACACCCCTTTACACATTGTTTCTCGGAATGGAGCAGCTATCTATGCCCTTCTTCCTGAACAAGAAACTACAACAAAGAAAAGGGTCATTATCTCTGAGACAATCAGGTGTGATATCCCTTGGGAATATTTTGACGAAGTGTCAGAACCGGGGAATATGAGTGGTGCTGGAATTTTTATTCATTTAAACCAGGCTCAGAGACTGGAAGCCTCTATCAGACTTGGACAGGGTTCAAACAACTATGCAGAGATCAAAGCTTTACACCTCCTCCCATGTTGGCTCTCCCACCTGGAAATTAACTCTGCTCAGATTTTTGGGGACCCGCTCAATATCATAAAATGGTTCAATAAGGATTTTGTTTTCTCAAATTATGTTTTAAGACCTATCCTTGAAGAATGTTGGTTACTAAAGGCCCATTATACTTACACATATTTATGTCATATTTATAGGGAAAGGAATGTTGCTGCAAACCTCCTTTCTAAGGAGGTTTGACAGCAAGCTTCAGGCAGCTGGAGGACACGCGAAATAGGGCCAGAAGTCTCTATGGCTTTGGACCATCCTCCTTTTTCTTGAATTTTCTTCATCTGTCTCTTTTTTTATGTATATGTTCAGTATTTTCAGAAACGTTTTTTCTCATATATGAAAAAAACTTATATATTGTTTGTATCGTAAAAAACTCGGATGAGGATTAAATCCTCCACTGCTACTCTTTTTAACTTTATTCACAATGCTTTTGTTTCTGTTTAGGCTGTTTTCCTCTTAAGAGGAGGCCCAGGAACACGCATTCAGTGTATATTGTCTCAGGATCGACGATCTCTACTACACACAGGGTCATCTTTTCACAGTTTTGGGTTGTTTTCCTCCTAATAGGAGGCACAGATAGCATGTTTCTGTACGTTTTTGTTTTTTCATAGGGTCGATGATCTGTTGGCTGTTTTTCCCTTGAAAAAGGGAATATTTTGAACAAAATCGTCCTTTTATGGATGGGGTTTTGAGGATGGGCTGAACTATTTTGGCCGCAATTTGGGAGAGCTCAGACCTCTCCCAATAAATGCTTAAATGTATGTGCATAGTTAACTTTTTATGAATATAAAGAGTTCGATTTTTTCCTTGGAAAAAAAAAACATAACAAATAAATTTACTGTGTAAATACACTTATAAATAAATTGGTTTAATATGAATCTCTTGCCTTCCTTGTCCCTAGAAAATAAACCTTGAAAACTGTCTAGAAGCTTGAAGGGGAGCTACAATAGAAAATAAGCATTATTGTTTCAAACATAATGCAGTTTCCTTTTCATTAATGTCACCTCTGCGGTATAAAAATCATAGATTTAGATAACATAAATTATATGTGATTGTTGCTTCCTGCGTGTTTCACGGGTTCTGTAACATCGAGTGAATGAATATGTAATACCTTAGAACCATAAACATTTAAATTGATCTCATATTCTGAAATATAAATTAAATGGATCTGGATCAATTCAAGGGATGCAAGTTGCACATTAAAGTTCTTAAAAACAGAGTGTTGCAGCATCAGCCAATCTTGTGTATTCAAAAAATCTGGAGGGACGCAAGATTTATTTGATATCGAGAAATATCTCGAGTGCAAGCATAATTATTAATGCAACAAACCAAATTAATGAAATAGTTCAAGTACAGGGACAATTTACAGTAAAGAAAATTATTTTTAAAACATAAATTAAAAAATTGCGGCAAATTAAATATCATCAATTTGAAGATGGAGATTAAATAAAATTCACACAATAAATAATAATTTTAAATGATATTTAATCTAATGGATGTAGAGCGGTGTCGAGCTAGTCTAGCGGCCAACCCAACCAGCTCGCACCCACTATTAGCAACCTAGTTCACAAAAAAATTAAAGCCATTAGATGCAACAAATAAATAAACAGAGCAAGGCTAGAAATGCTTTAATTAATTCCTGAAAGCACAATATTTACATCATGAGGCAAACACTTTACTCCAATAAAAATGAGAATTGATCCATTGGTTATAACTGTGTGGTGATACAACTGGCCCAACTTCTTCTACCTTCTGCGCATTCCTTTTGTTCCTGTGCGTGCCTATGAGTGTGTATATATTGACTGATTAATTGAATGACCCCCCTCCACGAAATTTCTAAGCTTATATATATGCATCGAATTATAATTTTGGGGCTTTCAATCAGCCAATTGAAATATAGGAGGGCAGATTATCGATATTAACAATTTTCCAGGAATAAAATTAGTTTTGCAACTAAATGTCGAAATATGTGAATTTCTCCTCTTTTCCTAGAGTAGTGATATTACTGGAAAGTGAAATTTGACTACTGTATTCTTCTTTGTGTGATGATGAACTGTTCACATGTGTATCACTAGAAGGAACTAATTTTATCAGAGACTTCGGAATATCAATATCATCTTGACGAGAACAATGTTTGGCATGAGACAATAGAATGCGCATATGCCAGAAAATTACACGTGTAAGACCTCCACCATAATTACAATGGATTGAGGAGCTTTGTTGCTACATTTAGGAAGAGATATTAGTCCAGAAATAGCCGCAAGTCATCAAATATGTTTCTTTCATTAGCTTTGAGATGCCATCCAAGGAATACTTCATTGATTTGTTGTTGCAGTAGCCAATTCCCTTCTATATTTGGAGAAAAACATGCTTTTAACTTATCCTAATTCTGGAAAATCATATTGGAGCAGCATAACATAACTGTACCCATCCTCTAGTGTAGGACCATGATTGTAGTCCAAGAATCCTTCAGAGTGTAGATAACCATAAAATGATGCTGAAATTTGTTGCATGGTACAAGAAAGTAAATACAGGTCCATATCCTGTATAAAAGCATGATCAAACGAATTTTAAACCTGTAATAGACAAACCTTTATTAATCATGTTTTAATCCTAATAAAACAAGGGAAGTAAAAAATACTCTCGAAAATAATCATTTAGCCAAATAACAACATGAGAGATTTCAAGTAAAAATAAGACAAAATGGAGGCCCAACACATTTCATCTATGGTATGTTTCTAATTCCATGGTGGAAAATGGTATCCAGATTAGACTCCCCCCTCGCACTCTCACAGGCAATGCTGCCAAATGGTACATCGAGTTACCATGAGCTTCAGTCAATACTTTTTATGTCTTAGTAACGAAACTTCTTAAGAAAATTCAACTACCTATCCGATACGAAACCAGAATATAACTCTTAACCTCGATGCATGAAGACACTACCACCCACATCACATTCATGAATGGATACATAGGCAGAGGTTAGTCAAATCGCCAATCCAGGATCATCTATTATCAAACTGGTTTTGTGAGTCACTCTTTCCACCCCTTGCTAAAGACGTTTGCTTGTCTGTTGCAGTCATGGAAGACCAATCCATTCGTCCTGCACAACATATAGATCTTATCTATTCACAATTTGGGATGTTGTATGAGTTACTCCCCATTCCCCTGGCAAGCCGAATCCTCCCACTACTTAGTTACCCGGAGCACATGCTGATGGCCTCGTTGGTACAAATTTCGGTGTAGCTGTAAAACAGCTTAGTGGGCAAGCTTCCCATCCATCTTCGCCTGCCACTGCCCCTACCCAATTGAATTCTCTTCCTACCGCTGAGGTACACTCTGTGCAGTCTACACAAAAACCTAGCGGCAAGAACAAGAAGAATAAGAAAAAGACCTCTCCTTTTGTAATATTCCAAAAAGGAAAAGCAACAATATTAAACACAATAATGGAAATAACAGTCAATAATATTACATCAAGATATGAGACCAAAATGGAACCATTATATTATTCATATCAGCAGCAAATAAGTACAAAATACTAAGGCACAAATCATATGATATAGAGAAACACGCCTCCAATAATAAAAAATTCTCAAAAGTGAGATGTGGCTGCTATACAAAATGATGGAGAGCTACCACAATGAAGTCATAGTGAACATAGCTGCAGCTGGAAACATACAATAATATAAAAATACTGATATATGCCTCAAGAGATGCTAGACATATATATCAAGGCTCTATATCACCTTTCCATGTCAACTCAAGAGGGTTTCTACAAAATACACCAAAATACAAATGCGAATTGCAGCCCTAGGGCTAAAGATTCACTGCAAGTGAATAGCTGGGAAGATAGGGATGATATGATGTAGCATAGAATGAAGCCTTCTCCCAATAGAATCTCTAAGTGAAAGGCTGATCCCTTCACTGGAAATATATCTCCACAAATGGTGTACTGAAACCACCCCTGCAATGCCTCCCTAAAATAATGCAGTCGAAGACTGAAACTGCATTGTAGGGGATAATAATAACTTTTCCTAGTTACACATGCTGCAATAAATCCCAAGGACCTTATCTACTAGCCTCCCAATGGAAAGGATGCTTCCCCCACTGAAGACAAGCTTAGAAATGGCCCAATCCAATCCTCTACTGTTGCAGCCTGCAACACAACACAACCCTAAGCAGAAATTGCACTGTAGAAGAAATTGTAGAAATTTGCTGAATAATGATTAATTATCCACCAAGACTATCCTGATCACATACAATTCGAATTTATATGCAACACATAATCTCTTCCACTCAGATCATCACACATGCGGAAATAAAACAAGCGATAGCACATCAATTCATCATACACATTAACACAGTATGTATGGGGAAAGATTATAGCTGAAAACCCCGCAGCTATTGTGTATATTATAATGGAGAAATCATGTAACAAACTCGGTACAATACTCCTCACAAGTACTCAGTACTATCTCATGAAGTTACACACAAACTAGCTTAGTTTTGAACAGGTTACTGGTTCAAAACTCACCGCCAATTGCCTTGCCTCTATTGCGCAATCCAGGCCTGTCTATATAGAGATCCAAGGTTAGAATCTCCTTGGCTTGACAGCGCAATCATCATGGGAAATTCCTCCAAGTGTGGTGCAAATCTCATGCACAACTGATGTCGCCACTGATAGCTAAATCCACCCTTTCATCTACCTCTTTCACTGGTCTCCACTGAACTGATCATGCACTATAGTGAACTGATGTGTTCTTGAGTTGAATAATGAGTTACTAATTAATGAATTAAATAATATTTAATTCACTCCACTCATAACTAATTGATTAGCTAGTTAAACTAATCTCTACTAGTTCAACTAAAATAAACAGAACACAACTCCACTAGCTGTCTCATTAACTCCACCAAACTTCTGCCACTGAAGTCCTAACTGAAGTCAACCATGCATGTGCTCACCAAACCCTAGGAATAGCATAATTCCTCTGTCATATGCATGAGCCACTTCCAAGGCTCGAACTGAAGTGCTCCAAGAGAGTAAACTGAAATTTAGAGTCCAAATATTATTAAGGGTAAATAATATTTGACTTCCCTATTTTAAGGAGAGGCAGTCTAAAAATAGACTTCGACCTATAGGTCCAAAAAATAGAGTCCCATATATTTTTACCAACATGACCAATGCTCCAAGAATCTCATACTGCAATCCTCAGACCATGCTCCATATGTCTAAAAATAGACATAGTCTAAAATAGATTTTGCGCCAGAATTTGCCTGTGGGCCCACTTAGTGAAGGCGACTTCATTTCACTAAGCTCCATCATCTTGCTGCATTTTCAACAGAAATTTGTAGCTTGGCCTGATGTTGAAATTTGGAAATGTAGCCCAATAAATTCTCCTCAGTGGGCACTCGAAGTCCCCCGAGGATGAAGGTGGGATTCTCGCTCAGGAACACCCTTGTGCTAAACAGCACTGCAGTCTCCGCTAAACAACTGAAGAGAGCAACAAGTCATAACAGACCATAAAAAAATAATAATCAAATCATGCCTCTCATGGCTTCCATCCCCTTCCTTATATTTTTGGTGAGCTTCCTCACCTTGGGCCCCACTCATTAAAGCCACTACTTCCATGCAAGGAATCTCGCTCCAAAACTGCGTTGTCCCTCAATGAATGTCCACTCCCTCCATACCAACGCTTTTGATTTGGTCAAAGTTGACCCACTCCACATGCTCCATCCCCTATTCACACATAAGGGTGCTTAAACTAGCTACTTGGATGACCTCCATTCACATTTGGAGTGATTTTATTCCTACTAAGGATATTTATAGGTCTCCCTACCCTCTTGATCTTCTAACTAAGAAGAAAAAACAAAATTCAATATTCCAACTAGCTGAAAGCTAACTAGGAATGTTACACCTTTTGAAGAGAAACCCAACACTCAAAATAATCCCAATTAGAGAAATGTTGCTAAAAACAAAAAAGGAAAGGAGAAACCTATGAGATTCCCTTTCAAAATTTGTGCAGAGGACCACTTGACATATAAATGTCCTTGGCTGTAGGAATGCACATATTTTATCACACAAAAGGACTCTGGAAGGACACCTGTCGTCCTTCACAATCCCTTTCCTAATCCGCAGCAGCATCAACACATGGTTGCAAACCCACCACAACCCCCCCAAAGGGGCAATGGTGGTACTCATCCTTCGGGTGAAGGATCATCTGCCATTTATGGCATGGAGACTGTTGAACTCCAAACCCAAGCTAAAATCTATGGAAATCTAGTCATCGAGGCTCACAAACCTGGTTCAAGTTTGAATCCACCACCACCTAATGATATTCATATCGAAAGGCCTGCTGCTGACCCTGTCATTCATCCCTCCAAAGAGACCCTTCAACACACAACATAAGACCTCTACACGTGCTGAACAGAACTACAACATTTTAGAATACTTGGCGCAAGCACCGTCAGTTATGTCTTCACTCAAAGTGTTGCAAACCTGCCCAGTGCAAAGGAAAGCTCTGCTTTCGGCCATTGGTGGAATTAACCCCCATGATTATATGCTATCCATATTTGATATGGAAAAATTCAAATCTCGCATTTCACACCAACTTTCTTTCTAGGTTCGAGTTGTGTCAAAAGGGATACCAATCCATTGCACTTTCATAGATGAAGGTGCTTCAACCTGCGTAATGTCAAATGTGCGCTGACTTTCTTTGGGTTCTCCTACTTTGTCTCTGCCATCAAATTCCCTCAAAGCTTTCGATGGCCACACCTTCCTCCCAAAAGGATACTTTTCTAGCTACCCCATTACACTTCATGGGAAAATGATAATTTTGGACATAGAAGTCATAGATCATCATCTCGACTATAATATTTTGTTGGGCCGTAGTTGGTCTTACGTGATGACTTCCATTGTCTCTTTGGTTTTCCGACTCATCCTTTTTCCATTGGATGGGAAGATAGTTACAGTGGACCCGATATCTTTTTGCACCTATGATTATTCCACATTACCTAGAATCACTATACCCTTAGTAGGAGGAGTTCCTGACTCTTATGTCAGTGTCGGTACTGGTCTTTTGAAGGAATCTTCCTTGATGGGTTTTTTTCCTCTCCTAGCGCCTGAGGTTCTACACACGATTTCAATGATATCCACTATATTTAATGGATCTATCAATCCTTGGATCCTACCGACACCTTCAAAAATTGATACCTAGGGAAATCAGATGCCACTTTCACCGGCTGAGTTGTCTTATCAAGCCAGCCAATCAACATTTGAATCCTCCACTGATTTGGTTTCAACGAACGGTACCACCCTCTCGCCCACCACAGTTCCTTCTAAGGATCTCCTCAATGAACTCCTACCTACGGACGAATCTATCTGAGAGATCATGTCTCTATAGGAACGACCTTGGTGAGAGTTTCATCATCACACTTTGATGTATGATTCAGACACGACCACTATCCAAATCCCATATTTTGACCCACCTGAGATCGTTCTGTATGCTTACACAACTATTCAAACTATCGATGTAGAAGGGAACATGGGAAATATTTCTAAGAGCATGCTCATAGATATCTCGGTCAAAATGGGTATCGTGGAAAATATACAGATTGGAGAAGATTGCAGTCCAGAGGAAATTGCACACTTCACATCCCTTTTTAAGGAGTTCTGTGATGTTTTTGCTTGGTATCAAGATGAAATTCCTGGCATAGATCCTTCTATAGTTAAGCATGAAATCAAGATTTATGACAATGCCAAACCTGTCCGGCAAAGGCTCTGACCTGTCCAACCTCGCAAAGCAGAAACTATCAAGATAGAAGTCAAAAAACGCATACACATTTCTTTCATCTACTCCATTCCTTTGATATAATGGGTATCTAATCAAGTTCTTGTAGATAAGAAACAAGGCACCATCTGAGTCTGTGTTGACTATCGTGATCTAAAAGCCACTTTTCAAAAAAAAAATTATCCTACTCAATTTATAGATCAGATTATCGATGGTTACACCAGATGCGGCTACTTCTCCTTCATGGTTGACTTTTCGGGATATAACTAGATAGCGATTAAAAAATACGACCAGCATAAAACCGCCTTAATTTGTCCTTGGGGCACATTTGCATATTGTAATCTCCCATTTGGTTTGAAGAATCTTGGAGCCACTTTTCAAAGGGCCATGGACTATGCATTTCATGATACCAAACACATTGTACAAGCTTACTTGGATGACCTTCCATTTCATTCCAAAAAGTGATCCCATCACCTTGCGCATCTTAGAGAAATATTTTCGCGGTGTAGGTTCTACAACATCCATTTGAATCCTCATAAGTGCGTACTTTTTTTCGAGTCTGGATATCTTCTTTGATTCATCGTCTCCATGCATGGGATTAGGGTTGATCCAGACAATGTAAATGCAATTTTTGAATTACCTATGCCACAATCCATTCTGCAACTCCAACATTTGCAAGAGAAGGAAAAATTCTTACGTCGCTTCAATGTAAACTATGCCGAGATGAAGAAAGGCTTCATGCACTTACTCAAGAAAGGGGTACCGTATTTGTGGGATGATCAAGCTCAAATGTTTTTTGACTCCATGAAACGGGCACTCGTTTCCACCCTACTTCTTAGTGCCCCCAACTATTCGTGTGACTTTATCCTCTACCTGGTAGCCTCACCATCCTCACTAGGAATGGTTTTGGTTCAATTTCATAATGAATATAGTGAGTGTTAGGTCCCTGTAATTTGTTAGATTGGTGAGAAAAAATGAACAAGGGTAACATCAGACCAATCTTTGGAGTCCTAGGACCTAGCCTTCCTGGACTCAGAGAGGGCTCTCTCTATTCTGTGCAAAGGATGTGAACTTGTTTTCTTTTAGTGTTTGATTTTAGGCTAGTTGTTAAGTTTAGGGTTTGTTGTTTGTTTTGGTTGGGTAGATGATCAAGTAGAATAGATGGAGTGATTAAATATTCAATTCATTTGGATATGGAGTCTATAAAAATTCATGGAAAGTTCAACAATGAATCAGGGTGCATCACAGAGGAAATCTAACATGGTCAAATGGATTTTCAAGGTTTGTGTGAGATTAAATGAACATCAAGTTTGTGAACAAAGTAGGGAAAAGGGAAGTTAAGAATCCTTTGTCAAATACTTTAAAAATAAGGGCCTTTAACACTATTCAACATAAAGAAGAAATCATAAGACAGGGAAAACCAATAAATCTTTGATTAAACTCAAGCAAATAAGCATTTAAGACAAACAATCCAGTGAAATATAGAAGGAAAGAAACTTATTTAACTTCTAGTGATTTCACCTTCAAGGTTAGAAATCATTTAAGATAGAAATATAACATATATCAAAGAAGAGGGAACTCCTAAACATCATTGATCATAGCCATAAATACCTCCAAAGCAACCTTTCAAGAATGGACAAGGGGTATGATCGAAACATAGCCTCTTTGGCAAAACCTAATTAGTGATACTTCAAATAAATATCTTAAGAACAATGTTTTAGTGACATCAAACAAGCAAGGCTAACCATAAAACATCTTTGATATCTACTGTATTAAATCATTCATAAGATAAAAAAGCTTGGGTGGGTCTAGAGAGCAACTCAAAATTCTCTAAACTGACCTAGCAAAGGAAAACATAGAGGCAGTGAAGAACAAACAGAGCTAAGGTGCCTTTGAAAAAATTTCTTAGTCTAAAACCTTTGTCATACTGCAATATAGATGGATGTAACAAAATGATACATAAGAAAAAAATAACTGAATAGAATCACGTCACCATTAACCATGCTTAGGTACTTGCAAGCAAGCCTTCTCCATCATCAATCAAAATAAGCCATCCACAAATTCCACAACACCAATTTCTCTTCAATCTCCAAAACAAAATATGTATTGCTCCCAAGAGTCATCAAATTCCAACCTTCTACAATAAGGCCCTCATGCTCTATTTATCTAGCAAAGGAGGGAAAAGCCCTAACTAGGGTTTGAAAATGTCAAAAACACCCATAAATGTCATTTATGTCTAAGATACCATGCAAGGTTTAAGACACAAAATATCTCATGAAATAAATGAAAAAATAACTCATAGCGCCTAAATTTGGAGTGATTTGCCCCAAAAACACTAAAATATCATTTTTCCATAAATGAGTGTCTTTTGTTGACTTTTGCACATTAAAGGCGCAACAATGAGGTCTGAAGGTGTAGCGCATGCACAAGAAACTAGGTCCACTTGCAACCAAGTTTTGATGACCTTCCCGATGTATGAATTTTCCTTGTGATGGCTCGTTGGAAAGCCCATTGAGTCTACTTTCCAAAAATTCCCTTTTTTTTCTGATTGGGCTCCATTAACCTGTCCAAAAATGGAAACTCCCAAGGCTGCTCAAGGCATAGTGGCAGTCCTGAAAACTAGGCAGAAAGGTGAAAAATGACATGTTTTTGGGCCTTTTGAGGGACAAAAAATGCTCCAAATGCTCTGAAATTTGGTGAGCATGCTGTAATTGAGATGAGGATTCCAAAAATGAAAATTTTTCCTCCTGAGGATGCCTGAGGTGAAAGCGTAGCACAAAGGGTGTTGCGCCTTCAGGCCTTAAATTTAGCAAAAAAAACAAAAATGCTCAAAAAGTTCCCAAAATTGGTAGATATCTCCCTTATGGGGTTTGGGAGGCCTATAAAGAAGCTTCAGCCAAGATTCCAAGGTTTTCTTGGTCTTTTTCCTCTTTGAGTGATTTTATTTTGGCAAGGGCTCCTTTGAACTTGGCCCTTGCAATTTGATTTTGGAATGCATAGGGCTTGGTCATGTTCTTTTGGAGGTCAAGGTCCCTCTTTGTCTTCTTCAACTGCTTGTTTTTATTCTTATAATACTCAATGCTATACATTGCCATGCCAAGGCATATTTCTAGATCTCTGATCTTAGCATCCTTGCTTTGGATCAAGATGCTAGTGACCTTTTCTTTATCTTCATTTTGTCTCTCAAGGTCAATGATGTCAAATTCTTGTTCAAGCTCATGCTTACCTTTCTTACCTTAAAAATCAGCCTCACTATTAGCCTCTTCATTGATTTCTGCACTATCCTTTGTGCTGCCTTCATGTTGTTCATCATTACTGCTAGGAAGGTCAATGATGTCAAATTCTTGTTCAAGCTCATGCTTACCTTTCTTACCTTAAAAATCAGCCTCACTGTTGGCCTCTTCACTGATTTCTGCACTATCCTTTGTGCTGCCTTCATCTTGTTCATCATTATTGCTAGGAAGGTCAATGATGTCAAATTCTTGTTCAAGCTCATGCTTACCTTTCTTACCTTAAAAATCAGCCTCACTGTTGGCCTCTTCACTGATTTCTGCACTATCCTTTGTGTTGCCTTCATCTTGTTCATCATTAATGCTAGGAGTCTTATGGATGTGATCTTTACTGCTCTCATCAAATTATTCATTTTCTTCACTGTTTTCATGACTGTCATGAGTGTCTTCTTCCTCTGTCTCCATGTTTTTTGTTTCATTGCTTACCTCTGTGTTTCCAACACCATCACTACCTTTATCACTACTAGGAACCTCTCTGTTTTTCCTGTCATTGTGGCTCTTAGTTTCACTGCCACCATCATCATCATCTGTCTCTTCATTACTAAGAGCCTCATCAAACTCTGTTTCATTGTCACTTGCTTGTTCACTGCCACTTCCTTCATTTATGTCCATATCATCTTCTGCCTCTTCATCTTCAACATCATTATTTCCCTTATCATCATTTGTTTCTTCCATGCAAACATCACTTCCCCCTACTTCATTTTCTTCCTCTTTACTGTCCTCTTCTTCATCATTTCTTAATTCATCTTTGCCCTCTCCTTCACTAGTATTTGATTGCTCATCATGGTCACTTTCTTCTTTGGCTGATGCATCGGGAGAGAGTGAGGAAGGGAGGTTTACATGAGGAGAGGATACATGTGTAGATGATAAGGCATGATTAGTAGGAGGTAATGGAGTAGTAGAGGGAGGAGGATGAGATGATGAGGGTAAATTTGGCTAATGATGGGGCTGTGGGTTTTTGAAGACCTCATGAGTAATGAACACCTCCCATGGTATGCCATTTTGCTCCAACTGTTGTAGCACAACCATATTGATCAAGGAGTGATAGAATAAACTTTGAATTTGCTGGGAGTAGTTCCTCTTTTGTACAACATAGGACATCTTATCAATACTCCTATATAGGTAGTAGGGTAAATGAAGCATTTTAACCCTAGTAAAGTGCATGAGTAATCTGATATGGTAGGAGTAGAGCCTAGAGTATCTCCCCTCACATGTAAAATATTTCATGATGAACTTCATCAAGGGTGCATACCTCTCCAACAAGTGTGAAAAAAGGAAGATATATTTGCAGCCTTCTTTGTATCTAGGTTTGAGAAATGGCTCATAGCAACTTATGTCTAACTTTTCTCTTTTGAACCATTTTTCACCAACATTGGGTATGCCTGTAGCATGGAAAATGGCAACTGAGGAGAGTTCAAAGGTTAACCCTGAAATATTCATTTGTTTATTGTGTAGGTTGAGGATAAACAACCTAGTGAGCTCAAGGTGACTTTGCACCTGTTGGACTTTTTCACAAAAATGAAAACACCCTACAATTTGGAAACAGGTGATAATCAAAGGAGAGGCATTAAGCTCCACATTGTCTTGGGGTTCAAATCTATTGACCTTCCCACCTCTTTTTTTCTGCCTCCTAGGCACTTGGCCTTCTTTACTACTCACATTTCCTCCTTCTCCTGACATTTTGATTTCTGCTGCCTTTAAACAAATCCTAGCTCTGTTTGTGAAACTTGATATGAGGACTGATTTGGAAGGAGGGTGAAAGTCTTCTTCTACAAGTGAGTGAGAGGAAGGTGTAGGTGTATGACTAAGCCCTTTAAGATTTGACAAATGGCTAACTTCAATTCACTGTAATTACCCTACTTCACACCCTTCTTGACTGATAAATATTGCTTGGAGGTTTAAACAGGGTTTAGCATGAAGATGTAGGGCTTCTAATCCTTAGGGTTTGTTCAATTTCCTTCAATCATCAAATCATCAAATTCACTGGAGAATAAGGAAAAATATCCACCTACCAAATTTCAATGTCTTTGAGAGTCCTTTTATGCATCTTGGAGGGGCCTTCTTGTTGTTTTTTAGCGTTTGTAAGTGGAGGAGAAGTTTCTGGTGAAGGCGCAGTGCCTACACGCACTGTCAAGTTTGCTCTAACCAACGCTTAGTTCCTACACACATTTCTGGGTGTCGGGCCACCAATTCACAGCGCCTGCATCTATTTTTGGGTGTCGAGCCTCCAACGCGCAGCGCCTGCACATCTTCTAGGTTTGTCGGGCTCTCCTAGGTGCAACGCATGAACGATGAATGAGCCTGTTAGGATTTCCTGGGTGAGCGGCTAGCGCCTGCACGAATGCACAACACGTGTCCTTGAACACACAATGCAGTGCAATTTTGCACTGGAAAACCTCCTGAACATGTAGCGCCATGCACTAAACGTGCAGCACTGGGCAACTTGCTCAATTTTTCACTGAAATTCCCAAATTTGTCTCTTGGATGATGTGATTGTTTTTGCAAATGCATAATGAGCTGGGTGAAGGGAAAAAGGTCCTTTATAGCTTTAGGAAAATAAATTTAAATCAAAGAACCCACTTTGCTATTTTTTTTTGAGCTTTTCCATCTAACTGATATTCCCTTGACCTTTTTGTTGTAGGTGGCTAAAAAATATTTTAAAATGGCCCTTTTCTATCTTTTTCTTTCTAAGCATTTTCCTTTGTTTGCTCTGTAGGTTGCTGATAGGGTGAACTTGACTTCCCTTTGATGTTTGAAACATGATAACTCTGCCCTTGAAAACATTAGGAATTTTAAACATAAAGCATCATCTTCAACATTTCTTTGTTCTTACCATGGGGATCAAATTACCTTGTGCTTGGTGGGTGACTGAAAAGCTTGTTTTAAGCTTTCTCATTCATCCTTAGGCATGATAAATCCACCTTTGACAAGCACCATAGTCTTCACAATCATGTGTTATATCTCTTCTTTTGGACACTTTTTATTTTTGCAGGTGCCATGACATACTGACTTAGCCCTTTCTGATATTCTTGAAGTTTGACATATCTAGTCACACAACAACAACCTTATAATAATTTTGGTTTTCCATCTTGGAGCTCAACCATATGTTTCTATCCCTTTGATCATTGAGTGTAAATGACTCAAAATGAAAGCTTGACCTTCCTTTCACTGATACTCTTTGCATTCTCTTTCTTTTGAGGCAGTGAGCCACTTTACCTTGGCAAAATCTGGAAGTCACCTACAACATTTTCTTCAAACCTTCCTTCTGTTTTCATCATGGAGGTCTTAATCATATTTTTCTTTACCTCCCTTGCCTATATTTCCAAAACCTTAGGTTTCTGGGCTGTTTGAGAAAACGTATTAGTGTTGTCTTCTAATTTCTCTATAGCCCTTTCAAGTTCATTCATTTCTTTCTAGTTCACCTCACATTTTTCCCTTTTTCATTTATAATTTCTAAGAAGTATCTCCCATGCTTGGTTCATTTGGTGTGCCTCCTCCATGTGTTCTGCTGCATTGGATCCTTGCTTGGCACACTGCTGGCCCAATCAGGCTTAGAAACCATGATTTCTCCTTGGACATAAACTGTTGCCTATCCTTTTGCTGTGAATGTCTTTAAATAGGAGAAGGCCTCTTACCTTACCAATTTTTCTACAGATAGTCACCTTGACACTCCTATAGAAATGTCAAAATGAACAGCTGCCCTTTGCAGAACTTGAACTTGATAAGGT
This sequence comes from Pinus albicaulis, assembly GCA_034641835.2. NCBI lineage: Eukaryota > Viridiplantae > Streptophyta > Pinopsida > Pinales > Pinaceae > Pinus > Pinus albicaulis. The sequence goes on from CM076575.1 coordinate 1,301,774,260, forward strand.
GGTATTACTTGGAGATTTTTCTGATCTATCTTGGAAAAATAGGTGTTGACCTTCTTTCACATTTGATTCAGCTTCTAGCATAGGAAAAATAGAGCTCAAAACACCAAGGATAACCTACAACCTATGAAACCCTAATGATCTAGAGGGAAGCTCTTTTGACTTGGTCTTTAATTGAAAGCTCGGCTTGGGGGCTTCAAGTGTAAAAAACATATTTTTTGACAAATTGATAGTATTGAAGATCCAAAATCCAATTTACTTGATTTATCTAAAGAGCCTACAGAGATAGTTTTGAGACCATCAATGTTTGAGGCACCTGGTGAACATGAGAAGGAGCAGGCTATTTGGAAATCCTAGATGGAAAGTGGAGGGGTTAGGTAGAGGAAAAACAAAGTGCTAAGGTTATGGGTGGGAAAATAGGATAAATATGAGTGGCATGAGCCCATGAGGGGTATTTTAGGAGTGGTAGTCTAACCAGGTAATGGAAGAGTAGTAAAATAGTGAAAATTTTGTTTTAAGGATAATGAAGGTAGTGAGATTTCTAAAACTCACAATTTTCTAGGAATGTTGTTTTTAGAAATCTATAATAAATATTTAGTCATCTACAAATAGCAAAAATTACTGATGACTAATAGTGGCTCCACTTGGGGAGGGCAGATCCTTTTCAGGAGGTAACTAGAACTTCAAATATCAAATCTCTGATTTTTGAAGACCAGCGCCTTATCCAATGGGAAGATCTGTCTTCATTTGCTGATGTTCTCTTGAAGCTATGAGTTTAAGATTCTGAAAGTCATGATTGATTCAACCTCATCTCTACCTACCCATCATACCTTGTCTATAATTTTTTCTTCTTGTGGGTGCACTTGGACTGGAAAACCCTTGACATTTTTTTTCTTTGAAAGCAAACAAACTATCTACTTGTACCCTTATCACTTCCAAAGTTCAGATTAGGTTGATAAAATTTTTATTCTCTACCTAGTCTACTTATCTGTCAAGATTAAGCTGTTTGACAGACTTTATTCTCTATCCTATTGACATTAAATTCAAAACATGACCAAACCAGGATTTAGCAAGCTGATTTGTCATGGGATGTGGCATTTTGGACAAGTTGCACACAGACATTATTTGCAAAAATTAAAAGTGAAAACATGGCTGTGATTTGGAATTTGTTATGCATCCCTCTCTCTCTCTCTTTGGTTCATATTTGAGTATTAAGAACCAGCATCTTTTCTTCCTAATCTGTTCCTACTGACAAGTCAATATTAAATTATTTGACAAGTCTTATTTCACTAACCTATCAGCAGAGATTCAAAACATGTTCAGCCATGATTAGGCTGTATGACTGAACAAGAATCTTTTCCTTAACAAGTAGTGGCATTTAGGCTTGCTCACTTTCAGCAAAACTCTTTTTTGGGTATGGGGTTGTACCTCTTCTTTTCATATGCCCTCTTTTTCTTCTTTTCTTTGTTTTTGTTTTTTATTATTATTTTGGATCAGCATTCTAAAACTAAACAACTTAAAATATACTCATAGTGTTGAGCTTATTTTCATTTCTATCTATCCTAATTTATCTTACATATATACATATTTATTTGGTGAACTCACTTTTCTAGCATAACCAATCAAGTAGATGATTCCATGGGTGATTTTCATTCAGCTCTTTGAGTGTTCTGACAAAATAGAAAATCCACTTACACCTCACTTGTTTTTGAACAGTAGTGCCTACAATATTCTTTAAACCTTGGAACAAACTGTTTCTGACATATTTCACTCCCTCCTCCAATGTTTCTAAGAAAACGGAAAAGGGATCTTGGAATAATACCTGGCTTGGAGGATTTGAAAGACCTTCATCCTGGACTACTCCTTCCTTCACTTGGCTATGCTTTGGATTCTTTTGGACAAGAAACTCTTCCTCTTCCTCGTGATAATTTGAACTAGTAGCTTCATCATAAATAGAAATGTTTTCCTCTAGAAAAGATGATTTGTTCTGATTGAGTGGAATGAAATCTGTGTGAAGGCCACCATGTTGGTGAGTAGGGGTATTCTTTGGCAATAAATCTTCTTGAGAAGACAGCATAAAAACACTTCTGTGATTATCAACATCCAAGCCTTCATCTACAATTTGAAATTCAATGGGACTTGGTGGCTGCAAATCTGGAGCTAAGGAAGATTCTATGTCACCAATGATTTCCTCAACCATCTCAGGAAAAGGCTCCTCACCAAAAACTTGCTCAAGAAGTTCATTATCTTCCCCAACCTCAACATCAAAACTGAAATACTGCTGATTTCCAATCACGTGAAAATTATTCTTGATGGACTGAAATGAATTAGAACAAAGAGGCAGAGATGCTTCACTTATTTCCAAAATTTCTAGACTTTCCTCATCAGTGTCATAGCTGAATTTTATTGGTTGTTTACTGTTTCCAAGTGGATGAAACTAAAATTCCTCCCACAAAACAAATGTTGATAGCTCTGCAAGATTAGCTTCTATTTGGATAACATGATCATCATCATACTGATAAAACTTTGGAAAATCATCAAAATAAGTAATTTCACCAATCAAACATATTGGATTATCAAATTCTTTCTCTTCAAATTGATCTACACATCTATTTTATGATCTGTGGTAGGTGGGATTGGCAGGAGAATGAATAGGACTATTCTGTTCATATGAAGGTTTAGAGGCTGGCTGTATGTTTAGAAGATGGTTTATTTCCTCTTCAGTTGAAAGAGGATGCATTTTCCTCTTTCTTTGGACAAAATTACAACAGTTCTCTTTCACTTGTGAAGGCTGATTTTGAGGTTGAATGTCTTCTTGAGCCTCTCCTAGAAGAGATGGTAATTCATTACTTGTGCCCTCAGAGAGATCCTGAAGATCTTCCTTTAGTTCCTAATTTATTTCATCCTCAACCAAATATTCTTGGCTATCATAATAGCTATCTTGAGTATGAAATGCATGGAGTTCTTCTAATAGATATTCAGGATTCCAGTTCCCTAAATATTCATCAATGTTTACAAGGTACTATATGAAATCTTCAAATTGATCACAACAATTTTCAACTAATGATAAAGATGGAGAATATTATTTATAATGCTCATAAAACACCTGATGGAGGTCTTTTAAGGAAAAAAAACTACTTGGTTTCAGACCTTCATACCATTCCCTTGCCTTACCTTCTAATGTCCCCATGAACATTTTCATGAGGCAGTCCTCATGCCATTCAACTTTTAACCTCCATACATGTATATGAAATTTCTTGATATGTAACAAGGGGTCATCAAGTTTTTCATCTTGAAACATAGGCAGGTTTTAAAACCAATTTATTTGAGGCATTTTGTGTGGAAATCCAGGGATGTGATCTCTATTCATTGGAGCATATCTCCTTTGTATCCTTGAATCCATGTTTGTAAATCAAAAAGGGTCACTGTATCTTTTAAACTAGTCTAGAGTTATCTACCAGTGGAGTCTTTAGGTCTATTGAGAGTTGTGGAGTCACCAGGTGGAAGATTTCAACTTTTTTGTCCACCATCAGCAATACTAGGATTCATTAATTCATTCCTAGGGGAGTCTATGAAGACTACTGGGGTGAACAGGGCTACTGAACACCAACGGAGTCACCAGGTGGATGATGATTACAGTTTTAAATATGTACTTGTTTTCCACAATCAACAATTAAATACCAATTTGAGAATGTGTGTGGGTTTTCTGAGGTCCTAAGGAATACTTAGATTGTCACTGACTCAGAAGGTCCCACCGTGATTGCCATTATGCTAGGTCCCCGCAATTTGTTAGATTGGTGAGAACAAATGAACAGGGGTAACGTCAGACCAGTCTTTGGAGTCCTAGGACCTAGCCTTCCTGGACTCAGAGAGGGCTCTCTCTATTCTGTGCAAAGGATGTGAACTTGTTTGTTTTTAGTGTTTGATTTTAGGCTAGTTGTTAAGTTTAGGGTTTGTTGTTTGTTTTGGTTGGGTATATGATCAAGTAGAATAGATGGAGTGAGGAAATCTTCAAGTCATTGGGCTATGGTGAGAAAAAATGAACAGGGGTAACATCAGACCAATATTTTGAGTCCTAGGACCTAGCCTTTCTGGACTCAGAGAGGGCTCTCTCTATTCTATGCAAAGGATGTGAACTTGTTTCCTTTTAGTGTTTGATTTTAGGCTAGTTGTTAAGTTTAGGGTTTGTTGTTTGTTTTGGTTTGGTAGATGATCAAGTAGAATAGATGGAGTGAGGAAATCTTCAAGTAATTGGGCTATGGTGAGAAACAATGAGCAGGGGTAACATCAAACTAGCCTTTGGAGTCCTAGGACCTAGCCTTCCTAGACTCAGAGAGGGCTCTCTCTATTATGTGCAAAGGATGTGAACTTGTTTGCTTTTAGTGTTTGATTTTAGGCTAGTTGTTAAGTTTAGGGTTTTTTGTTTGTTTTGGTTGGGTAGATGATCAAGTAGAATAGATGGAGTGAGGAAATATTCAATTCATTGGGCTATGGAGTCTATAAAATTTCATGGAAAGTTCAACAATGAATCAAGGTGTGTTATTGCCCAAATCCACCTCAGGCTGAAGGAAAGCGAGATTCAGGGTAACACCAAACCACGCTCAGTCTGGTAGCTAGCCCTACCAGAACAGGAGAGGGCTCTCTCCGGGTCAAACTTAGGAAAAATGTATCAATAGGCCTTGATATGACTGAAATGAGTGCTAATTTTAGGCTATGTATATTAATCAAGGAGTTTGGAATGATTTTTAGGGGTTTTTTATTGGAAAAAGGAAAAGACAGTTTTGGGCTAGGGGATGAGGCCAAATTCTTGCAGAGTTCAAGTTGGGGTAGGGAAGGCAATGAATTTGATGTCTTAGATTCAATGAATGGATAGAAAAGACTGCTGAGGAGCTAAAGAGGGAAAGGAGATGCAAGGATCCTCTTCAAACTGACGAAAAAATATAAAACTAAACAAAAGTTTAAGGCAGAGCACCAGCAAACTAATGAATTCTACCTTAGTTACTCATTTTTTTAATTCAGAAGCAAAGAGAAGGGAAATGGCATACATATAACATTAATGAAACTTATAGATACATGGAGACAAACATCATCAAAACTCAGAGCCACAAGGATCCCAACAAGTGCTGCAAAACTCTGGTCTTTCCTTTGCCAAAAATCTGAAATGGATATACAATGAGGTGCCAAACTATTCCCAAGTATCCAACCCTGAAAATGTCTCAGAAAATACAATATATAGACCATCCTAACCCCTTCCCATGCTTCTAGGGGTCTAGCTCATCCTTCTAGGAGTTGTTTCGACCAATTCTAAACATGGAATTGAAATCTATGCAGCCAAACAACTTGCCTCTATAAGGAAGGAAACTGCTTAATTCATTTAATTTTCACTTTTTAGTGAATGAATCCTCTAGAACAAGTAAATATCAGCCAAAATTAAATCATAGCCACAAAATTACATCAATATAGATCAATAATTACATCAAGAAGTGAAACTAGTCAAATTGGCCGAATTTCTGAGCTGAAAAGTAAAAATAGGACCAAAATCCTCTATGCGCCGCGCCAGAAAACTCAATGCACTGCGCCACTTTGAGCCTATTTTTGGGGCACTTCATGAAGTCCCAATTGAGCTCATGATAGCTCGTTGGGAAGCCCTATCTTTCTGCTATCCAACCCAAGTGTAATTTTCAATTTAGAGGTCATTTTCCCCTCCAAAACTTCAATCTCCCAAGACTGGTTCCTACTGGTGCAAAAAGTGGCAGAAAGGCCATTTTTGGAGTGTTTTTGACCCTTAAGACCACCCAGAACTTGATGATGAAATCTCTCGTGTCTGACATGCCTCATTTATCATAACAAACCCAAAAATATCACGATTTCCTCCGAAGATGTCCCAATCATAGCGCGCGCGCCAAGTACGCATGGCAATCGAAATGAGAGAAAAAAGGGGAAGAAATGGGCCTTTATGGGACCAAAAAATCAAAATGACAAAATTTTCTCCACATTTTAATTTGGAGTGAAAGTTATCTGTTTCATACTCGGCGATGAAGCTCCGGCCGAATTCGAGAGTCTATCACTCCCTTTTTCGACGTTTAGTGCCCTCTTGGTGCATTTGGCTATAGCAGTCGAATCTTGTCTTGCTCATATTCTTGCTCATATGATGAATATGTCTCTGTCATGGTGTTGCAATGTGTATAACAAGTATATTTTTGATTGGTTTGAAAATGAGAAATAGGTGTTTGTTTTCAACGCCAAATATGCCAAAGAGCAATAAGGAACTGTGAGGAATATGGGACAGTGGGAAAAGTGGATGGTAGAGTTTGTCAACTGAAATTTGAAATGTGTTAATAGTCACTTGACTGTGTTTAGGGATGTGGGGTTTGGGAATTTGCTACAAATGATATGGGAGAGGGAAAATGATAGGGAATGGTAGGTTTTAGGATAGGGATGTGGGAAAATGAAAATAAGTGATATAAAGTGTTCTTGGAATATAATTGATCTGGGCGGGGACTATATTAATGATATACTTGGTCAGACAGAAAATAGGTGGCAAATGAAAGGGTTTGGCACCAAAACATAATTAAAACTTGAATTTCAAACCCTAGGTACTTTCTAATCAAATGGTGAGGTTTATCATTTCACCAGTAAAACTCTTGAATTCCTCCTTCCAAATAACACCCAACACGAGTAAAAATCAAATAGCAAGGGCACACAACTTACTTGGATCAAAAGAGTTGAATCGTTTTGAAAAAATTGGGAAGCAGTGATGAAATTTGGGCTTGGAGGCTGCATTGCACCGCTGCACAAACCCAGTGCGCCGTGCCTCCTGGATGCACCACAACAGTGCAATTTAACACAGAAAATTGTAGCCCAATGCGCCGTGCCCACCCTTCTATGCGTCACGCAGCTGTTACATAGACAATCTGCCTCCAAATTTACAGTTTTGCTCCTTCAAAATTCAATTTCGACTTTTCTCTTATCCTCGACGTGCAAATGATATTTAAATGGTGAAAAATATCTATATAAAGTCATGGCTTTGATTTTCTCTTTGTAGAGACCCACTTTGTAATGTTTCAAAATTGGCATTTCTTCACTTTTAATACAACTCTGTTCTTTAAGTTTCCTTATTGATTTTTTGGCTTGAAATGATGGCTTTCTTGGTTGATTTTTTGCAGGGATGGTGGCATCAGATTTTGGCAAAGGATGACCAGAGGCTGCATTTGAAGTACTTCATGGTGGAAAACTTTAAAAATACATATTTATCATAAACAACAAATTTGACGATTTCTTCCTCAAAACAGAGTTTTGAAGAAGAAACATCCTTGAGCATTATTAATGATGAAAATCTTGAAATGAAAACTTATTGAAGACATCCTCATGGCATGCGGGCATTATTTGACATTCTGAAGACCAAACCCTAGACCTTAGTGACTAAAAAGACTCTTTTTTGACCGCAAGACCATCTATGACTGTAAATGACTGAAATCAATTTTAATGAATTTTGATAAATTTTGACCAACCCAGCAGGTACAAACATGAGGGAAATGAGAGAACAAAGCCCTTCCGTCAGATAATGGCATGCCCCTAACAGAATGCAGATGAATGAGTTGAACGAGACACCTAAAAATGAAATGCAATAAGATAAATGATCTCTGACGAAGGGATGACAAGATCGACTCTAACATTGGCTCCAATGGGGATGGTAGCTCCAGCTCCTTGGAGGTGCCAAGAACAATAGATCTTTGGGAGAGCAGATAGTGCCTTCTTCCATTGGGCTATGGAGTCAAAACACTACAACTGACATTATTCAGACTAACTCTGACTCAAGGCTAAAAATTAAAACCATAATAAAACCAAACTGAATTAAAACATGACTAACAAACTGGAAAGATGCTCATAATTAAGCTTATTCATCAAACCTACTCTAATTGATCTATTCAACACCGGATCAAGTGTAATGGAAGAGCCAATTCAACCATGTAAACATCCTGGCTGCTATTTGATTTCTTCCCAAATGCTTTCTGATGCGCAGGAAAAGGGAAGAATCGAAAGGCAACTCCCATGGAAACTTGGAATCAAGTTGACTGCTGATAAACTTGCAAAGCATGAATTGACTGGATGACTTCAAGAATACTGCGAAAGGATCTTCATAAACATAGCTATTGATTTCCATTAACACATTACTGCTCTGGTCCAAGTAATCTTCATAGCTGGATATTAAGATTTTCCTCACATATTGTCTTCCATCTTTCTTTGGTGACGATGTTGTTACGAGTCAAAATACCTCCTCATCAGCTCAGAGGGGAAGACAAATATGGAAGAAGTACAAAGACCTAAATTAAACCTATTTCTGCCAGGGTAACGCATATATAGAACAGAACAAGAGCGTTATAACGCAGGCAATCAGTACATTGGCCGCGTTAGTGGCTAGGGAAACGCTCTGTTTACACTGGAGGGACGCGTTACCCATGTTTTAAGTTTGAATTTGGAAAAGAGCGCGGAGAAAGATTTGAATCTCCGACTTTCCCTCACAAAGGAGTCAGTTCACAAAGGAAACTGCAGAAGCACCAGTTCATTATTGGTCATTGCCATGGAAGACTGAACTCCAAGAGAGGCAAAAGCATGGATATCAAGGAAACATCTAAGCCTTTTCCATTCCAAACTAGTGGAAAGAGAAGGGCAACAATGGCCTTCTCCCTCTCCTATAAGAAGGAGCTGAAGGCTCTTAATTGAAGGTCGAAGGATTGCTCAAGGTTCTTGTATACTTGTAGAATAGAGAATAGTGTGACATTGTGAAGGCCAAGAGTCAAAGAGGCTCCTAGAGAGCTTGTTGACTTGGACTTCTTCACTAGAGAGAGAAGAGAGATTGGGAGACTGAGGAGGGCTTGGTACAACCGATGGTTGTAATCCTCCTTCTTTCAAAATCAATAGAACTGTGTTCGTTTTGTCCATTCAATGCTTAATGTTATTATTTTTGTTTCAATATTTACTTAGTATGATATGAATGGCTCAGATGTGTATAATCTAGATGTTTGTAGTACATTGATTTAATTGACAAGATACTTGTTATATTAGAAATTACACGGGTGCTTTGACTGATTTCAGGTCTCAGATTTGGAGCCGGCGAAGAAGGACTCTTACTTTGCTGCACAGCGCTCTCCAAGGGATTCCAAGACCATCAAAGAGGTAATTCTCTATTGTATTCCTTCAAGTTATTTCAAGCTAATATGAACATACTCATGCCATCTTTGTGAACAACATAGCTAATCTTACTGTCTGCCTCAGGCACCGGAAAGCCCTGAGAGGGATATACGAAAACCAACCACCCAAGCAGTTTACCCTATAGCAGAATTGGCGACTCCGCTGGGGATTTTCCCCATAGTTTCCGGACTATTTTTCCCTTCATTCCTTCTCTCCTCTGTTCAGTATCCTTCCGACCATTTTTTGATGCCCAGTAGACATACCAAACGCTTGCAGAGTTCAATCCTGTTCCTGTCTGGCCAACTGAAGAGATTTTCCCTGGTTAACGCGACCTATAAAGTTTATCCAGTGCATTATAACGCGGTCTTGGCTTAAATACAGTGCGTTATAACGCTGTATTTTCTCACATACAGAGTGTTACTCAGCCAAAAACCCTGCTGTTCACTACTGTGACTGTGTTTTAGCTGTAGAGTTTTTTGGCCACCAGTACCTTTCACCGACTGAATCCCTGTGCTTGTCTGCTAAGCTGGCATTGATTATTTGTTTCTCTTATTTAGTTAGTGTGAAAAACATTTACTTTTTAAAAGAAAATTTTTTTTTTTGCATTTAGCTGAGTTTATTCTGAAATTTTAGTTCACAGACTGTTAAAAGAGGTAGATAGAAGTCTGAATCTTAAAAGTCGAGCTGTGTTATTTACATGTTGGTGCATGGATGATTGAAAAAGAAACCTCTCCTTGTAGAAACACTCTTCATTGAAGTTAATATTTAGAGCATGTTTTGCATGGTTTCTTGAGTCAGAGTCTCACTATACTTCATACGTCCACTCCCCCTCCGCAAGACTAATAAAAAAGTACACTAAAAACAAAGCAATAATAAAATCAATCTAATAACTCTTTTTTGAGCTCACAAAAACAGTAGTTCAGGCTAGGATCTTGGGTTAGGAAAGTGAGAAAACTACCCAAGATCTCAAAACTTGAAAACTAGAGTCATTAACGAGTGAAATCCTGCTGCACTCACATCATTGGGACCGTTCCTTTACCCGAGCTCAGCGCGCGACAACACTTGGGTGCACTAGAAGGTAGCCCGCCTTCAACTGCATCCTGTGGGTGTGTTATATATTGGGGTTCCCTTCGGGGATGTCGAAACTAGATCGGGGATCTAGGTATTCTGCCCATATAGCACACTTTCCTTGACCGTGGACCCCCCTGATGATGTCTGTGATTTGAGGTATCCTTAGTGGCCATACTTTTAGGGACTTACACAAGGTGACTGGGACGGGCTGTCCTGGTACCTGAAACAGACGGATCCACTCTGTCTTCGGTCTTTAGGAGGGTACTCGTCTTCACGAGAGTGCTTACACCTATTGTCTGAGGTTCGGGCGAAGCTCTAGAGTGACCGTAACTGTACTTTCAACCAACCCTCTCTGTATGCTATTGTGATACTGGATTTCATCACCAGTGAACGGTAGTACTCAGACAGGGCACCCTATTCTGGCTGCTTGCTGATTGATTTTAGAGAGTCTTTCATTTTTAGTAGTTGTGTGGATACTGTCATTTGAGACTTCATAATACATCACATTTTAAAAATTTGTTAAAATTAAACCGGTCACCGTGGCGTCCCCTGACCCACGCCGTCTGTCTCGACGACAACAAGGTCTACCTCCTCTCACCCTAGAGGAAAGATTGAACCTTGGTGAACCCGGGCCTTCTACGGAAGAGCAGTCTCCTCTGACTAATCTGGATTATCACATAGACCCTTATCAGCCGGAACTCCCGGAGGACCCTTTCACTGAAGGCGTTGTACCTAATTACAATCCTCCGCTCACTGATCCGTTAGGACCTGTGATAGTCCAGATCCCACCACGCCCAGATATGTCTGCGGCCACACCAACATCTATTTCACCACCGGCATCCACAGGGACGATGCCAATGGCAACCATCCTTGGTTTGCCACCATCCTCCCCGCCAGTGGTCAGTTCCATGCCATTACTGGGTAACCCCAGTAGTCAACATATGCCTACCCCCAACCCTATGGTCAACACAACTGTCAGTAGTTTACCAAACCCTTCGGCATCTACTCCTACCGTGACCACGTTGGGGACCACAGTAGCTCCTCCCACGAGCACGACTACTTCGGTGCCCTTTAGCAACCCTTTCGGTTGGAACCCTCTGTTGAGTTCAAACCCCCTGGCCACTATACCAGGGGGCAGTGTTATTAGTACACAGGTAGCAGGGAATATTTCTCTTCCTATGTAATCCTTAGGACAAATGGGACAACCCATTGTAAATACTATCCCCTTAAGTGGTTCAAACATAGGTGTAGGATCTATACCATTGCCAAATTATGCAAATACTAGTATACCTTCGGGAAATTCTATTGCATCCATTTGGACTAACCAACCCCAACCTCCGTCTGGAGTGGGAGGGCACTTTTACGCTGGGGGCAACCAACCATTTTCCCCTCAATACACTATGCCCTATGGACAGCAACTGTATGTTCCTACTCCTCCACCTATGGGAGGTTTTTATCAAAGTCCCACTTACCCTTCTGGTAACACATGGATGGGGGGACCCTATGGTCCAAATAGTCAACCCATACTGCCTTGGTTAGACTCGGGGGAAAATCCACAATTGCCATTCTTGGCAGCTTTGGACATACCCGACATCCATAAGCTGACGAACGACCCCATCAACCATAACTCGCTTTGGCCTCCAATATCGCATAAGATTCCTTCTGATATCCCGAAGTTTGACGGGAAACATGGGGACGACCCGGCCGCACACATCACTACCTTCCATTTATGGTCCATATCCAATTCCATGGTAGATGATAGTGTCCGACTTCGACTGTTTTCCCGCACCCTTACAGGCAATGCCGCCAAGTGGTACATTGAATTACCACGTGCCGCCATCAATACGTTTGGCACTTTAGCGACGGAGTTCTTAAAGAACTTCCAACTACCAATTAGAGTGGAAACCGGAACAGAATTTTTAACATCACTGTGCCAAGACACCGCCACCCACATCTCCGACCATATTCACGAATGGAGACGTAGGAGGAGGCTCGTCAAAGCGCCAAAACCGGACCATCTCTTGGCCAATTGGTTTTGCAAGTCTCTTTTACCCCACATCTCTAAAGACATTGGCCTTTCTGGTGCAGTGACAGAAGATCAATGTATTCGTCATGCCCAACACTTGGATTTAATCTATTCACAATCCTGCATGCTTTACGATCTGCTCTTCCATGCCCCTGGTAACCCAAATCCTCTGGCTACTCAGAAAACCGGAGCTCATGCCGATGGTCTCGTTGGCACGATCTCTGGTGTAGCCACCAATCAGTCTCGGGGGCAAACCTCCCAGCCTTCCTCGGCTGCCACCGCCCCCCACCAAATGACTCCTCTCCCTTCCGCTGAGGTAAATTCGGTGCAAACCTCACAAAAACCTAGCGGAAAAAATAGGAAGAATAAGAAGAAAACATCTTCTTCGGAAGAGCAGTCTGATAATCAGAATAATGCTAATCAGAAAAATGCTGCTAGAAATGACAAAGGAAAGGATAAACCCATGAAATTTCCTTGTAAAATCTGTGCGGAGGACCACTTGACATACAAATGTCCTCGGTTGCAGGAATGCACCGATTTTATTGCTAACAAGGATTCTGGGAGAACACCTGCCGTTCTTCACAATCCTTTCCCCAATCAACAGCAGCAACATCAACATATGGTTGACAACCCACCACAACCCCATCAACGGGGCAATGGTGGTTCGTATCCTTCCGGCGAAGGACCATCTTCCATTTATGGCATCGAGAGTATTGACCTTCAAACTCGCGCCAAGATTTATGGAACTCCTACCATAGATGCTCAGGAATCGGGAACTAGTTCCAATCCGCCGCCGCCCAACGATTTACATATCGAAAGGCCTACTGTTGAACCTGTAATTCGTCCCCCTAAAGGGACACTTCGACGCACGACTCATAATACCTCTGCACGTGCAGCCCAAAAATACAATATTGTAGAAGATTTGGCGCAGGCACCGTCAGCTATGTCTGCACTTGAAGTATTACAAACTTGTCCAGCACAAAGGAAAGCCTTGCTTTCGGCCATGGGTGGAATAGATCCCCAGGATTCCATGCTAGCATTCTTTGATATGGAAAAGGCTAAACCTCACCTCTCACATCAACTCGCATTCCAGGTGCAGGTTGTGTCGAAAGGGAGACCCATCCATCGCACTGTCATAGACGAAGGTGCTTCGACCTGCATTATGTCACAAGATTGCTGGCTGAATTTAGGTTCTCCTACTCTAACCCCGCCATCGAATTCCCTCAAAGCTTTCGATGGCCACACTTTCCTACCAAAAGGATACCTTGCTAGCTTTCCCATCACTCTAAGTGGGAAAACAGTAAACGTGGACGTTGAAGTCGTAGAGCGTCATCTCGACTATAATCTATTGCTCGGTCACAGTTGGTCTTATGCTATGACCGCCATCATGTCGTCGGTCTTCCGACTCATCCTATTTCCATTGGATGGGAAAATAGTCACGGTCGACCAGCTATCCTTCTGCACCCCTGATTATTCCACTTTACCAAGTAGCTCTATACCCCTAATAGGAGGTGTCCCTGACTCTTACGTCAGTATCAGTACCGGTCTTCTGAAGGCATCTTCCCTACTGGGTTGTTTTCCTCTACCACCGCCGCAGATCCCAAACACGGTTGCAATGATATCCACCTCTTCGGATGGCTCTATCGACCCATGGATCATCCCGGCACCTTCAGATATTGATTCCTATTGAGATTAGATGTCGCTTTCGCCGGTTGAGTTGGCTTACCAAGCCATCCAAACCGCATCTGAACCCTCCACTGATATGGTTTCAACCACAGGTACAACCCCCTCTCCCATAACAGTTCTCTCTAAGGATCTCCTCAATGAAGTCTGGCCTACAGACGAAGGTATTCGAGAGATCATGTCATTAGAAGAACGACCTTGGGGAGAGTTCCACCATCGCGCTTCAACGATTGATTCAGAGGCGATAAAAACTGAAATCCCGTCTTTTGACCAACCTGAGATCGTTCCCTCCTCTTATACGACTGTCCACACTATCGATTCGGAAGGGAACATGGGTAATATTTCCAAGACACTGCTCATTGATATCTCGGTCAAAACGGGTATCGTGGAAAATATTTAGATTGGAGCCGACTGCAATCCTGAGGAAATTGCGTCCTTCACATCTCTTTTTAAAGAATTCCGCGATGTCTTTTCTTGGTCTTATGACGAAATGCTCGGCATAGATCCTTCTATTTTCGAGCACGAAATCAAGACTTATGACAATGCTAAACCTATCCGACAATGACTCAGACCTGTCCACCCGCGCAAAGCAGCTGCCATCAAGGTCGAAGTAGAAAAACTTTTAAACGCTGGCTTCATTTACCCCGTTCCCTTAACTGAATGGGTTTCCAATCTGGTTCCCGTTGATAAAAAACAAGGCACTATTCGAGTTTGCGTCGATTATCGCGATCTGAACGCCGCTTGTCCCAAAGACAACTATCCTACGCCGTTCATTGATCAAATTCTCGACGATTGTGCCGGATGCGAATCTTTTTCCTTCATGGATGGATTCTCGGGATACAACCAGATTGCCATAAAAAAAGACGACCAGCATAAAACTGCTTTCATCTGTCCTTGGGGCATCTTCGCGTATAAAAAGCTCCCATTCAGCCTGAAGAATGCTGGAGCAAATTTTCAGCGAGCTATGGACTATGCTTTTCATGACATTCGACATATTGTACAGGCGTACTTGGATGACCTCCCGGCTCATTCCAAGAAGCGACGAGACCACCTGGCTCATTTAAGAGAAATTTTTGCTAGGTGCAGGTTCTACAATATACGCTTGAATCCTCATAAATGCGTATTTATGGTCGAGTTCGGACGATTGTTAGGGTTCATTGTTTCCAAGCACGGGATTAGGGTTGATCCCGATAAGGTAAAAGCAATTATTGAATTTCCGGCACCACAATCCATCCTTCAACTCCAAAGCTTGCAGGGGAAGGCAAACTTTTTGCGTCGTTTCATCGTTAACTATGCCGAGATGACGAAAGGATTCATGCGATTATTGAAGAAAGGAACACTATACTTGTGGGATGACCAAGCTCAACGATCATTTGATGCTTTAAAACATGCACTTGTTTCAGCCCCACTCCTTAGTGCCCCCGATTATTCACGCGACTTTCTCCTCTATCTGGCAGCATCACCATCCTCACTTGGAATGGTTTTGGTTCAAGTACACGATGACGACAGCGAACATGTGATTTACTATTTATCAAAAGGTCTAATCGGACCTGAATTACGTTATTCACATGTGGAGAAACTCTCTCTGGCGGTAGTTTTCGCCGTCACCCGACTCCGACATTATATATTGCTGCGACAGACTACGGTGATTGCTTTGGAGAATCCCATGCGACATATCTTGTCTAGACAAATTATTGGAGGGAAATATTCCAAATGGATCGCCATCCTCCAACAATTTGATTTGGTGTTCACGGCTGCCAAATTAAAGAAATCCCTTGTCTTCGCCGAATTACTATTGGACCTTCCCAGAATCGACCCGGCAGAGGTAGCTCATGATCCATTCCCTGATGAATCTGTCTACTTGGTCGATTCTTTGGACCCCTGGTATGGAGACATCTTAGTCTACCTACAAACTCAACGCTTCCACCCAGCTCTCACGTCTGATGACCGTCGTCGTATCCGCCACCAAGCAAAGCACTACCTCGTGCTAAACGATACACTATATCATCATGGTGTTGATACTATTCTCCGACGTTGTCTCACTATCGATGAGGCAGAACGCGTTTTGAATGACTACCACGCAGGGGCATGTGGTGGTCATCTTTCGGGCATAGTTACTGCCCAAAAAATCTTGCGCGCTGGTTACTGGTGGCCCACTTTGTTTAAAGATTGCATTGCAGTAGTGCAGAAATGCCATCCATGTCAAATTTTCACAAAGAAAATGCGCGCGCATCCTACCCCCCTTCACCCGGTTATCTCCGTCGGTCCTTTCGCTAAATGGGGAATTGACTTCGTCACCTGCAATCCCGCTTCGGAAAACGGACACAACTACATCGTGGTTGCAGTCGATTATTTTACGAAATGGGCTGAAGCCCTTCCCACTTTTAAGGCCGATGGCGAAACCACCGCTCTCTTCCTGTTTAATCAGGTTATCTGTCAGTTCGGCGTACCCCTATCGATTGTCACAGATCATGGATCTCACTTTCAAAATCATATGATGACCGAATTAACATCCATGCTAGGTTTCCGACAAGATCAATCTTCATCTTATTATCCTCAAGCTAATGGTCAAGTAGAAGCTGTAAATGGCGTTCTCAAAACCATGATTCGTCGATTGGTCGGAAACCATAAAACCACATGGCATCGGAAGTTATATTCTACGTTATGGGCATACCGAACGTCAGTTAAAACTGCCACAGGCTTCACACCTTTCCAACTTGCTTTCGGCCTGGAGGCAGTACTTCCAATCGAGTGTGAAATCCCATCACTCAAACTTGCCATTGAGCTCCTGCCTGGCACCACCGCCACAGAAGAGCGCTTTCTCTCGCTCGATCATTTGGACGAAACTCGTCGAGATGCTACCTTAGCACTCGAAGCTCACCAACGCCGAGTTAAAGCTCAATACGACAAATCTGTCAAGCCTCGTTCTTTCCAAGAGGGCGATCTTGTTCTTCTTTATGATAAAAAACACGACCTCTTGGGGGCAGGAACACTCCAACCATTGTGGCTCGGTCCTTATATCGTTACAAAAGCCCTCTCAAAAGGAGCTTACGAACTACAGGACTGTAATGGAATTCCACTCGAGGAGCCCCGCAACGGGCTCTATCTGAAGAAGTATTTTGCCTAGTTTCGCACTAGGCATATGCTTTGTAATTTTATGTATATAAGTTTTGCCTATTTTTATTTTTGATGCTTCTGGATTATTTTTTTGGTTTAAGGTGTTTTTCTCATGTAGTCTTTTTCTTTCGCACAGATGTCATCACATTCGTTATCATACGTCGGGTATGCAGACGGTGCTAGTCGTCACACTAGAAACATTGCTTCAGCTGCTTGGGTTCTCTATACTCCTGAGTCGAACCTTCTTGGTTTCAGGGGGATCTTCCTAGGTAACGCCACCAACAATGTCGCCAAGTACATGTCAGTGATCCAACTCCTCACGGAAGCGGCATCTCGTGACATCTCCGATTTAGTGGTCAGGTTAGATTCCCAACTCATCATTATGCAGTTAAACAATCATTACCATGTCCACCACCCTGTGTTGTTACGTTATTTTTTACGAGTGCAACTTTTAGAGCGTCAATTTCAAACAATCACATTTGAGCACGTTCCTAGAGAATTTAATGCATTAGCCGATTCTTTGGAAAATTATGTGTTAGATTGGCATTTGTCACATTTATTGTAAAAGATTTACTCATGATTACGTATATTTTTATCCCATCAAAAAATGCATAAAAATTTAAAAACACAAAAATCACCAAAAATATATATATATATATATACATATGTCATGTCCAGTACACAATAAACATCAAAAAGAAAAAATCTCCCAAAACTTGGGGTGTTTTACAAAATTTGGCTACACTAAGCCATGCTCTGACACTAATACATCTACTCCACCAACTAAGCCTGGTGCTCATAATAGCATACAACTGCTCTAGCTATCCTCCTCAGAGGAACCAGGTATCTCTCTGGCACACCCACAGTATGCCGCTGCAGACGAACTGGAACCTCCCGCATAGGAAGCGGCAGTATACCCATACTCAGACCCTCCAGGTTCCTGGAGAGTTCATGTAAAATTTGGGTATCATCGTCGTCGCCGGCTTCCGCATCCTCTACAGGTGCGCCAGCCCTGGGTAGCTGCAATCCTCACCGTGCATAGCGAGGGGCCCCAGCTGGACGGACAGGTGCCACATCTGTGTCAAGCAAGCAAAAGTTTCATGTCAAAACTAAATTTTCACCCCTTTCTAAACAAAATTTTTTTACATAAACATTCAAAAGCTAAAAAACAAAAAACTTCTTTGAAAAGCACTGATCATTTTTTCTTACCATGGGGCCCCCACTGGGTGCCAGGGGGCAAGACTAATTCGGGATCGCCTGTGAAGTTCATCCCTGCATAGGGATAATCCTCAATCATGATGATCTGAGAGTCCAGCCAATCAAAAAATCCCTCATCAAAACAGTGACGGACGGGACCCTCTCCAGTCCGTAGAAGCAAAGTGGCCCACCGAGCCTGCCTCGGCTCGCGTGGACCCAATGGCGCTGTAGGGATCCTGGGCCTCATCAGTGGTATCCGCTCCAGTATGAAAGAAACAATCAGTGTTCCGTACCCAAACTCTCTTTGAGTACGGGTCTTACATGCAGTAAGCTCTGCTCGGACCCGACGAACCACACCATCACACCAGTCGAAAACCTGAGGCTGCATACAATCCAAGGCTAGGAGCATCTGAGCCTTGGTCGCCACATGCTGACTCTTGGCACCTGCCAAGCGAACAATCATCCATAGAATAGACCGCAAGGGTCTCAAAGTCACCTGTGCAATAGGTATCCGGTTATTCACAGCCTGGGTGCCACGTATGCAGTGCGCATGGATCAAATCAGTAGTGGAACGAGGGTCAGCTCTGGACCCCATCAAATTGGGCCTCGCCCCATGACATGACAAGCCGGTCAAAAAGTAAACATCATCTTTTTCGATGGCGAGCTCGTTGCCACCAATCCGAAATACATGATGCCGTTCGTCCCACTGCTGGATCAGCCACCTCAGGAGGTCCTCTTGACCCCTCATCAGTTCTAAACGGGCATACTTAAGCAATCCGCACCTCCGGAGAGCCATCAAACTTGCCGCATCCGTCACCATCTCTCGTTCTTCCCGCTCATGCTCTCTCTCTCGCCAGATACTCATGATTAACAGCTGAACACCTACAAATGCAACATTTCCAACCGATTAAAATTTGCCTGGACCACTTCAAAAATGGAAAACTTGAATTGTTAGAAAGCATGTTGCGCCTAACGCGGGCACTAATACAAAACAGAGCGTTCTAATGCGTACTTCCCTCACGGGTTATGCGTTTAACGCGGCTGTTGTACTCCTGACCCGCGTTAGGCGCAAATATTTTTCTAGGGCCTCAAAATTTCCTAATTTTGAACTAGCAAAAACTAAAAAATTGGCAATTAAATGATAACAGGAGGTTCTAGCTCTTACTTGGATCTCGCGGAATAGAAGACTGTTGCCTGGATTTACCGTAATCGTCAGCTGAAATTTTCACCCCTTTTCCACTCCAGAGCTTCTTCACAGCACTCAAAACAGTGAAAATGAATGTCTTCTGACCTTCTTATAGCAAATTCTGGGGCATGACTCTCTTAAGTCAGTCGGCAAAGTCATGATTCCTCGCTGTACACATGTCGCAACTCTCGAGATTTGGTACTGATGATTCTAATAAGGGATCAAGATTTATGTGCAGACATACTCATGTTTTATCGAGCATTCTTTTTATGGTATTTTTCTTGCTCGTTAATCCGAAAAACCTCGAGTTCTCTTCTTCGGGCTCGTTAAACTTATACAAAGTTGGCATCGAGCATTCTTTTTTGGTCTTTTCTTGCTCGTTAATCCGAAAAACCTAGAGTTTTCTTCTTCAGACTCATTAAAACTATGGAGAAGTACTGAGCATTCTTTTTAGGAATCTTTTTCTCGCTCATAAAACCGAAAAAATCCCGAGTCACCTTTGTCAGACTCGTTAAACTATTGAGACAAAGAACAAGGAGCCATTCTTTTCCTCTTTTTCAAAGCTCTTTAAACAGAAAAATTAAATCGAGTTTTCTCCGCGTGACTCGTTAAAATTTCACGGAGGTACCGAGTTTTCTTTGTTGGACTCGTTAAAATTTCACAAGGAATAATGAGTTTACTTCGTCTCCTCGTACTCATAACAAAATGAGGTAGACGTCCATTGAACATAGATTTCTCACTTTTCCGGATTCGATGGACTAACTTACGGAAAATGAACTGTTTTGGGCTTACTATTACCCCTTTGCCGTGCCCGGTTATCAAGACATGACAAAGGTACCCCAATGGAGTCGTCTTTTACGACATTTTTCAGACTCTCTAAACATGAAAAATTCACCGAGTTTACTCGTCTTGACTCATTAAACCTAATCAGACAGGACATGGAGTTGTCTTTTATGACATTTTTCAGACTCTCTAAACATGAAAAATTCATCGAGTTTGCTCATCTGGACTCGTTAAATCTAATCAGATGGGGCACAGAGTTGTCTTTCCTGACATTTTTCAGACTCTCTAAACATGAAAAATTCACCGAGTTTACTTGTCTGGACTCGTTAAACTTAATCAGACAGGGAAAAATTTGGACAAAATGGATACTACCTCTATTACATTTTCAAAAAGGTCGATTTGGCAGCAAAATTATTGAACATGGCACTTCCCAGAAAACTCTTTCGCAGTTAGCCGAACCCTACCATCTATGAGTATTAGCCTTCATTTCCCAGTGTCCCTGCACCGGTAAAATCCTAACACACTCTTTGGTGTTCAACACGCTTCAGCTGCCTAGTACCCTGCTAGAGTGCCTTCTATTGTTCAAGAAGATCTCGCTATCTACTTCTCCTGTTATCAACCAAACCGTTCATTATGCCATAAATTATTTGTCGTCTGACGTCCCCATTTACTCTTCCTTATCTCAAATCATAAACAAAATCAGTTGGTTTCCGTTTCGTGTTGACTGATGTAGGACGCCTTAGTGCCTACCTCTCAACAGATCACTTCCTATCGACTTCAACACCTTATCTAGGAAGTTGATCCAGAAACACATCAGTACCCAGATACTTGCAGACATCAGTGGCAGGTAGTCTTTTGTTTGATCAAGGGTCTTCATCATTGGCTCTTGGTCGAATGATTCTACGAGTGTTCGACTTCAACTCCTTTTATTCACACTCGCTAGATTGTACTGGGCATCTTAGGGACCATCATCATTATTGGTGGCCACCTTCGCGTCTGTTAACAGTTTTCATTATTGACTGGTAATCAGACGATTTCTCACATGTTCGACGACAACTCCCTCATTCACATGTTGAGAAATATGCAGTTTAAGTGAATCGGCGGTCAAGACCTTGGGGCAAAAGGCTACACCATTAAATTTGTGTTCCCTTCCCCAAGCTGCGATATTGTTTATGGAGACAGCTTCTTCAGTCTGATCCTGTTATGACAGACACTTACACATTGTGCCTATTGGTGGACAGATTCTTCATATCACTATTCTAGAGAAATCATGTTGTTTAAAGCTACTGAGCATGGGACATGCCCGACTCTAGGCAAATACTATATTTTCTGACATATGTTGTTGTTTCAGGTTTTCCTCAGTCTTTCAATCTCTCTATCTCTACAAATTATAAAGTATTTCGGCCATCGTCTTCATCTCTGACCTCACACTTTAGGGGGCATCTGTTACAGGTCAAAATACCTCCTCATCGGCTCAGAGGGGAAGAAAAATATGGAAGAAGTACAAAGACCTAAATTAAACCTATTTCTGACAGGGTAACACATATATAGAACAGAACAAGAGCGTTATAACGCAGGCAAGCAATACATTGGCCGCGTTAGTGGCTAGGGAAACGCTCTGTTTACACTGGAGGGACGCGTTACCCGTGTTTTAAGTTTGAATTGGGAAAAGAGCGCGGAGAATGATTTGAATCTCCGACTTTCCCTCACAAAGGAGTCAGTTCACAAAGGAAACTGCAGAAGCACCAGTTCATTATTGGTCATTGCCATAGAAGACTGAACTCCAAAAGAGGCAAAAGCATGGATATCAAAGAAACATCTAAGCTTTTTCCATTCCAAACTAGTGGAAAGAGAAGGGCAACAATGGCTTTCTCCCTCTCCTATAAGAAGGAGCTGAAGGCTCTTAATTGAAGGTCGAAGGATTGCTCAAGTTTCTTGTATACTTGTGGAATAGAGAATAGTATGACATTGTGAAGGCCGAGAGTCAAAGAGGCTCCTAGAGAGCTTGTTGACTTGGACTTCTTCACTAGAGAGAGAAGAGAGATTGGGAGACTGAGGAGGGCTTGGTACAACCGATGGTTGTAATCCTCCTTCTTTCAAAATCAATAGAACTGTGTTCGTTTTTTCCATTCAATGCTTAATGTTATTATTGTTGTTTCAATATTTACTTAGTATGATATGAATGGCTCAGATGTGTATAATCTAGATGTTTGTAGCATATTGATCTAATTGATAGGATACTTGTTATATTAGAAATTACACGGGTGCTTTGACTGTTTGTAGGTCTCAGATTTGGAACCGGTGAAGAAGGACTCTTACTTTGCTACACAGCGCTCTCCAAGGGATTCCAAGACCGTCAAAGAGGTAATTCTCTATTGTATTCCTTCAAGTTATTTCAAGCTAATATGAACATACTCATGCCATCTTTGTGAACAACATAGCTAATCTTACTGTCTGCCTCGGGCACCGGAAAGCCCTGAGAGGGATATACGAAAACCAACCACCCAAGCAGTTTACCCTATAGCAGTAGCAAGCTGTCAAAAGGATCCTAAATTTCGTGCATAACCAAACTCTGTTGCTGATTCCAAACAGAACAAAAGTCTCTTTTATCAATCCCCTCATATAAATGAAAACATTGGTGTGAGATTTGTAAAAAATTTGTTAAACAAGACAATGAAGGTGACTTTTGAACAAGAATATTGTCAACATTCTTTTCTGGCACATGGTTAGCTAATGGAGAAGAACTTTTACAGTAAACATCATCCAACACACAAGCAATAGGATCATCAAAAACTTGAGAAGACTGCTGCGATGTATCCATTGAAACTGCATGACATTCTACTGGCTGTTCATCTTTTCCTTTAGAGATATTACGAAGATTCTTCTTTATAAACTGAAATGCTTCGAAACAAAAGGGTATAGAATCCTCTTGCATCATTAAATCATGTATTTCGGCTTCCAAGCCTTCATCTATAATCTAACCTTCAATTTCATTTGGTGGCTGCAAATCTGATGCTAGGGAGGGTTTTGTATCCAAAATGATTTCATCAGTCATTTCAGGGGAAGTTTTCTCATTAAAAACTTGCTCAATAATTTCGCTATCTGTCTCATCCTCCACATTAAAACTGAGATATTGTTGATTTCCTATAGGCTTCTCATTTGAAGATTTACTATGCAATTTACCCTTCAACAACTGGAATGATTCAAAACAAAATGGAACGGAGTCACCTTGTATCATTGGATCATATGTGCTGGATTCCATGTCTTCATCGGCAACTTGACAATCAATGGCATTCGGGGATTGCAAATCTGAATATGAGAAATCTTGAACAATGTTTCCATTGCCCTCAAGATGGTCCAAATCAAGACTTATTGATAGTTGATTTCGGATCGCATGAAAGTTGTCTCTGATGAACTGAAACGAGTAAAAACAAAAAGGCAAAGATCCTTCACTTAATTCAAAATTTGCTGCACTTTCCTCATCACTGTCATAGCTAATATGTATCGGTTGATCACTGTACTCGAGCTGCTGAAAGTGAACTTCCTCCTTCCACAAACTAGCTGCTGATTTGTCTGCAAGGTTAGCTTTTGTTTGGAGAACATAATCATCATCATACTGATCGAACTGAGGAAAATCATCAGTATACAACACATCATCAAGCATACATGTCAAATCAACAGCTTTCTCTTCTTCAATATGATCTATAAAGCAATCACTATGAGAACTGGGATAAGAAACAAAATGTTTTGGATCAACAACTTGTTCTTCTTCAATCAACGAGCCATGGGCTTGAACAGTATACTCATTCATTGTGGTGTTCTTTTGCATCATCTCTTCTACTGCACTTACCAACATGTCAAGCTTTACCTCTAGAGATGTTGATTTCTCTGGATCTATGTTTTTCATCTCTTCTTCTGTCAACCTTGCTCTTTGGATCAACAAATGAGCCTCCACATTTACTGCACTGTTCTGCATCTCTACAAGTGTTGCAATATTCCTTTCTCTCAACTGAAACTCCATATTCGGATCAAAGGCACCCGGGTAGTCCAAGAGAGCAGATCTAGGAGAAGGTCTTATATCAGCTGGCATCGAATAATAAACTTGGTTAAATCTAGCAGAAAATGGTTGTACTGTCTCCCCTGGCAGTCTTTTCAGCTGGTTATACTCTTCTATAATCAAGAAAAGGTTCTGTCCGATCACCCACCTGTCGAGGAAAACTTTGACGAACTGCTAGAAATCTGAGATGCTCGCATCATGCAGGGCTTTGAACCAACTCTTGACTTTGCCTTGCAAAGAAAGAGAAAACAGTCTAATACTGACATCCTCTTCATCAACTTCAAAAAGTTCAAGAAAATTTTCAACATTCTGCACATGTTGCTCAACGTTGACATTGTTACATTCACCGTCAAATCTTGGTAGATATAGGTCATAATTTTTAGGGAAATCATGAAGAACAGAAGGTAAAACAAGAGGTTTATACCTATCTAGGACTATATAAGGTGTAGGAGTATATACAAGAGCTACGGGGTCAGTTTTGTTTTCTTTAGGCTCATCACTCTGAAGAGAGTCATCATAAGATGTGGGAAAAGTAATGAGGCCATGATCAAAGGGAAACTCAGTATTTACACTTTTTGAATAGGTGGAGCGAAGATTTTGATCACCTTTATCATACAACAAATTCTGAAAAACTTTGAGGACAACTTCAAGAACAGAAAAGAAGTAATTTACAAGAAAGCAGAGTAGATCCTGAATGCCACTCCACTTTGGATACCTGAACTTTGTGTAAGATCCTTTCATTTTCGCAGAGAAAGAGTTAGTCCTCCAGTGGAGTCTCTACATTGAGTTGGAGTCACCAGGTGAATGATTTCAGCCTTCTTTATGTCTGATCGTTGTCCACCATCAACCATCAAATCTAACTTGATACATATACTGGGGCAATAAAATCTACAAGTCAAGTGTCACGTTCACAAGCTAAACTGGAGATTGACTGAAGCAGCGTTCATCTACTTCCGCTAATGTAAAGAAAAAGCGTTTCGAAGGCTACCTGGCATAACTTTAGGCTCCGTCTGTAGCTTATGAAACAAATAACACCAACAAGCAAACCATTTTCTCCCCAGTATGGTCGCCACTATGTTATTTCCCAAATCCACCTCAGGCTGAAGGAAGGCGGGATTCAGGGTAACACCAAACCACTCTCAGTCTGGTAGCTAGCCCTACCAGAACAGGAGAGGGCTCTCTCCGGGTCAAACTCAGGAAAAATGTATCAATAGGCCTTGAGATGACTGAAATGAGTGCTAATTTTAGGCTAGGTATATTAATCAAGGAGTTTGGAATGATTTTTAGGGGTTTTTTGTTGGAAAAACGAAAAGACAGTTTTGGGCTTGGGGATGAGGCCAAATACTTGCAGAGTTCAAGTTGGGGCAGGGAAGGAAATGAATTTGATGTCTTAGATTAAATGAATGGATAGAAAAGACTGCTGAGGAGCTGAAGAGGGAAAGGAGATGCAAGGATCCTCTTCAAACTGACGAAAACATATAAAACTAAACAAAAGTTTAAGGCAGAGCACCAGCAAACTAATGAATTCTACCACAGTTACTCATTTGTTTAATTCAGAAGCAAAGAGAAGGGAAATGGAATACATATAAAATTAATGAAACTTACAGATACATGGAGAAAAACATCATCAAAACTCAGAGCCACAAGGATCCCAACAAGTGTTGCAAAACTCTGGTCTTTCCTTTGCCAAAAATCTGAAATGGATATAAAATGAGGTGCCAAAATATTCCCAAGTATCCAACCCTGAAAATGTCTCAGAAAATACAATATATAGACCATCCTAACCCCTTCCCATGCCTCTAGGGGTCGAGATCATCCTTCTAGGAGCTATTTCAACCAATTCTAAACATGGAACTGAAATCTAGGCAGCCAAACAACTTGCCTCTATAAGGAAGGAAACTGATTAATTCATTTAATTTTCACTTTTTAGTGAATGAATCCTCTAGAACAAGTAAATATGAGCCAAAATTACATCATAGCCACAAAATTACATCAATATAGATCAATAATTACATCAAGAAGTGAAACTAGTCAAACTGGCCGAATTTCTGAGCTGAAAAGTAAAAATGGGACCAAAATCCTCCATGTGCCGCGCCAGAAAACTCAATGCGCCGCGCCACTTTGAGCCTGTTTTTGGGGCACTTCATGAAGTCAAAATTGAGCTCATGATAGCTCGTTGGAAATCCCTATCTGTCTGTTATCCAACCCAAGTGTAATTTTTCAATTTGGAGGTCATTTTCCCCTCCAAAACTTCAATCTCCCAAGACTGGTTCCTGCTGTTGCAAAAAGTAGCAGAAAGGCCATTTTTGGAGTGTTTTTGACCCTTAAGACCACCCAGAACTTGATGAAATCTCTCAGCCATTCCTGAGCATGCATAATTTATCATAAAAAACCCAAAAATATCAAGTTTTCCTCTAGAAGATGTCCCAATCATAAGCGTTTGCCAAGTGGCGCGACGCGTCGGGCGGAAAAGTCTGTTTTGCAACCAAAAAAATTCAAAATGACAAAATTTTCTCCAAATTTGCTGAAATTTGGAGTGAAGGTCCCCCATCATGTGTCATGCTCAGCCGAAAAAGCTCCGACTAAGATTCAGAGTCTATCCTCCCTTTTTCGACGTTTCATTGCCCTCCTGGTGCATTTAGCTCTGTGGTCGAATCACTGTCCTGCTCATATCCTTGCTCATATGATGAATTTGTCTCTGACATGGTGCTTTGAAATATGTGTAACAAGTGTATGTTAGATTGGTTTGAAAATGAGAAATAGGTGTTTGTTTTCAATGCCAAATATGCCAAAGAGCAATAAGGAACTGTGAGGAATATGGGACAGTGGGAAAAGTGAATGGTGGAGTTTGTCAAGTGAAATCTGAAATGTGTTAACAATCACTTGACTGTGTTTAGGGATGTGGGGGTTTGGGAATTTGCTACAAATGATATGGGAGAAGGAACTTATAGGGAATGGTAGGTTTTAGAAATAGGGATAATGGGAAAATGAAAATAAGTGATATGAGTGTTCTTGGAATATAAGGAATAGGACAGGGACTATATTAATGAGATAACAGTGAGGCAAGGGAAAATAAGGTGGCAAATGAAAAGGGTTTGGCACCAAAACCAAAATTTAAAACTTGAATTTCAAACCCTAGGAGCACTTTCTAATTAAATGGTAGGGTTTATCATTTCACCAATCAAACTCTTGAATTCCTCCTTCTGAATAACACCCAACACGAGTTAAAATAAAATGGCAAGGGCGCACAACTTACTTGGATTCAAAAGAGTTGAGTCGTTTTGCAAAAATTGGTAAGCAGTGATGAAATTTGGGTTTGGAGGCTCTGTGCGCTGCACACAAACCTAGTGCGCCACACCTCCTAGATGCGCTGTGACAGTGCAATTTAACACAGAAAATTGCATCCCAATGCGTCGCGTGGCCTATGTGCGTCGCGCCCACTCTTCTATGCGTCGCGCAGCTGTTACACAGACAATCTGCCTCCAAATTTACAGTTTTACTCCTTCAAACTTCAATTTCGAATTTTCTCTTATCCTCGAAGTGCAAATGATATTTAAATGGTGAAAAATATCTTGTAATGTCATGGGTTTGATTTTTCCTTTGTAAAGACCCACTTTTGTAATGTTTCAGAATTGGCATTTCTTCACTTTTACTACAACTCTGCTTTTCAAGTTTCCTCTTTGATTTTTTTTGACTTGAATGATGGCTTCTTGGTTGATTTTTTCAGGGATGGTGGCATTTGGACTTCAACAAAGGATGACCAGAGGCTGCATTTGAAGTACTTCATGGCGGAAAACTTTAAAAATACATATTTATTACAAAAAACCAATTTGACGATTTCTTCTTCAAAACAGAGTTTTGAAGAAGAAACATCCTTGAGCATTATTGATGATGAAAATTTTGAAATGAAAACTTATTGAAGACATCCTCATGGCCTGCGGGCATTATTTGACATTCTGAAGACCAAACCCTAGACCTAATGACTGAAATGACATCTTTTTTGACCACAAGACCATCTATGACTGTAAATTACTGAAATCGAGTTTGATGAATTTTGATAAATTTTGACCAACCCAGCAGGTACAAACATGAGGGAGAATGAGAGAACAAAGCCCTTCCGTCAGATAATGGCATGCCCCTAACGGAATGCAAATAAATGAGCTGAATGAGACACCTAAAAATTAAATGCAATAAGAGAAATTATCTCTGACAGAGGGATGACAAGACCGACTCTAACAGGGTGCATCACAGGGAAAATCTAACATGGTCAAATGGATTTTCAAGGTTTGTGTGAGATGAAATGAACATCAAGTTTTGTGAAAAAAGTAGGGCAAAGGGTAGTTAAGAATCCTTTGTCAAATACTTTAAAAATAAGGGCCTTTAATACTATTTAGCATAAAGAAGTAATCATAAGACAGGGCAAACCAATAAATCTTTGATTAAACTCAAGCAAATAATCATTTAAGACAAACAATCCAGTGAAATATAGAAGGCAAGAAACTTATTTAACTTCTAGTGATTTCACCTTCAAGGTTAGAAATCAATTAATATAGACATATAACATAGATCAAAGAAGAGGGAACTCCTAAACATCATTTATCATAGCCTTAAAGACCTCCAAAGCAACCTTTCAAGAATGGAAAAAGGGTATGATCGAAACATAGCCTCTTTGGCAAAACCTAATTAGTGATACTTCAAAGAAAGATCTTAAGAACAATGTTTTAGTGACATCAAACAAGCAGGGCTAACCATAAAAAATCTTTGATATCTAATGTATTAAATCATTCATAAGATAAACAAGCTTGGGTGGGTCTAGAGAGCAACTAAGAATTCTCTAAAATGACCTAGCAGAGGAAAACATAGAGGCAGTGAAGAACAAACAGAGCTAAGGTGCCTTTGAAAAAAATTATTAGTCTAAAACCTTTATCCTACTAAAATACAAAAGGATGTAACAAAATGATACATAATAAAATAAGAACTGAATAGAAGCACATCACCATTAACCATGCTCAGGGATCCTGCAAGCAAGCCTTCTCCATCATCAATCAAAACAAGCTATCCACAAATTCCACAACACCAATTTCTCTTCAATATCCAAAAAAAACTATGTATTTCTCCCAAGAGTCATCAAATGCCAACATTTTACAATAAGGCCCTCATTCTCTATTTATCTAGAAAAGGAGGGAAAAAACCCAAACTAGGGTTTGAAAATGTCAAAAACACCCATAAATTTCATTTATGTCTAAGAGACCATGCAAGGCCCAAGACACAAAAAATCTCATGAAATAAATGAAAAAAAAAAACTCCTAGCACCTAAATTTGGAGTGATTTGCCCCAAAAAACACTAAAATTTCATTTTTCCATAAATGAGTGTCTTTTGTTGACTTTTGCACATTAAAGGCACAACAGTGAGGTCGGAAGGCATAGCGCATGCATAGGAAAACTGGGTCCACTTGCAACCAAGTTTTGATGACCTTCCCGACATCGGAATTTTCTCCGTGATGGCTCGTTGGAAATTCAATCGAGTCTACTTTGAAAAAAAGCCCTTGGGTTTCTTATTGGGCTCAATTAACCTATCCAAAAATTGAAACTCCCAAGGCTGCTCAAGGTGCAGTGCCAGTCCTAAAAACTAGGCAGAAAGGTGAAAAATGACATGTTTTTGGGCCTTTTGAGGGACCAAAAATGCTCCAAATGCTCTGAAATTTGGTGAGCATGCTGTACTTGAGCTGTGGATTCCAAAAATGAAATTTTTTCCTCCTGAGGATGCCTCAGGTGAAAGCGTAGCGCAAACGGTGTTGTGCCTTCATGCCTTAAATTTAGCAAAAAAAACAAAAATTCTCAAAAAGTTTCCAAAATTGGTAGATATCTCCCTTATGGGGGTTTTGAGGCCTGTAGAGAAGCTTTAGTCAAGATTCCAAGGTTTTCTTGGTATTTTTCCTCTTTGATTGATTTTATTTCGGCAAGGGCTCCTTTGAACTTGGCCCTTGAAATTTGATTTTGCAATGCATAGTGCTCGATCATCTTCTTTTGGAGGTCAAGGTCCCTCTTTGTCTTCTTTAGTTGCTTGTTTTCATTCTTGTAATACTCAATGTTATACATTTCCATGCCAAGGCATCTTTCTAGATCTCTGATCTCGGCATCCTTGCTTTGGAGCAAGATGTTAGTGACCTTTTCCTTATCTTTATTTTGTCTGTCAAGGTCAATGATGTCAAATTCTTATTCAAGCTCATGCTTACCTTTCTTAACTTCAACATCATCCTCACTGCTAGCCTCTTCACTTATTTCTGGACTATCCTTTGTATTTCCTTCATCTTGTTCATCATTACTGCTAGGAGTATTCTGGCTATGATCTTTACTGCTCTCATCAAATTCTTCATTTTCTTCACTGTTTTCATGACTGTCATGAGTGTCTTCTTCCTCTATCTCCATGTTTTCTGTTTCATTGCTTACCTCTTTGTTTCCAACACCATCACTGCCTTTATCACTACTAGGAACCTCATTGTTTTTGCTGTCATTGTGGCTCTTAGTTTCACTGCCACCATCATCATCATCTATCTATTCATTACTAAGAGCCTCATCAAACTCTGTTTCATTGTCACTTTCTTGTTCACTGCCACTTCCTTCTTTTGTGTCTATACCGTCTTCTGCCTCTTCATCTTCAACATCATTATTGCCCTTGTCATCATTTTTTCCTTCCATTCTAACATCACTGCCCCCTACTTCTTCATTTTCTTCCTCTCTACTGTCCTCTTCTTCATTATTTCTTAATTCATATTTTCCCTCTCCTTCACTAGTATTTGATTTCTCATCATGGTCACTTTCTTCTTTGGCTGATGCATCAGGAGAGAGTGAGGAAGGGAGGTTTACTTGAGGAGAGGATACATGTGTAGATGATGAGGCATGATTAGTATGAGGTGATGGAGGAGTAGAGGGAGCAGTTTGAGATGATGAGGGTAAATTTGGCTGATGATGGGGCTGTGGGTTTGTGAAGACCTCATGAGTAATGAACACCTCCCATGGTATGCCATTTTTCTCCAACTGATGTAGCACAACCATCTTGATCAAGGAGTGATGGAACAAAATTTTCATTTGCTGGGAGTAGTTCCTCTCAGTTTACAACAGAGGACATCTTATCAATACTCCTATATAGGTAGTAGGGTAAATGAAGCATTTTAACCCTAATAAAGTGCATGAGTAATCTGATATGGTAGGAGTAGAGCCTAGAGTATCTCCCCTCACATGTAAAATATTGCATGATGACCTTCATCAAGGGTGCATACCTCTCCAGAAAGTGTGAAAAAGGGTAGATAGATTTGCAGCCTTCTTTGTATCTAGGTTTGAGAAATGGCTCATAGTAGCTTATGTCTAACTTTTCTCTTTTGAAGAATTTTTCACCAACATTAGGTATGTCTGTAGCATGGGCAATGGCATTTGAGGAGAGTTCAAAGGTTAACCCTGCAAGATTCACTTGTTTGTTGTGTAGGTTGAGGATATTTAGCCTAGTGAGCGTGTTGGGGTTCCCATGTTTTGGCCAAATTGGCAAGACCAAAAGATGAGACAACATCAGAACCACTTTTGGGCCCTAAGATCTAGCCCTCCTGGACCCGGAGAGGGATCTCTCCAAATAGAGAAAAGAATGATATATCTTTGAAGCTCAAGATGAGATGTTAGGCTAGTTATGAAGTACTAAGGGGGGTTTTAAATGATTTGGTTGGTTGGTTTTTGGGTTGGTCATGAGATCATAGACTGAGAAAGTAATGGGAGAAAAGGAACAAAGCAGGAGGAAGCTTCAGCAAAGGGGATAGGTCAAGAAAGTGCCATCCATTGGGCTATGGAGTCATGAAAGGAGAATTACATGCAAAAACTAGCCAAGGCTTTCAGAGGGAAAGTCATCTATACTAAAGGATCTTCTAGATAGATGATGGGATGGAACATTAAGGAAAGAAGGTGAAAGAAAGAGAACAACCCAATTTCTGTCTATAGATCAGGTCAGAGGTCATTTAACTCCAGACCTACTTGGACATACTCAAAGGCAGCTCTCAAAGAGGGACAACGGGGCTGCTTATAGATCAGACCAGAGGTCATTTAACTCCAGGTCTGCTTTAGCAACTCCAAGGGAAAACAGAGATAAGATTAACAAAGGGATCTTAGAAAGGTCAGCTGGTCACACAAGGATCCTAGTGGACAGGGCTAACTCTAATCCCCATTGTTCCCAAATATTTTAGCTTAAACCCAACAAGAACACCTAAGAACTGATTCATTTAATTCATAAATCAGAGAGTAGGAAATAACATCCAATACACTGGTTAAATTAAATGAAATCAACTCTCAGATAGCACATGAAGCAGAAAACATTGAAGGCAGGGAGAGCAGGAACATAGGGCACCTAACAAGGGTGAATCCTATGTTATACTTCTGTTGCCAGCCAGAAGAACATGAAACAGTATGAAAATGTAATAAACAGAGTTAGGAAAAACATCACCAATAGTAATAGACCAGGATCCTGTGAAATGTGCTTTGATTAATTGATGCAAAACCAGTCATGTACATTATAGCTCAATGGTTGTTACAATCCAAACTTTCTCCTCCCAGCCTATTACATACAAACTACTCTGTAACTCCCTCCCAAGACTGTTCTAACAGTCAACTGAATCCCTCTAACAGAAAAATGCCCAACAACTAAACAACAACCACCTTTTACAAAATGTTCTTCTGGATTCTTATAGGAGAAACAGAGCAGAAGAGGTAGATGAAGAATTAAATGAAGAATTAACGCTCAGAAGAGGAGGAAAACCGCAACCCATTCTGCTTTAAATCTGTGCATTTACTTCCGGCACTCTGGATGCAGTATTAATGCCATTCTTTGTGGACTGGACAAACTGGAGAAATAATGATGCTAGGGTCTCCATACCGTGAAACAAATTCTTCTTGATGGTATAGGACTGCTGATAGGGCGTAAATATTTATTTGAGGCACAATGTAGACTAAAAAATGTTGTGTACTGTGTCCTTTCATGGGAGAATGCTCTGCTGATACGGAAACCCTAATAATATAATATCTCTGTGCATTGGATCTCCTGTTCGATCCTCGGGGTCTTCAAATCTGTACCTTTGCCTTCTAAAAATCCCTGAAGAAGCTCAAAAGTCTTCTATTTCTTGCCTCGAGCTCTCTACTGTTCCCGTACTATCTCTGCCTGTGAATTTCGAGCTTCAATGGCACTGGAGGGTTGGTAGAGTTTTAAACTCTGACATTTGATGAATTTATGGTGCAAGCACCCCTCCAAACGTTTCCTGTAACATCAAGCTCTGAATACAGCCTCTGCACATGGTTTTCTTCGATCCCTCTGTCACTGCAATAGAGCTTTCGCATCATGGCGGTCATTTCCTGTTGAAAACCCTGCAAGACACGAAACCTACGAAGAAAACAATGGATGGGGGTGATGGATGCAGCGGGGTGATGAGAATGGACGCGCAAATGGGTGACATGGCGGAATGATGCGGGGTTACGGTGACATATTCACGGCGTGGAGAAAGGTGGCGGAATGCAGTCGCAGGTGGAGAAAATGAAAATTCAACGAAAAACATTGACAATGGCCCTTTTGGACGGATAAATATAAATGGATGGGGAGATTGTACGGAGGGTACACGTGGGATGACGTGGCGGAATGGGAGACAGTGGAAAAGTCAGCGGCGGGTGAACGAATCTGGACCATCGATCGTGGCGGAGATCAACGACGGAGGACGACGGAAGGCAGGCCAGGACATGGCCTATCGCGCATGCAGCTTCATTATCCATCGTGCATCTTCGTCGAGCGATAGCCGTCGGATGGGCTGCTCCAGATCGGACGGTCTTCGGCAATTCTGCTGGGCATCCGTGTCCGAACAATAATGCGCGAAGGATGACTTTAACGGGCGGGAAAAGTGGTTTTGGAATCGTACAGGAGGACGCGTGTCGCGCGACATATGGAATCGCTGGGTGCTCGGGGAAACCACTCACCGTGCATAAGCGGTGCGGAATAGACTAGGTTGTTTCCAAACAGTGCGCGGGGGACCACCAGAGCGGGGGGATTCTGAACCGTCAGATCTTGTACAGATCAACGGTTAAAAACGCGCGCGATATGGATTAACTGCGGACCGTTGATCTGCGGATTTAAATGGATGGCGAAGATGAACTGCGGGGGACCAAGGTGTACGGACATGATAACTTGGATTCGACCCCCCGCAGTGAATAACAGTCGTTCGATCGGGTCTTCCCACATCCCGAGGAGTCAACTGCGGGGGCACCATGGTTTGACCTTACGGATAGATAAAAGCCTCCACAGGGGTAAGCGCTTTGGTCGCGGCACTAGGTTGTATGGAGAGAAAAGGCGCGGGGCTACGGGGAAGGGGGCTTAGGCCTATTATAAGGTCGGAAGTGGGTTTTTAACCCATTTTAATGGATTTTGAGGCCCAAAGGGTAACGATAGGGAGATGGAGGGGGAATTTGGGAAAACAAAGGGTGTAGGGATTTTTCGAGGGGATTTAGGGGGTTAATAGGGAAAATAAAAAGGGGAAAAGATGGACTTTGATAGAAGGAGGAAAAGGGGGAAAAAGGGGACATTTTTCAGGGGTACAAGGGGTAAATGCAGGCCTTTAGGGAAAGGAACCAGCAGAGGGGACTTGTATAATGCAAAGCACAGAGAGGCCTCAAGGATGATGTGTCTTCAGGGGAGATGCATTCCTTGAAGGTCTCCAAAATGACATAGCCCTCAGCTTGCTCGTCAAGAATTTCATAGGGGGGCTAACAGAGCACAGGGTGACTTTGCACCTGTTGGACTTTTTCACAAAACTGAAAACACCCTACAATTTGGAAACAGGTGATAATCAAAGGAGAGGCATTAAGCTCCACAGTGTGTTGGGGTTCAAATCTATTGACCCTCCCACCTCTGTGTTTCTGCCTCCTAGGCACTTGGCCTTCTTCACTACTCACATTTCCTCCTTCTCCTGACATTTTTATTTTTGATGCCTCTAAACAAATCCTAGCTCTATTTGTGAAACTTGATATGAGGATTGATTTGGGAGGGTGAAAGGCTGCTTCTGCAAGTGAGTGAGAAGAAGGTGCAAGTGTATGGCTGAGCCCTTTGAGATTTGATGAATGTTTAACTTCAATTCACTGTAATTACCCTAATTCACACCCTTCTTGACTGATAAATCTTGCTTGGAGGTTTAAACAGGGTTTAGCATGAAGATGTAGGGTTTCTAATCCTTAAGGTTTGGTCAATTTCCTTTAATCATCAAATCATAAAGTTCACTGGAGAATAAGGAAAAACATCTACCTACCAAATTTCAATGCCTTTGAGAGTCCTTTTATGCAGATTGGAGGGGCCTTCTTGTTTTTTTTTATCGTTTGTAAGTGGAGGAGGAGTTTCTGGTGAAGGCGTAGCACCTGCACGCACAGTTGGGTTTGCTCTACCCAACGCGTAGGACCTGCACATGTTTCTAGGCATCGAGCCTCCAATTCATATCACCTGCACACTTTTATGGGTGTTGGGCCTCCAGCACGCAGCGCTTGCATGTTTCCTTGCTTGTCGGCCTCCAACGCGCAGTGTTGGCACGTCTTCTAGGTCTGTCAACCTCTCCTAGGCGCAGCGCTTGAACGTTGACTGAGCCTGTCGGGATTTCCTGGGAAAAAAGGTAGTTCCTGCACGAACGCATAGCATAGTGCAATTTTGCACTGGAAAACCTCCTGAATGCATAGTGTCGGGCACTGAACGCACAGTGCCTTCCTGAACGCGCAGGACCGGGCAACTTGCTTAATTTTTCACTGAAATTCCCAAATTTGTCTCTTGGATTCTCTGACTATTTTTGCAAATGCATAATGAGATGGGTGGAGGGAAAGAGGTCCTTTATAGCTTTAGGAAAATAAATTTAAATCAAAAAACCCACTTTTCTAATGTTTTTTGAGCTTTTCCACCTAACTGATATTCCCTTGACCTTATTTTTGTAGGTGGCTAAAAAATATTTTAAAATGGCCCTTTCCTATCTTTTTATTTCTAACCATTTTCCTTTGTTTTCTCTGCAGGTTTTTGAAAGGGTGAACTTGACTTCCCTTTGATGTTTGAAACATGATAACTCTGCCCTTGAAAACATTAGGAATTTTAAAAATAAAGCAACATCTTTAGCATTTCTTTGTTCTTACCTTGGGGATCAAATTACCTTGTGCTTGGTGGGTGACTGAAACACTTGTTTTCAACTTTCTCACTGATCCTTAGGCATTACAAATCCACCTTTGACAATCACCATAGTCTTCACAATCATGTGTGCTATATCTTCTTTTTGCCACTTCTGATTTTTGCAAGTGCCATGACATACTGACTTAGCCCTTTATGATATTCTTGAAGTTTGACATATCTATTCACACAACAACAACCTTATAATCAATTTGGTTTTCCATCTTGGAGCTCAACCCTATGTTTCTATCCCTTTGATCATTGAGTGTAAATGACTCAAAATGAGAGCTTGACCTTCCTTTCACTAATACTCTTTGCATTCTCTTTCTTTTGAGGTAGTGAGCCACTATACCTTGGCAAACTCTAGAAGTCACCTACAACAGTTTCTTCAAACCTTCCTTCTGTTGTTATCATGTAGGTCTTAATCATATTTTACTTTACCTCCCTTTCCTATATTTTCAAAACCTTAGGTTTATGGGTTGTTTGAGAAAAAATATTAGTGTTGTCTTCTAAGTTCTCTATAGCTCTTTCAAGTTCATTCATTTCTGTCTATTTCACCTCACCTTTTTCCCCTTTTCATTTATAATTTCTAAGAAATATCTTCCATGCTTAGTTCATTTGGCATGCCTCCTCCATGTGTTCTGTTGCATTGGATCCTTGCTTGGCACACTGCTGGCCCAATCAGGCTTAGAAACCCTAATTTCTCCTTGGACATAAACTGCTCCATGTCCTTTTGCTGTGAATGTCTTTAAATAGGAGCAGGCCTCTTACCTTACCAATTTTTGTGTTGATAGTCACCTTGACACTCCTGCAGAAGTGTCAAAATGAACAGCTGCCCTTTGCAGAACTTGAACTTGATAAGGTGGTCTTACTTGGAGATTTTTTTGATCTATGTTGGACAAACAGGTGTTGACCTTCTTTCACATTTGATTCAGCTTCTAGCATAGGGAAAACAAAGCTCAAAACACCAATGATAACCATACAACCTATGAAACCCTAATGACCTAGTGGGAAGCTCTTTTGACTTGGTCTTTGACTGAAATATCGGCTTGGGGTCTTCAAGTGTAAAAAACAGATTTTTTGACAAATTGATGTATTGAAGATCCAAAATCCAATGTACTTGATTTATCTAAAGAGCCTACAGAGATAGTTTTGAGACCATTAATGCTTGAGGCACCTGGTGAACATGAGAAGGAGGAGGTTGTTTGGCAATCCTATATGGAAAGTGGACGGGTTAGGTAGAGGCCAAATAGAGTGCTGAGGTTAAGGGTGGGGAAATAGGATAAATATGAGTGGCATGAGCCCATGAGGGGTATTTTAGGAGTGGTAGTCTAACCAGGGAATGGTAGAGTAGTAAAATAGTGAAAATTTTGTTTTAAGGATAATGAAGGCAGTGAGATTTCTAAAACTCACAATATTCTAGGAATGTTGTTTTTAGAAATCTAGGATAAATATTTAGTCATCTACAAATAGCAAAAATTATTGATGAATAATAGTGAGCATGTGATTTATTGTCTGTCAAAAGGTCTCATTGGACGTGAATTACAATATTCGAATGTGGATAAACTATCTCTTGCGGTGGTCTTCGCTGTCACCCCCCTCCGACACTATATATTGTTGTGGCAGACTACCATCACTTCTTTGGAGAATCCCTTACTTTTTCTCAATAGTTTTATATGATATATACATATTTTTTTAAATAAGAGATAATAGATACATAGTTGACATTAAAATATTTTACATAACATGTGCATAATAAAATGGCTTTTTGGTTATTAATATATTTTTAAGCATACTTTCATATTAATTTGTATTAAAATATTTTATTGATAACCAATATTGAATACTTTATTATATACAATATCAAAAAAATTTCTTTTAACGTTTCTCCACATTAATTAGTTAACATATATCTTCAAATAGTTTATTTAAATCTCGCTTTGAAATATTTTTGAAAGGTATAAGTTTAAATATCTTACTGAGACAATTTTTTTACTTGTAATTACTTTACATGAAATTATACCAGTATAGATCCATCTTAAGCATGGATCTAACATGAGCCTAGACAGGTGCAAACTTATTTTAGAGTGCAAAAAAAAAAGTGTAATTTTTCATTGTTTAATTCATATTTTTTAATGTTGTAGAGATTACAAACCATGTGCGTTGAAAATGATTTTTGTTATTAATATATTTTTAAGTATACATTAATATTAATTCATATTAAAATATTTTATTCATAATCCATATCGGGTCATATTACTCTTTACAACTTTAAAATATTTTATTTTAATATTTCTTTATATAGATAGATATATATGAAGTTGATATCACATGTTAAAATATTTTTGAAAAGTATAAGTTTTAAAAATCTTACTCACATAATTTTTTT
This sequence comes from Pinus albicaulis, assembly GCA_034641835.2. NCBI lineage: Eukaryota > Viridiplantae > Streptophyta > Pinopsida > Pinales > Pinaceae > Pinus > Pinus albicaulis. The sequence continues at coordinate 1,301,813,166 of CM076575.1, forward strand.
TTTGTTTCTAATTACTTTACATGAATGGAAAAGTAATTAAACATGCATAGCATATATATTTTTTTCTTTTTTATTATAGCAGATATTTCTTTTGTATTTAGAAAATATGTTATTCTTATTTTAATAGGGACTAGTGTCAACTCCAAGCTGAGTATGGAAATACTTATACACCGCCTTCACCGCCTTCACATTGGGCTATAGAACCAGTATAGATCAATATTAAGCACAAATCTAACATGAGTGGATAGGGATCAAATTTCTTCAAGAGGAAACTTATTTTAGAGTTAGAAAACAATGTGTAATTTTTCATTGTTTAAATTGTATTTTTGAATGTTATAGAGATTAAAAACCATGTGTATTGAAATGGTTTTTTTGTTATTAAAATATTTTTAAGTATATGTAAATTTTAATTCATATTAAAATATTTTATTCATAATCCACATTCGATATTTTACTCTATACAACTTTAAAATATTTTCTTTTAATATTTTTTTCTATATATAGATATATATGAAGTTGATATAACCTATTAAAATATTTTTGAAAAATATAAGGTTTAAAAATCTTCCTCACATAAGTTTTTTTTACTTCTAATTACTTTACATGAAACTATAATAGGTCATATGGATAAGTGATTAAACATGGATAGCATAAATGTTTTTCTCTTTTATTCTAGCCCACATTGTTTTTCTATTTAGAGAATATTTTATTCTTATTTGAAGAGGGACGCTTGTCAACTGCAAGTTGAGCACATACATACTTACACATCACTGAACATGGATTGTAGAATGAGCCTCTCAGCTCAATTATGTCATATGGACAACTAACTAAACATGCATAGCATATTCATTTTTGTTTTGTTTTTATTATTATTATAACCAACATTTCTTTTCTATTTGTTAGCCACCTATAAAATTTGTTATATCAAAAGGTGGCTAATTCATTTTTTGAGCCTTCAAGAAATAGGTTTTATTGCAAAAAATTTTATCTCTTGAAGACTCATGAATACATCATGCCCTTTGTTTAAATATTCACTGTTGTTTCCCTTCTAAACTTAGAAATTCTGTTGTTTTCCATGAAGAAAAGACTGCGGAAAAACTTCATTTTTCCCCTCCTTTCACTTCAAACTAACCTTCATTTTATTCCCTTTTCCCCCCATAAAATTCCTCTATTTTTCATTTATTCCCCTTTCCCCTTCGTGAAAATCCCTTTTATGAGGTTTGAAACTCACTTTTAAACCTTACCAAAACCCCCAAATCCATCAAAAACCTTGAAAAATTTCATAAAAAATAAGTTTTTTGACTATTGGCTTAAGCCCCTTTGGGCCAAGTCCAAACCACTTTCCCACCATATGCCTTGGTGTTGGAACCAAGCGCTAAACCCTTTCAGCGCTTATCGCATTGAGAATAATCGGAGAGCACAAGACTGTTTGTTTCGTAAGACTTCTGATGTGATTAGCCCTCTTATACATAAGCACCAGGCCTTTTGTTTTCCATATAAACTAGCGGCCCCGCAATCGAGCGCTTAAAAACTTATAAATAAACCTTCCCGATCACGTTTTCCCTTTGTATATTCATAAAACCCATTATCCTGAGTTTTGGTCTAAACCCGCCGGTTCATGTTGTTATATGAGAAGAACTGTTGATCTTATGAACCGATCAACAGTAAACAGAATCTCGCATCAGATATTTACAAATGGGTAGATTGAAAGACCAGCACCGTGCTTCCGATGCCGATTGGCCCTTATATATATAAAGCCCTAGTCCCTTTGCGTTTTCTACATATCCACAAGCCCCGCAGACGGGCGCTTAAACCTCATATATATATCCCAACTCAAAGCCATTAAACCTTTGTATTTAATAAATTCCGCCTTTTTAATATTATAAACAAGCCCGTCGTTCATTGGTCGGGGCTCTTCTCCACCGTTGATCATTTGACCAATAAATGGCCAACGCTATATCGCATCAGAGATTTCCATTGGCGCATTGTAATATTTTATTGCTCCCTCTCCGATTGGCGATTCCCCGATGAGTTCTCCGTCATCGATCTGATCTGCGGATCAACAACCCATAGTCAATCGCTTTGGTGCTCCCATGTCCATTTCCCCGCCGATCGCGAAGCTCCGATTGCTTCTGGGCCGTCCACGTGTCCAGATCGGATGGTCCAGATCTTTCCTCCTGACTTTGGTTAAATTCATGCGCCCCACTTCATAATGTTTTTGGCCAAATCTCAGATGTTGATTTCTGCAGATCAACGACCCTTATGCACCCTTTCTCCACCTCATTTATTTTTTCCATTTATCCTCAGATACAATCTCCGTTGTTGATCCTGCACATCCAACGACCCATATTAACTCCGACAGGCCCTACCCCTGTGGGTCCTGACTCCCTTCAGACTTGATCTTAGCCGTCCTAATATTTGATCCAATGGCTCAGAACAAAACCACCCTGCCACTTATTCGCCCGTGCATCTATCCAATATCGCGCTCACTCCTCACTGTTAGATCTGAGACCCCAGATCCAATGGTTGACGCGCGTTTTCGCGTAACCTCAAGCGCGAAGGTTAATTTCCAAAGGGCTGCGTGATATAAGCTGTTTTCAAATGCCACATGTCAAGCGAGAATGCATATCGCGTTCAAAAAGGTGAAACCGCCTATCCCTCTTTTGGCCACGTGAAACCCGCGGTTTTCCCTCCCGAAACTGTCTTCCTCATTTTGTGTTATGTTAAATAGCGTGCGCTCCATGTCGTTGATCTCTGCAGATCTAATATCCCATTACACTATCGCCCTCCACCTTCACTGAAGGATTTCAACGAGCAATCTCCACCGTTGATCTCGGGGTCCAATATGATCTGACGGTCTACGATCGTTCGGAAACCCCAATTTCCATTTTAACACAGATTTCTTCCGCCAAGGGATTTTTCCCCTTTTCCTTTGTATTTCTTCACATTTTCCGCCATTAGATAGTAATGTGACCCTTTCACATTATTTTTCCCCGATTGATCTAGACCGTCAATCAAAACAGATCTACGGCCCGGACTTAATCCTCTGCACCATTCTTTCAACCACTCTCCTTTTAGCCCTCAATGCGCAATCTCCGCTGTTGGATGCTTTCATCCAACGGCCATGCTCAACCGCAGCCTCCTAAGCAGTCTTACCCAAATAAACGCAAGATTTATTAACTTTTATTTTTTTATGCAGGTTTTAATGGTTTTTCCATTATATTGAAGAAAAACCAAAGGCCGGGGATGACGATCCCCATGCCTTTGTTCATAAAAGAAAAACCATCCACAGGGTTCAACGCCATGTTTTTCCAGTGTCTCATGAACGCTGGCAACATTATAAAGGCCCCTATAACACCTACACATGAATAAGACACAGAAAATTAAAACAAATCAAAGAGTATCAGTGTTAAAGACCCAATCGAACCAGAACATAAGGGTAAAGATTGTTTTCGCAGTTTTGGTGGATTACGGCTAAGATTGATATTCAGAAGCCTAATCCACTAAAATTAAACACATTTAAAGAGAAGAAGATAGAGTTTAGACCTGATTAAGCCTAATACACAGAATCAAATCAAATTAATAGTGTTTAAAGGAAAATCAAAAATATCTATCAGACAGAGGATGCCTCCACTGCCACATCAGAGGCTAATTGATTCCTCTTAGCTACCTAATGCCACCTGTAGCATCAAAGCATTCAACAGAGGCCAAAGTAATGACCAAAACAGAGGATATTTGCCTCACGACAGCCAAACAGTTAATTTAGCCAAAAGGATTAATTACAAAATATCTGCTCAGTTACTACAGAGATGACACTGAGCCTTAAAATCAACAAAAGCTCCCCACTGAGCCTAATTATTAATGAAAAAAATTAATACAGAGGAAATATCTGTAAAATTCTCCATCGAGCCCCTCAAAGGCTGAAAAGTATTAATCTGTATTAATTGAACCTAGGATATCTTTTATCCATCCCACCTCCTCATATCTTCTATAAATACTTCTGTAGAAGATGAAACAATGTTGGTTGCAGAACTTTGAAATATACTTGTGCTCGAAACTCCTACTTTTAAACAGTGTTCAAAGGCTCTTGAAGCTCTGTTTGTGATCGAATAGTTAGGCCTAGAAGTGAAGATGATTTCTGAACTAAAACATTGGACCTGAAGCTGTAACTGGTTTGACATCAATATACAAGTTGTTTCTTGGGATCCTGGTCTATATCACTGGTGAAGTGCCCCTTTCTGTGTAATTATTTTCCTTTTATGTATGCCATATTTTCCATTTATTCTCTGATAAAGAACATCAAGCATAGAGTTAGGACTTACTGTTTACAGTACAATTCTTTGACTGATAAGCTTTATCTCAATGTTTTCCTCTAATTTGTTTATTTAAGAATGATTCAATACAGTTAAAAGAAGTTAGGAATGTTGGTGTTCCCTCATCCTACTTTTTTCTTTAAACATCGTTCTTGAATGTGATTTTCATTATTTTCTTATTAAAGTTAGACTAGAAAAGTGAAGGTGTGCCCTGTTTTCTAGTTTCTTTCTCCAAAGGCAGATCCTGAAGGTTTCCCTAAGTGTTTGCTGAAAGTAGACTACGTTTAAAAGTACCTTATCTGATCTTAAGTTGCATTTTGTTTCTCTTATGTGTTTTTCATACTTTCTGAAGGCAATTATGCGGATTACTGGATTGTTTGTCTATTGAGTTGCTTTAATACGAGCTTGTCCAAAGAGGTTTATGGTGAGCCCTGCCCTTTGGTTGGTTTTAAAAAGTTGCTTAAAAGGATTTTTCTTGTTTGGATAGACTATAAATCCTAGTTGAAATTATTATCTGTTTCCACCCCTCCAACACTTTTATTGTTTCCATTCCATCATTTTATCTCAATGATCTTGTGATATAGATAACTTTCACCTTGGATCACTCTTAAATTGTTGCACAATTAAAACCCTTTTATGACTCCATAGCCCAATGGACTAAAAACCAACATTATATCTATCTTTTTGGCTAAAGTTTTTTCTGATTGCTTGCAACTTCACACCTTTGAAACTTTTTCATTTAGGAATTTCCACTCAACTAATAATCATGCTCAACCATCCAAAACAAACAAAAACCCTCGGTCTTCATAACTAGCCTAATATAATTACCCAAAAGCTTTAAAGATAAATCAATCTTTACACTTTATTGAAGAGATCCCTCTCCAGATTCAGGAGGGCTAGATCCTAGAATCCCAAAGTGGTTGAAATAGTGTTCTCTCTGCAGTTTGACTTTGCCAATATTGAAAATTATAGGGACATAACATTTCTGGTGACCCACTGGGGAGGTTCTGAGTCATTTTCATTTTAAGGTAATCATAGGATAACAGAAATTTGTTTCATAAGAACATTTGGTATAGTTGCCAGTTGAGCCACCAGGAACTAACATTTTTGGAAAATCCACTGGGGAATTTGAGTCTTTTTCGGCCTAAGTACCTTTAAGACCTCAGGAAACCCTTTATTCAAGAACATTGTGCAGTGAGTACAAGTAGCCCTCTTCAAGCACTACCAAGAAAATGGTAATCATGATGAAACTTGTTTGAATCAGTGACAAACTAGGCAAATCCTAGGATTCTCATAAGAGCTTATCTAACCTTGAAGGATCAGCTAGCTTAGCCATAAGAGCAGAATGTCTTTGTCTCATAATCATAGCTAAGTTTTGAAACAGATTTAGGACACTCTTAGAACCCATAAGGACTGAAAAATAACTCAGAAAACCAAAAAATATTTCAGATTGGTATTCAATAAACATGGTGGTGGACCATAAAAATTTTTACCTCCAAAAGAGCTAAAAACTTCCACTTGGCGACTCCACAATCCTAACAGACCTTAAGACTCCACTGGGAAGAACCTTTAACATCATAACGTCATTCAAACTTAGTTAGAGGATTTTAGGATTAAAGTTTGTGTAAAACAGATTAGTTAACCTCTTAAAGATTGTCATATCTGGTTGAAATTTTCTTGTTTAGTTGGGTCTGAAAAACATAGCATAGTGGCTCCTAGAAAGATTCATACTAGAGCCCACCCTGACCCTAATCCACCTGAGATAGTTGATAACCCTGAAAGTATCCTTAGGAAGTCTCCTAAGGTTAAATTTTCAACTTTTTGCAAATCACCCTTGAGAGCTAATTTAGTTCCTGAAAATCTTGCAACTCTACAACAATCACAAGTAGACTTGAGAAATCCATTTAGAACTAGGTCACTTGATGATTTAGATCAGCTAGATTCAGAGTCTTCCCTTTCATCCTTGGATCAAAGTGAACATCTTGGCAGTAGAGAAACAACACCACCTGATTTACATTTCCTTTACAATTTAGGTGTGTCTCATCCAAGATCAGCTCAGCAATCTATCCCTGGTCCATCCACATCTTTTCATCCCACATCCACTGTCCAAACCACTCCACTTCAACCCACTTTCCCTCTTGTTAATCCACCTCTTGTAAATCCACCCCACCTACTATCATGGCAGCATGGCAGGCTCCCTTAGTCCTTCCTATACCCTTAGTCAATCTTCCACAGGACTATCAATCCAAAATACCATTGTATGATGCTAGTAACACTACAACTGCATCACAACATGTGGATAAGATGAATGACTACTTTGACAGAAATGAAATTGATGATGAATCTGTAAAAGTTAGAATATTTGCTCAGAGTTTAGGGGGAGAAGTAAGAAAATGGTTTAAAGGCTTAACCCCTCACAGTATTAATGATATCCAAGCCTTCCATCAGAAATTCTTAAACAAATGGGAATTTAGAAAAAATCCTCTTCAAATAATTTTTGATTACAAGAACCTCCACCGAAACACTGGGGAAAGTGTACAAGCTTACTGCACCAGATTTAACAGTGTGTATAATGCACTTCCCCCAGATCCAAAACCTCCACAAGGCTCAGCTTTAAACAAGTTTCCGAAAGGCTTTGACCCTGAAATGGCCTATCAGCTGAGAGAAAGAGACCCTTTAACCCTTGAAGATATGAAAAAAGGGGCTCTTGCTATGGAAGTCAACTTAATGGAGAAAAGAGAAAGAATGAAAAATGAAAAGAGAGTGTCCTTTAGAGAGGAATCCACACCTTCTACTTCCAGCTCAAAGATGGAAAGAATGATGGAGAAGATGATGAAGAAAATGAGCATTCTCGAGAGAGCACAAGCAAGTTAAAACCAAATTGCTCCTCAAAACAGAAATCAAAACCAGAATCAGAATTTTAGAAGGAACCAACGTCAAAACAGACTAAGGGACGATGATCAACAGATCACTCCTCCTTTTCATCAAAACTATGTAAGTGAGGTTGAAGAAACAGATGAGCCAATGGAGGAAGATGATATCAACATGCTGGGAGTAGATAATGATGACTTTGAAGTTCATTATTATAGAAAACAAGGTCTATACACACCTTATGATGACAAAAGAGATGAGGATGAAATATATTATCAAGACAAGGAAAATTTTATCATAGAGTCTCAAAAAGAGTATGACCTTCGAAGTAAAAGAAAACAGGGAACTCCCAACAGCAAAACCTCTGAAAAATCTTCACAAAACAACACTGTAAACAAACCCAAAATTGTAAAACAAAAGGACAAAACAGTGGCTGGAAATTCTGATAAAGGTAAAGAGAAAGGCACTCAAAACAATAAAAAATAGAGTGCGGACCTTAGCAGTACTAACACTTCAGCTAGTACTCCTGTTAAAACAATTTTGTCAAATGTAAATAGAGAAAATCAACAGACAGATTTTGCTGACAGAGTGGCAGTTAATAAGGCTGAGACAAGCACTTCAAAGAATCAGATCTATTTCATTTTGGAGCAGGAAATTTCAAGAATTAAAATCGTTGTTCCCCTTACTGAGTTAGCTGCCCAAAATGTATATAGATCTCAAATTTTGAAGGCTTTCAAGATAGAGGAGAATTATGACATTGTCAATCTTAACGATGATCAACCAGAGCTCATTTTTGGTCCAAAGATTGAAGGTAGATATCAAGAAGGACCTGTTCCTCCTTTTTATGTAAGTTTAAATGTTCATGACAAGATTTTGCATAATGCTATGCATGATTCTGGGGCCTCTCACAATTTAATGCCTAAATCTGTAATGGAGAGCCTAGGCCTCGAATCACTCGACCTTAAAAATACCTTTACTCCTTTGACTCAAGTAGAGTAAAATGTTTAGGATTAATCAAAGACCTCTGCGTTAACTTAGCATAGATTCCAGCCAAATGTCTAGTCATGGATATTTTTGTGGCTGATGTGCCCCCAAAATATGGTATGATATTATCTCGGTCTTGGGGAGCTAAGTTACAAGGGACTATGCAGATGGACATGACATATGCGACCATCCTTGTTTTCAATCAGACAAGAAGACTTTACAGGGAGTCACATATGCAATACATGGTTACTACCCAAGACAGACCACAAAACTCTTTGTATTCTGTAAATACAAGCCACGAATCTTTTATTTTGTTTAACGATGAATCATTCAATGAAAAAGTCACTTTACCCTAATTAATGGCCAATAGAGAGGAGGTGGAGGACAACACAGAACTTTCAAAGTAGTTTGTTGAACCTTTAAACTATAGCAAACCAAATGCAGGTCTTGAACTACAAATCATGCGTCCATCGCTTTTTAACCTTGACAGTAAAGAAACCCTTCCTCAACTTAATGAAAAACTGGAGGAATTAGAATAGATTCAATAGAGTGTTGATTTTCAAGAACAAGTTGAAAGCCCTTTTGTTGAAGAGGATAGTAACCCAACTATTGAAACTGAGACTAATCCTCTGTGGAGTATGGACTTTGATGGGTCCTGCACTAGGAGTAATGTTGGTGTAGGGGTCTGGATACGCAACAATGAAAACAATCACATAGAAAGTCTTTCCTGTAGATTAAACTTTCAGTGTTCGAATAACATAGCAGAGTATGAATCCCTGCTTTAAGGCTTACATTTGTTGAAAAAATTAGGAGCTAAAAGAATTAAAGTGCATGGGGATTCAGAATTAATCATTAGGCAGGTCAACGGGGAATACAACGCAAATCACCCCATACTTAGGGCCTATCGAAATGATGTTGTGGATTTGTTAAAAACTTTTGAGGAATCCCAATTGATTTTTGTCCCAAGAAGAAAAAATATCATGGCCCATAGTTTAGATTTTGCAGCTAGAACATGCTTAAAGTCATATGAAACCAAAGAGTTCACAACTCAAATTAAATTCAGACCAGCTGTTCCTGATAATGAGAAATATTGGCAAGTGTTCGACGGAGACAAACAAATAGAAGACTTCATGCAATTCAGAAATGAATTTGAACTACACAGTTTGGATTCATATTATGAAACAGACTGCAATAGTGAGGAAAATTTTCTTGGTGAAGAATAACAATCTCCTAAGGTTGCCAATATAAATCTATTGTCTAGAAAACTTGAAAATAAAACAAAATTGACTGTAGAGTCAGAAACAGAAGACTTGGAAACGCTGCAGTCTAAATATCAGAGTTTCCCAAAGGGTCTGGCCCCTTTAGAAGAGTTGTTTGATTTCAAAGATGTGGCCAAGAAGCTAAAAATGGAGCCTGTAGAAACTGAAGTTGAAGAGTGTAATATAGCTAGTGAACAGAAACCAATGATGATCAAACTGTCTAAGACTTTACCAGCTCACATTAAACTCAAATACATAGACTTGTTTAAAGAATTTTCTGATGTTTTTGCGTGGAGTTACGAAGATCTGAAATCTTATGACACTGAAATAATTCAGCACAAAATCCCTCTCAAGGAAAACTGGATTGTGTTAAAATTGAAATTGGGGTTTCCGAACGATCATAGACCGTCGAATCATATTGGACCTCGAGATCAACGGCGGAGATTGCTCGTTGAAATCCTTCGGTGAAGGTGGATGGCGATAGTGTAATGGGAGATTATATCTAAGCCATTGATCTACAGAGATCAACGGCGGGGAGTGCACATGATAAAACATAACACAACATGAGGAAGGCGGTTTTGGGAGGGAAAAACGTAGGTTTCGCGTGGCCAAAAGAGGGATAGGCGATTTCACCTTTTTGAACACAATATGTGTTCCTGCCCGACACGTGGCATTTGAAAACAACTTATATCACGCAACCCTTGGGAAATTAACCTTTGCGCTTGAAGTTACGTGAAAACGTGCGTCAACCGTTGGATCTGGGGTCTCAGATCTAACGGTGAGGAGTGAGCGCGATATTGGATAGATGCGCGGGCGGATAAGTGGCAGGGTGGTTTTGTTCTGAGTAGTTGGATCAAAGATTAGGATAGCTAAGATCAAGTCTTAAGGGAGGCAGGACCCACAGGGGTCGGGCCTGTCGGAGTTAATATGGGCCGTTGGATGTGCAGGATCAATGGTGGAGATTGTATTTGGGGATAAATGGAAAAAATAAACGAGGCAGAGAAAGGGTGCATAAGGGCCGTTGATCTGCAGAGATCAACGGCTGAGATTTGGCCAAAAACATTATGAAGCGTGGCGCATGAATTTAACCAAAGTCGGGAGGAAAGATCTGGACCGTCCGATCTGGACATGTGGATGGCCCAGATGCAATCGGAGCTTCGCGATCGGCGGGGAAATGGACATGGGAGCACCAAAGCGATTGACTATGGGCCGTCAATCCACAGATCAGATCGACGGTGGAGAACTCATCGGGGAATTTCCAATCGGAGAGGGAGCAATAAAATATTACAATGCGCCAATGGAAATCTATGATGTGATATAGCGCTGGCCATTGATTGGTCAAATGATCAACGATGTAGAAGAACCCCGACCAATGAACGACGAGCTTGGTTATAATATTAAAAAGGTGGAATTTATTAAATACAAAGGTTTAATGGGTTTGGGGCGGGATACATATATGAGGTTTAAGCGCCCATCTGCGGGGCCTGTGGATATGTAGAAAACGCAAAGGGACCGGGGCTTTATATATATAAGGGAAAATTGGCATTGGAAGCACGGTGCTGGTCTTTCAATCTACCCATTTGTAAATCTCTGATGTGAGATTCTGTTTACCGTTGATCGGTTCATAAGATCAACGGTTCTTCTCATATAACAACATGAACCGGCAGGTTTAGACCAAAACTTAGGATAATGGGTTTTATGAATATGCAAAGGGCAAGCATGATCCGGAAGGTTTATTTATAAGTTTTTAAGCGCCCGATTGCGGGGCCGCTGGTTTATATGGAAAACAAAAGGCTTGGGGCTTATGTATAAGAGGGCCAATCGCATCTAAAGTCTTACGAAACAAACAGTCTTGCACTCTCCGATTATTCTTAGCGCTTGGTTCCAGCACCAAGGCATATGGTGGGGAAGTGGTTTGGACTTAGCCCAAAGGGGCTTAAGCCCATAGTCAAAAAACTTATTTTTTATGAATTTTTTCAAGGTTTTTGATGGATTTGGGGGTTTCGGTAAGGTTTAAAAGTGAGTTTCAAACCTCATAAAATGGATTTTCATGAAGGGGAAAGGGGAATAAATGAAAAATAAAGGAATTTGATGGGGGAAAGAGGGAATAAAATGAAGGTTAGTTTGAAGTGAAAGGAGGGGAAAAATGAAGTTTTGCAGCAGTATTTTCTTCATGGAAAACAACAAAATTTTTGAGTTTAGAAGGGAAACAACAGTGAAGATTTAAACAAAGGGCATGATGTCTTCATGAGTCTTCAAGAGATAACAATTTTTGCAATAAAACCTGTTTCTTGAAGGCTCAAAAAATTATTTAGCCACCTTTTGATATAAATTATTTTATAGGTGGCTAACAGTGGCTCCACTTGGGGATGGTGCCTTTCTTGAAGGCATCAAGAACTTCAGACTTGCATTCTCTGGGAGGCTGATCAGTGGCTCATCCATTGGGCTAATTTTTCTTCATTTGGATGATCTTCTTTTGCTCTGAAAATGTTAACATCCATGAAAAATAATGGATCTTCATTGGAGCCCTAAGAAAACATTGTTTGGGCTCCAAGAAGGTAAACTTCTCGGGCACATTATTTCAGAAGAGGGTATTAATATAGATCCAAAGAGGATTGAGGCCATATTTCAAATCTCTCATCCTTGAAACATCAAGGAACTTCAATCTTTCATTGGAAAGATTAATTTCTTGAGAAGGTTCATACCCAACTTGGCTGAGCTCCTTACAAACATTACAAACATGCTGAAGAAGGAGCAAGGGGTTAAATGGACCTGCGAAGCAAATAAGTCCTTTGAGCTAGTGAAACAAGCGTTAACCAAAACACCAATCCTGATAAGTCTTGATTTTTCAAAAGATTTTTATATTTTTTCATTCGCATCAGAACATACAATAGCTGTTGTCCTTTTACAGAAAAATCCACAAGGACAAGAGCAGCCTATTGCATTATTTAGCAAGGCATTGAGGGATGCCCCCCTGAAGTACAACATCATGGAAAAGAAATATTTTGCTTTGGTCAAGGCTTTAAAAGACTTCAGAGTATACATCTTGCACTCACACATCATTGCCTTTGTCCCAAATTCAGTTGTGAAAGACATTATAACATAGGACCCGGACGGTAAGAGAGGTAAGTGGATAGCTGTTATTCTTGAATATGATTTAGAGATCAAGCCCACTAAACTCATCAAAGGCCAAGGTCTAGCTATATTAATGGCCGAATCGATTTTGAAGTTCTTGATATTAATATGATAAATGCTGTAGATGAACAAGAGGAAATCTCAACTCCCATTGTTGAATTCCATTTTATGAATTCCTCTTGGTATGCTAATATTATTTATGTTTTTCTTAATTTGAACACACCTCCTGGTCTATCAAAAACAAAGGCAAGGTTTTTGAAGTTAAAAGATGTAAACTACTGCATTATAGATAAATGTCTTTATTAGAAAAATGCGAGTGGGATATTGCTTAAATGTTTTCCTAAGTATGATGCAGAGAAGGTTAAGCACAAGTTCCATGAAGGAGAGTGTGGGGGTCATCTCTACTGGAAGACAACAGCCAACAAAATCCTAAGGGCTGGTTATTATTGGTCCACTCTCTTTCTTGATGTACACAAGATGATCATTTCCTGTCATAAATGCCAAATTTTTGAAGGCAAAATGAAGCTGCTACCCTTACCTCTACATCCAATCATTGTTGAAGCTCCTTTTCAACAATAGGGACTTGAATTCATAGGAGAAATCCATCCACCCTCATCTGCTCAACATAAATGGATTCTCACTGCAACACCAAGTGGATAGAAGCCATCCCTTCTAGGCAAGCCAATGATTCAGTCATCATAAAATTCATTGAGACCTATATTCTCTCTAGATTTGGTGGTCCTAGGAAGATCATCACTGATAATGCTATAGCATTTGGATCCAAGAAGATGGTTGAATTTTGTTACAAATATCAGATTACATTGGGTCATTCCACTGCTTATTACCCTCAAGGTAATGGACTATCTGAATCATAAAACAAGAGTTTGGTGAACATAATCAAGAAGATATTGGAGGACAAAAAAAGGTCTTGGCACATAAAGCTAGTTCATGCACTATGGGCTGACAGATTAACATTGAAGAAATCTATTGGAATGTCACCTTTTTAGCTTGTGTATGGTACTGATGCAATTTTTCCAACCAGCCTTGGTGTGCCAGTTATGAATTTGATTCAAGAGTTTCAAACTGAAGATAATGACATGATTAGACTGATAAATCAGACCATTCACCTTCAGCAAACCAGAGAGGAGGTTTACAACAAAGCATTACAAAAGCAAGACAGCATCAAAAAGATTTTTGAAAGAAGAACAAAGGCCAACAATTTCAATGTTAGGGACAAAGTTTTAAAGTGGGAATCAAGGAGGGAAGACAAGGGAAAGCATGGAAAATTTGATAACTTATGGCTTGGTCCTTATCTCATTCATTCTACTGCTGGTAACAATGCCTTTTTCTTGCAGGAGTTGAATGGAGCTGAACTGTTTGGGGGTCCTGTCAATGGCAAGATGCTCAAACATTACTTCTCTTGATCCTATCATGTTTTGAAAGCCTTTTTATATTTTTTCTCATTATAAATATTTCATCCATCATTGCATTCAAAGTTAGAAAAATAAAAAATACAAAAAACAATGAAAGAAAGAAAAGAGGGCAGATTGTAAAAACAATAAAGGTACAACCCCATACCAAAAAGGAGAAACAAAGTCCAAAAGTGTGCAAGCTCAAATGCCACTCCTGAAAACACACTCCTAGTTAGTCATACAGCCTAATCATGACTAATTATGCATAGCATTATGCATAATCATGACTAATTATGCATAGTGAGAGGCCCTAGAATCATGCATAGCATTATGCAAAATCTTGTCATGAACATTTAAACTTACATAAAAAGGAGGAACAGGTCCTTCTTGATATCTACCTTCAATATTTGGACCAAAAATGAGCTCTGGTTGATCATCGTTAAGATTGACAATGTCATAATTCTCCTCTATGTTAAAAGCCTTCAAAATTTGAGATCTATATACATTTTGGGTAGCTAACTCAGTAAGGGGAACAACGATTTTAATTCTTGAAATTTCCTGCTCCAAAATGAAATGGATCTGATTCTTTGAAGTGCTTGTCTCAACCTTATTAACTGCCACTCTGTCAGAAAAATCTATCTGTTGATTTTCTCTATTTAAATTTGACAAAATTGTTTTAACAGGAGTACTAGCTGAAGTGCTAGTACTGCTAAGGTCTGCACTCTATTTTTTATTGTTTTGAGTGCCTTTCTCTTTACCTTTATTAGAATTTACAGCCACTGTTTTGTCCTTTTGTTTTACAATTTTGGGTTTGTTTACAGTGTTGTTTTGTGAATATTTTTCAGAGGTTTTGCTGTTGGGAGTTCCCTGTTTTATTTTACTTCGAAGGTCATACTCTTTTTGAGACTCTATGATAAAATTTTCCTTGTCTTGATAATATCTTTCATCCTCATCTCTTTTGTCATCATAAGGTGTGTATAGACCTTGTTTTCTATCATAATGAACTTCAAAGTCATCATTATCTACTCCCAGCATGTTGATATCATCTTCCTCCATTGGCTCATCTGTTTCTTCAACCTCACTTACATAGTTTTGATGAAAAGGAGGAGTGATCTGTTGATCATCCTCCCTTAGTCTGTTTTGACGCTGGTTCCTTCTAAAATTCTGATTCTGGTTTTGATTTCTGTTTTGAGGAGCAATTTGGTTTTAACTTGCTTGTGCTCTCTCAAGAATGCTCATTTTCTTCATCATCTTCTCCATCATTCTTTCCATCTTTGAGCTGGAAGTAGAAGATGTGGATTCCTCTCTAAAGGACACTCTCTTTTCATTTTTCATTCTTTCTCTTTTCTCCATTAAGTTGACTTCCACAGCAAGAGCCCCTTTTTTCATATCTTCAAGGGTTAAAGGGTCTCTTTCTCTCAGCTGATAGGCCATTTCAGGGTCAAATCCTTTTGGAAACTTGTTTAAAGCTGAGCCTTGTGGAGGTTTTGGATCTGGGGGAAGTGCATTATACACACTATTAAATCTGGTGCAGTAAGCTTGTACACTTTCCCCAGTGTTTCGGTGGAGGTTCTTGTAATCAGAAAGTATTTGAAGAGGATTTTTTCTAAATTCCCATTTGCTTAAGAATTTCTGATGGAAGGCTTGGATATCGTTAATACTGTGAGGGGTTAAGCCTTTAAACCATTTTCTTACTTCTCCCCCTAAACTCTGAGCAAATAGTCTAATTTTTACAGATTCATCATCAATTTCATTTCTGTGAAAGTAGTCATTCATCTTATCCACATGTTGATGCAGTTGTAGTGTTACTGGCATCATACAATGGTATTTTGGACTGATAGCCCTGTGGAAGATTGTCTAAGGGTACATGAAGGACTAAGGGAGCATGCCATGCTG
This sequence comes from Pinus albicaulis, assembly GCA_034641835.2. Taxonomy (NCBI): domain Eukaryota; kingdom Viridiplantae; phylum Streptophyta; class Pinopsida; order Pinales; family Pinaceae; genus Pinus; species Pinus albicaulis. The sequence goes on from CM076575.1 coordinate 1,301,829,036, forward strand.
CCATGATAGTAGGTGGGGTGGATTTACAAGAGGTGGATTAACAAGAGGGAAAGTGGGTTGAAGTGGAGTGGTTTGGATAGTGGATGTGGTATGAACAGATGTGGATGGACCAGGGATAGATTGCTGAGCTGATCTTGGATGAGACACACCTAAATTGTAAAGGAAATGTAAATCAGGTGGTGTTGTTTCTCTACTGCCAAGATGTTCACTTTGATCCAGGGATGAAAGGGAAGACTCTGAATCTAGTTGATTTAAATCATCAAGTGACCTAGTTCTAAATGGATTTCTCAAGTCTACTTGTGATTGTTGTAGAGTTGCAAGATTTTCGGGAACTGAATTAGCTCTCAAGGGTGATTTGCAAAAAGTTGAAAATTTAACCTTAGGAGACTTCCTAAGGATACTTTCAGGGTTATCAACTATCTCAGGTGGATTAGGGTCAGGGTGGGCTCTAGTATGAATCTTTCTAGGAGCCACTATGCTATGTTTTTCAGACCCAACTAAACAAGAAAATTTCAACCAGATATGACAATCTTTAAGAGGTTAACTAATCTGTTTTACACAAACTTTAATCCTAAAATCCTCTAACTGAGTTTGAATGACGTTATGATGTTAAAGGTTCTTCCTAGCGGAGTCTTAAGGTCTGTTAGGATTGTGGAGTCGCCAAGTGGAAGTTTTTAGCTCTTTTGGAGGTAAAAGTTTTTATGGTCCACCACCATGTTTATTGAAAACCAATCTGAAATATTTTTTGGTTTTTTGAGTTATTTTTCAGTCCTTATGGGTTCTAAGAGTGTCCTAAATCTTTTTCAAAACTTAGCTATGATTATGAGACAAAGACATTCTGCTCTTATGGCTAAGCTAGCTGATCCTTCAAGGTTAGATAAGCTCTTATGAGAATCCTAGGATTTGCCTAGTTTGTCACTGATTCAAACAAGTTTCATCATGATTACCGTTTGCTTGGTAGTGCTTGAAGAGGGCTACTTGTACTCACTGCACAATGTTCTTGAATAAAGGGTTTCCTGAGGTCTTAAAGGTAATTAGGCCGAAAAAGACTCAAATTCCCTAGTGGATTTGCCAAAAATGTTAGTTCCTGGTGGCTCAACTGGCAACTATACCAACTGGATTAAGTCCGGGCCGTAGATCTGTTTTGATCGACGGTCTAGATCAATGGGGGAAAAATACTGTGAAAGGGTCACATTACTATGTAATGGCAGAAAATGTGAAGAAATACAAAGGAAAAGGGGAAAAATCCCTTGGCGAAAGAAATCTGTGTTAAAATGGAAATTGGGGTTTCCGAACGATCGTAGACCGTCAGATCATATTGGACCCCGAGATCAACGGTGGAGATTGCTCGTTGAAATTCTTCGTTGAAGGTGGAGGGTGATAGTGTAATGGGATATTAGATCTACAGATATCAACGACATGGAGCGCACGCGATTTAACATAACAAAAATTGAGGAAGACAGTTTCGGGAGAGAAAACCGCGGGTTTCGCGTGGCCAAAAGAGGGATAGGCAGTTTCACCTTTTTGAACGTGATATGCATTCCTGCTTGACATGTGGCATTTGAAAACAGCTTATATCGCGCAACCCTTGGGAAATTAACCTTCGTGCTTGAGGTTACGCGAAAACGCGCGTCAGCCATTGGATCTGGGGTCTCAGATCTAATAGTGAGGAGTGAGCGCGATATTGGATAGATGCACGGGTGAATAAGTGGTAGGGTGGTTTTGTTCTGAGCCATTGGATCAAATATTAGGACGGCTAAGATCAAGTCTGGAGGGAGGCAGGACCCACAGGGGTAGGGCCTGTCGGAGTTAATATGGGTCGTTAGATGTGCAGGATCAACAACGGAGATTGTATCTGAGGATAAATGGAAAAAATAAATGAGGTGGAGAAAGGGTGCATAAGGGTCGTTGATCTGCAGAAATCAACAGTTGAGATTTGGCCAAAAACATTATGAAGCGGGGCGCATGAATTTAACCAAAGTCAGGAGGAAAGATCTGGACCATCCGATCTGGACACGTGGACGGCCCAGAAGCAATCGGAGCTTCGCGATCGGCGGGGAAATGGACATGGGAGCACCAAAGCGATTGACTATGGGTTGTTGATCCGCAGATCAGATCGATGACGGAGAACTCATCGGGGAATCGCCAATCGGAGAGGGAGCAATAAAATATTACAATGCGCCAATGGAAATCTCTGATGCGATATAGCGTTGGCCATTTATTGGTCAAATGATCAACGGTGGAGAAGAGCCCCGACCAATGAACGACGGGCTTGTTTATAATATTAAAAAGGCGGAATTTATTAAATACAAAGGTTTAATGGCTTTGAGTTGGGATATATATATGAGGTTTAAGCGCCCGTCTGCGGGGCTTGTGGATATGTAGAAAACGCAAAGGGACTAGGGCTTTATATATATAAGGGCCAATCGGCATCGGAAGCACGGTGCTGGTCTTTCAATCTACCCATTTGTAAATATCTGATGCGAGATTCTGTTTACTGTTGATCGGTTCATAAGATCAACAGTTCTTCTCATATAACAACATGAACCGGCGGGTTTAGACCAAAACTCAGGATAATGGGTTTTATGAATATACAAAGGGAAAACGTGATCGGGAAGGTTTATTTATAAGTTTTTAAGCGCTCGATTGCGGGGCCGCTAGTTTATATGGAAAACAAAAGGCCTGGTGCTTATGTATAAGAGGGCTAATCACATCAGAAGTCTTACGAAACAAACAGTCTTGTGCTCTCCGATTATTCTCAATGCGATAAGCGCTGAAAGGGTTTAGCGCTTGGTTCCAACACCAAGGCATATGGTGGGAAAGTGGTTTGGACTTGGCCCAAAGGGGCTTAAGCCAATAGTCAAAAAACTTATTTTTTATGAAATTTTTCAAGGTTTTTGATGGATTTGGGGGTTTTGGTAAGGTTTAAAAGTGAGTTTCAAACCTCATAAAAGGGATTTTCATGAAGGGGAAAGGGGAATAAATGAAAAATAGAGGAATTTTATGGGGGGAAAAGGGAATAAAATGAAGGTTAGTTTGAAGTGAAAGGAGGGGAAAAATGAAGTTTTGCCGCAGTCTTTTCTTCATCGAAAACAACAGAATTTTTGAGTTTAGAAGGGAAACAACAGTGAATATTTAAACAAAGGGCATGATGTATTCATGAGTCTTCAAGAGATAAAAAATTTTGCAATAAAACCTATTTCTTGAAGGCTCAAAAAATGAATTAGCCACCTTTTGATATAACAAATTTTATAGGTGGCTAACAAATAGAAAAGAAATGTTGGGTATAATAATAATAAAAACAAAACAAAAATGAATATGCTATGCATGTTTAGTTAGTTGTCCATATGACATAATTGAGCTGAGAGGCTCATTCTAAAATCCATGTTCAGTGATGTGTAAGTATGAATGTGCTCAACTTGCAGTTGACAAGTGTCCTCTTCAAATAAGAATAAAATATTCTCTAAATAGAAAAACAATGTGGGCTAGAATAAAAGAGAAAAACATTTATGCTATCCATGTTTAATCACTTATCCATATGACCTATTATAGTTTCATGTAAAGTAATTAGAAGTAAAAAAAAATTATGTGAGGAAGATTTTTAAACCTTATACTTTTCAAAAATATTTTAATAGGTTATATCAACTTCATATATATCTATATATAGAAAAAAATATTAAAAGAAAATATTTTAAAGCTGTATAGAGTAAAATATCGAATGTGGATTATGAATAAAATATTCTAATATGAATTAAAATTTACATATACTTAAAAATATTTTAATAACAAAAAAACCATTTCAATACACATGGTTTTTAATCTTTATAACATTCAAAAATACAATTTAAACAATGAAAAATTACACATTGTTTTCTAACTCTAAAATAAGTTTCCTCTTGAAGAAATTTGATCCCTATCCACTCATGTTAGATTTGTGCTTAATATTGATCTATACTGGTTCTATAGCCCAATGTGAAGGCGGTGAAGGCGGTGTATAAGTATTTCCATACTCAGCTTGGAGTTGACACTAGTCCCTATTAAAATAAGAATAACATATTTTCTAAATACAAAAGAAATGTCTGCTATAATAAAAAAGAAAAAAATGCTATGCATGTTTAATTACTTTTCCATTCATGTAAAGTAATTAGAAAAAAAGAAAAAAATTATGTGAGTAAGATTTTTAAAACTTATACTTTTCAAAAATATTTTAACATGTGATATCAACTTCATATATATCTGTCTATATAAAGAAATATTAAAATAAAATATTTTAAATTTGTAAAGAGTAATATGACCTGATATGGATTATGAATAAAATATTTTAATATGAATTAATATTAATGTATACTTCAAAATATATTAATAACAAAAATCATTTTCAATGCACATGGTTTGTAATCTCTACAACATTCAAAAATATGAATTAAACAATGAAAAATTACACATTTTTTTTTTGCACTCTAAAATAAGTTTGCACCTCATCTGTCTAGGCTCATGTTAGATCCATACTTAAGATGGATCTATACTGGTATAATTTCATGTAAAGTAATTACAAGTAAAAAAATTGTCTCAGTAAGATATTTAAACTTATACCTTTCAAAAATATTTCAAAGCGAGATTTAAATAAACTATTTGAAGATATATGTTAACTAATTAATGTGGAGAAACGTTAAAAGAAAACATTTTGATATTGTATATAATAAAGTATTCAATATTGGTTATCAATAAAATATTTTAATACAAATTAATATGAAAGTATGCTTAAAAATATATTAATAACCAAAAAGCCATTTTATTATGCACATGTTATGTAAAATATTTCAATGTCAACTATGTATCTATTATCTCTTATTTAAAAAAATATGTATATATCATATAAAACTATTGAGAAAAAGTAAGGGATTCTCCAAAGAAATGATGGTAGTCTGCCACAACAATATATAGTGTCGGAGGGGGGTGACAACGAAGACCACCGCGAGAGATAGTTTATCCACATTCGAATATCGTAATTCACGTCCAATGAGACCTTTTGACAGACAATAAATCACATGCTCACTATTAGTCATCAATAATTTTTTCTATTTTTAGATGACTAAATATTTATCCTAGATTTCTAAAAACAACATTCCTAGAATATTGTGAGTTTTAGAAATCTCACTGCCTTCATTATCCTTAAAACAAAATTTTCACTATTTTACTACTCTACCATTCCCTGGTTAGACTACCACTCCTAAAGGACCCCTCATGGGCTCATGCCACTCATATTTATCCTATTTTCCCACCCTTAACCTCAGCACTCTATTTGGCCTCTACCTAACCCCTCGACTTTCCATATAGGATTGCCAAACAACCTCCTCCTTCTCATGTTCACTAGGTGCCTCAAGCATTAATGGTCTCAAAACTATCTCTGTAGGCTCTTTAGATAAATCAGGTACATTGGATTTTGGATCTTCAATACATCAATTTGTCAAAAAATCTGTTTTTTACACTTGAAGACCCCAAGCCGAGCTTTCAGTCAAATACCAAGTCAAAAGAGCTTCCCACTAGGTCATTAGGGTTTCATAGGTTGTAGGGTTGTCCTTGGTGTTTTGAGCTCTGTTTTCCCTATGCTAGAAGCTGAATCAAATGTGAAAGAAGGTCAGCACCTGTTTGTCCAACATAGATAAAAAAAATCTCCAAGTAAGACCACCTTATCAAGTTCAAGTTCTGCAAAGGGCAGCTATTCATTTTGACACTTCTGCAGGAGTGTCAAGGTGACTATCAACACAAAAATTGGTAAGGTAAGAGGCCTGCTCCTATTTAAAGACATTCACAGCAAAAGGACATGGAGCAGTTTATGTCCAAGGATAAATTAGGGTTTCTAAGCCTGATTGGGCCAGCAGTGTACCAAGCAAGGATCCAATGCAACAGAACACATGGAGGAGGCATGCCAAATGAACCAAGCATGGAAGATATTTCTTAGAAATTATAAATGAAAAGGGGAAAAAGGTGAGGTGAAATAGACATAAATGAATGAACTTGAAAGAGCTATAGAGAACTTAGAAGACAACACTAATATTTTTTCTCAAACAACCCATAAACCTAAGGTTTTGAAAAGATAGGAAAGGGAGGTAAAGTAAAATATGATTAAGACCTCCATGATGACAACAGAAGGAAGGTTTGAAAAAACTGTTGTAGGTGACTTCTAGAGTTTGCCAAGGTATAGTGGCTCACTACCTCAAAAGAAAGAGAATGCAAAGAGTATTAGTGAAAGGAAGGTCAAGCTCTCATTTTGAGTCATTTACACTCAATGATCAAAGGGATAGAAACATAGGGTTGAGCTCCAAGATGGAAAACCAAATTGATTATAAGGTTGTTGTTGTGTGAATAGATATGTCAAACTTCAAGAATATCATAAAGGGCTAAGTCAGTATGTCATGGCACTTGCAAAAATCAGAAGTGGCAAAAAGAAGAGATAGCACACATGATTGTGAAGACTATGGTGCTTGTCAAAGGTGGATTTGTCATGCCTAAGGATCAGTGAGAAAGTTGAAAACAAGTTTTTCAGTCACCCACCAAGCACAAGGTAATTTGATCCCCAAGGTAAGAACAAAGAAATGCTGAAGATGCTGCTTTATTTTTAAAATTCCTAATGTTTTCAAGGGCAGAGTTATCATGTTTCAAACATCAAAGGGAAGTCAAGTTCACCCTTTCAGAAACCTGCAGAGAAAACAAAGGAAAATGGTTAGAAATAAAAAGATAGGAAAGGGCCGTTTTAAAATATTTTTTAGCCACCTACAAAAATAAGGTCAAGGGAATATCAGTTAGGTGGAAAATTTCAAAAAACATTAGAAAAGTGGGTTTTTTTATTTAAATTTATTTTCCTAAAGCTATAAAGGACCTCTTTCCCTCCACCCATCTCATTATGGATTTGCAAAAATAGTCAGAGAATCCAAGAGACAAATTTGGGAATTTCAGTGAAAAATTAAGCAAGTTGCCCGGTCTTGCGTGTTCAGGCGGGCACTGTGCATTCAGTGCCCGACACTATGCATTTAGGAGGTTTTCCAGTGCAAAATTTCATTGTGCTCTGCGTTTGTGCAGGCACTACCTGTTTTCCCAGGAAATCCCGACAGGCTCAGTCAACATTCAGGCATTGCGCCTAGTAGAGCTTGACAGACCTAGAAGACGTGCCGGCACTGCGCGTTGGAGGCACGATCCAGTAATTATGTGGATTATTGGATTGTTTGTCTATTGATTTGCTTTAATACGAGCTTGTACAAATATTTTTATGGTGAGCCCTGCCCTTTGTTTGGTTTTAAATAGTTGCTTAAAAGGCTTTTTCTTGTTTGGACAGACTATAAATCCTAGTTGAAATTATTATTTGTTTCCACCCCTCCAACACTTTTATTGTTTCCATTCCATCATTTTATCTCAATGATCTTTTGATATAGATGACTTTCCCCTTGGATCACTCTTGAATTGATGCACAATTAAAACCCTTTTATGACTCCATAGCCCAATGGACTAAAAACCAGCATTATATCTATCTTTTTTGCTAAAGCTTATTCTGATTGCTTGCAACTTCACACCTTTGAAACTTTTTCATTTATGACTTTCCACTCAACTAATAATCATGCTCAACCATCCAAAACAAACAAAAACCCTCAGTCTTCATAACTAGCCTAATATCATTACCCAAAATCTTTAAAGATAAATCAATCTTTACACTTTAAATCAATCAGTCTTCATGACTTTGCCAATCTTGCAAATTACAGGGAGCTAACACTATTAAGAGAATATTTTTATTTTGGTTTTAAGATTGACACGTGTCAACTCCACCTTGAGCACGAATGGAATTACACATCACCCTCATATTGGGTTGTAGAATGAGTCTCTTGGCTTAATAAGCTCATCACCACTTTTACAAGGTTTATCCAAATCTTTTCTTTTGATACAAAGAAATCTCACTCACCATCTTTATATTATTTTTCTAATTTAATTGTTGCTTTATATATGTCACTAGTGAACCAAAAGAATTTTAACAACTTTTTAGTTTGTATCACCATCCTTCTTAGGGTTAGACACGAGATTTAGTTTTTCTGATTTAGTTTTTGCTTTGTATATGTCACCAGTGAACCAAAAGCATGTGACATCTTTGTAGTTTATATCTTGTAATGGTTGAAGTTGAATCTTTTGTGTCTTTGAAGATTATTAATTTTATGGAAGAGGATAATTTTTTTTTGTAAGTAATATAGGTTTTATATTATGTTTGAAATTTCAGGAAAACATACAAGGCTAATAACCTTGGTTGGATCGATTGATATCCTAACCATCTGCAAAAAGTTTTAGTTGTAGAAATTATATATTATCTAATGAAATTCACCCTAACAACCTTAGTACTAACATTATTTACAAAATTCATAGAAAAGCACTCCTTAATGAAGCTTACTGAGAGACCTTTTTCTGACTGAATCTTAAGACCCCAAGTTTAATAATACAATTGACAGGTCCACAGGGTTGATAAACAAAAAAGAGACAAAAATTCCACAACATGGACTTATTTAGGCATGATTAGTCCTCTTCAATCGTGATGGGATTCCCTAGCGTCCTGCTAGCAGGAGAACCATCAATTTGCACCTGATCAGCTGACACAACTCCTTGCTCTTTGTTGTTGGGGGGTTCTTTGTCTTTACCTTCCTGATTCTTCATTGCATTCACTTGAGAAGCTCATAGTGTGGCGATTTTTTAGCAACAAACTTCCTGTTGGCGAAAAAAGGGTGACTTCTATGTAAGACCCAGGTTCAAACTCGAGGCCAACAAGATTCCGCTTTAGTCTAGGACAACACTGACATTTTCACCCTGCTCAAAGAGAGCAAGGAGTATCGCTCGAGGCATGCTATGATCTTACTAAGATGAAAGAGCTAGAACCATAATACCAAAGAGAAACTACTTAGCAACTATCAAGTCATTATAGTTATGTAGAACTACTCTCGTTACATATTAATAAAGAGATAAACTACCATTTAACAGCTATCAAAAATTTTGAAATCATCGGTCATACATCACATAGAAGAACTATTTATCATACACATCTTTAGGTCCACAAAACAACTTCCGTCTATTATATTATATAATCAACACAATACATATCAAACTCCGTAGAGTTCAGCATAAAACAACAACTTACATCCCAAGCTCTGTAGAGCTTCATATGACACAAAACTCAACCTATTACCCAAAAATATCACCAAGAGAACTCTCTTTTACCTGGCTTATCTATCTCCTTAATCTGGCACTGTCAGTCTTCGTCCCTTCTTCGCTCGGTTGTTCTGTTGCAGTCCGCCATTTCCTGTTTTCTTCCACGGTTGGCTCTGCCTCTGAGAGTCTTTCTACTTTTTTGATGTCCCTTGTCCTTGCCATCTATGCTGCTAATTTTTTCACTTTGCCACCTATTTTCCCCTTATCCGCAGCCTACAATGTCTCCCTTTCTTTCATAACAATTCTCCACCACCCAATATTCTCGCAATTGCTCGTGCACAACTCAAAAACAGTTTACCCAAAACAAAGGCCCCAACAGGCTTTGACCACAAGCTATTAACTCATCCTGAGTCAATTTTATCTCGATGTTGTGGTCCCTATTTGACCGTCAGTTGTTGTCTTAGGCTGGTCTTGTTCGATTGCCTCCTTTTCCTGCTCCATTTTCTTTGGTTCCCCATCTTCTAACAAGGGCCCCAACTTTGGAACCTTTTGCATGGTTTCTGTTATGAGCTCCATGAAGTCAATGATCACTTCTTGCCATGTTTTCATCAATGAGTTTGTTTCACTTACCACTTTGTCAGTGTGTGTGGCATCAATTGGCTGTACTAGATCAGTAAATACTGCACTGAACTTGGGATCTGCTTCGGAAACCAATTGTTGTATTGTCTCGGCTTTTTGTTTAACCAACTTACTGAGATTCGAAGGAGCTTGTTTGTCTTTACTGAGTTCTCTTCAATTTCTTATATTTGCAGCTACAGGGCATTAGCCTGATCGTATAGTTTTCTATGGCTAGCTAGATCAGGTGTTCCTTTAATTTCAATGAAGAGTTTTTGCAGTTGTTCTGAAATGAGTTGCACCTTCATTGTTAGTGAATTCGAGCATTCATGTATTTGCTCAAGAAAAGTGTATGCTTTCGTAACAATGCTCCCAAGAGTCTCCTTAAGCTGGCTCATCTGCTCCTATCTCTGTGTTATCTTCTCTGCATACATTGTAGAAGGATATTCTAGTGTTGGTCTGGCTGACAGGGCCTGTCAGAGCTCCTGGTTTTCACTACCTAGATTTGTGCAAGTTGTCTTAATGTGAATGGAGCATTCAACTATCGATAAAGCCCACATATCCACGGGTGCAACTTCAACTACACTAATGATGGTTGGCCAAAGCTACTGGAAATTTTCAATGATCTGGTTTATTTTTTGTTGAAGGTTGTCTCTTTACTATTGTAAATAATTATGCTCACAGTGAGCGTTGTAATCTATTGATGCTGCTGCTCATACCTCAAAAGAAGTTCGTTGTGAAGGGACTTTGCTTGTCGAGTTGTTGCCTGTATGAAACTAAAAAGCTGGCCGAGTCCCCAACTCTGAAGATATCTACTGCTCGTCATCTCATGGCTAATATTTCTCTGTTTGAGCGGCTGACCATTAACAATGGAGCAGTTAGATTGACCTTGTGGGGAGTTAGGTTGACTCAACGAAATGGTTGGAGGTTCAGTGGTATGATGACTACTGGAAGGTAGGTGAGTGGGTAGGAATGGTTGCAATGTCAGCATCGATTGTTGAAATGGATTAAGAAAAGTCTTGCTAGGCATATTTTCAGAAAGGGGTAGATCAGTATTAATGAGTAGATTTAAAAAGGTCCCCGGTTCTATCGTAGCTGAATTAACCTCAGTTACTTGTACCATACCCGAGTTAAATTATGCCTCAGTATCGATATCCATTACCATGCCTGTAGGTATCACATCAGAAATGGTAGCAAAAGCGGATGCGGTGTGGGATAATTGATCTTTGGAAGCATTAGAGGTATGCGGTGATGAATTTTGAGTAATTGGTGATGAGGAGACCGGTGTGCTTTCTGATGATGAAGGGTTGGGTTTCGGTATGATGGGGGAAGTTTGAGTACCCATTTCTAGTTCCTTTTTGATCGGGATTCATGTGATTATCTACTGCATAGGATCCTCCTCTGTTAACTCTACCACCTGGTTTGATCTTACAGTTCTAGCTCTCTTTCCCTTAGGCCCAGGGATTTGTGGTTTGGTTGCCTTGTTTTTTCAAAATGGAGCAATGGTTGGTTTTGAATGCGAATGGAAGGTGGTGGAAGGCAGAGTGGTGAGGAATGGGGTTGTTAATGATAGCGACCCTAGATTAAATGTTTGAAATTTAGTGAACGATGGAAATGTAGAAAATTTTTCTCTAATACTTACCATGGCTTTATTGAAAGGTTTCACTTGTGTATCCAACTTATGAATCAATGACTGGAGTTGCAACTATGATATCCTGTGAGTTTTTTTTGTTGGCGTTTCTCCTGGTAGAGGGTGTGGAAACATAGCATCGAAAGAATACTTTTTCTCCCCTTCTCTGATTTCCCGTGCTGCTCCCGTCCAAGAAGAAACTTCTGTGTGGAAAGCATCCTCAGTCAATTCGAATCTCAATGGTTTCTTATGGAAAGTGTCTACCGCAACATAGTCTGGTCTAATCCACGTATGGTCATGCGAGATGTCGAACCATATAATTTGATGAGAGTATTTATCTAGCAGAGTTCTAGGAATTCTCTGTTGTGCTTGGACAACATTGAACATCAATTTGTACCACTCTGTGAATGCATCTTTGTTGATTTCTTTACTTCTAGGGTCCCCTGAGACCCTACACAGTGTGTATTTGAGAGCCATTAGTTGATCTTCACTTATATTTACAAGAGGCCGCTTCCATGGTGGAGACCACTTCCACATAGCCAGTGCCATTATTAAGTAGCCGTATATAATCCTTTTGGCTCTTTTGAAGTTGTCCTCGCAAGTTTCAAAGAGCTCTTGTAGCTATGCTCCCTGTACACAATGCTCCGCAACTGAGATGGTGTCTAGAGTACACTTCCCCTTTGTGTAGTGCCTCATCATCTTTCCTGCTATCAAATAACATGTGAAATTCACATTTTTCACATTTATAAGGTCTATTTTTTTCCCCCTTTCCTCCTCTCATGGTCTTATACTTCCTATAGTAGTCAAATTCTCCTACCTTCTTCGCTCTTTTAGAAGTATTCTCAAAAGGCAGTCGATACGTCACTTCCTGCTGTTGATAAGCCTATAATTCTGTGGATAGCTGTTGGGCCTCATATATGTCCAAGTTTTTTTCATGAAATATCGTTGTTTATACCCTAAAACCCTAGGTTTTTAGCCCGCTCTGTACCCTAATTCCATCACTTGCGCCAAATATTCTCTATGGTTGATTATCATTAGTTTTCTTATATTTTATATGATTAAATATGATTATACCATGTTTTACTGATGACAATTTTTCTAGGTACATTTTTCACATTGTTCCATCACTGAAATCCCTCACAAGCCAGTTAAGTATGAGAATGCTTAATTTAGGGATTTGGCACTTTCAGCACGCTTCCGAAGAAACCGAGAGAGGTTATTATAAAAAATGATATTATGATACCTATCCATAAGTTGGATTCCACCCAGCTCACTCATAGGGGTCTCTTTAAGGTGTAGGTTTTAACCCTGTACAGAAATTATCTGCAAACGAATCTTAAAAACAGAAAATAAATAATAGCCAGAGCATAAACATAAAATAGATAAACAAAGAGATTTTCCCCTAGATCCAAAATCAGGACAACCAACTTGATTTTTCATTATATTCCTTTTAGTGTTACAACGCATATATATACATGCCGAAGCATACATAAACCCCAATCCATTAACCCTAGATTAGAACATAACCGTAATTCCCTTGACCGGATCTAAAAAACACTAGGGGCTGAAAACCATCATGCCCCAAAACCATGTGCAAACCCATGCACAAAACCATGGGCGGGTCCGCCCACCAGAAGATAAGGACCAAAAAAAATTTCCTGGGGCGCTGCCGCACCCCCTGTGACCCCCTTGCTACGCCCGACGCAATGTACAAGGGGGGATTTCTCCCCCCCCGTGTGTGACTAGTCGTGGAAATAATATAACACATACCCAACAGAAGGAAATTACCCAATTTGTCCAAATCTGTAAAGCATTCTAAACTGCCAACTTCCACCTCCATTTCCATGCATATGAAGGCGAAGGAAGAACTTTGGACACATGGGTTTTGATCATGGTATAGCCAATTTACTAACCCAATAACAGTTTTGAAAAATACCATACAGTTTGAGAGATATTCAGGGGGATTTGAGGCTAATTTATGTGAAACTCGAAATTTCCAGAATTGTCAAAATCTCCCAAAACAGCCTTGTTTTGGATTTTTGGTCAAAGGCAGTTGAAACTACTACAGATCAGCACATCACAGCTTTTAGAATCAATTTAATCTTATCTCCATGGCTACGAACGGAGCGTTGTTGAGAAATAAAGCTTGGAATGGTGTAATGTTCCTAAATTAGCTTCAGCTAATTGGAACATTAATGTTGCCTTATTTATTTTTGTATTTCATGATTTATGAATAAATTGTAAAGGAGAATGTCTAATTCTCTTGCAAATCAAGAATAAATCAGTGCCTATGTGAAAAGAGACATATTTAGGCCATTTGAATAAAATATTGCAGGTGTGAAAGGGCCAAGACCACCAAAGGAGATCCTATTTGACCAAGTCAACAACGCTGTCTAGGTTCATTAAACCTCCTTAATGGACTGTGCTTTTCTAGAAGGGGTTTCCAAGTGTGAAAGGAGCCAAAAGATGAAGTGGTTTAGGGTTTTCCAAGAGACTCAAATCTTATAAAAGGGAGGAGAAGGCTCATGAAGGGGTTGTTGATCATATTTCATTTTTAAGCTTGCTAAGGCAGCTCCATTTCTCTACAATGTTTAGCAAGATAAAGAGAGGATCTCCTATTTAGGAATCCTCCATCCTTCCTTAAGGAGCTCTTGGAGGGAAGTGTGCTAGATTGAACCACTATCTGGTTGGAGGCCAAGCTATGCTTGCATAGATAGTGCTGGCTCACTAAGGGTTTTGTAGCTACTGTAAGTGTAGTAAGTGGGGTTCTAGATCTGCAAGGATCTAGCTGTTTTTGGAGTCTCTTCTCAGGGAGGGTGTCTTGTGACCACCTGGAAGAGGGTCTCTATTGTATTTTTATTTCAGATTTGCATATTTCATCTGCTGAAACATTCTGTTCAAGCTACTACGCAGTCTCCTTGGTTAACTGCGTTATTTACATGTGTTGTGTAATGCTATTTAGATTCCCTCCTTTGTAATAGATTTTAGATGATTGAGGCTTGCCTCTCATCTTGAAGATTCATGTTGTAGCTTGCTGATATCTATTGTTCAGATCTGATATGTATCATAATGAAATTCATCTTCAGAAATTCCTAAAGCTTTCTACATTTCTGTGTATAAAAAGCTAGATCTACACTTTATTATACAGTATTTTGATGAAATCCCAAGGGGATCTTGTAAAGAAGGTTGTGTAGTTTCCAGATCTGGTATGGATCTGATGTTTCAGCCATAGATCTGTTGTAGATCTTATTTCTAACTTACATCTGCTGAAGCTCCTCTTAGAAAACGCTATTCATTCATTTCTGCAACTTTTACATGTATTACAACTCTTATTTCTGAAGAATTCGCGCTCATTGCCTCATGTAATTTATTGCTTTCCTAAAGGAGATCCATGGAAGATCTGATTTACTGCTGTCATATGGAAATATAAGTCTTATGGTTGATTTCTAGTGACTATCATCTGAAACTGCGCAATTCCTGAAGCAGGGTTTCTCTTTTATTTTAGCTCTCTTCTTTAGTTGATTTTTAGCTAGTCATCATTGTGGGAGATCTGTTTAAGGCCCTTAAACTTATTTTTTTCTTCTTAAATTCAATATATCAGCCCCACATAGCCTAAGCTAAGGGAACCCAACCTTGTTCTGTGTTATTTTTACACCATATTCCTTATACAACATTCCCACTGAGCCTATTGTTGATTTTCCTGAATTGGGATTTTCCCACTCCTAATCTATTTGGTTTTTTCTCCTATTTTGGATCCATTCTTTAGATCAGTAGATCTAAGGATCCCAAGGGCTGAAAAATCCAATAGGTGTGTGTTATTTCCACCCTTGCTGTGCTACACCTATTTTCTATAGACAGAGTCTGAAACGGGCCAGGTAGCCTCTAGATCTCACCCTCTCTTTAGAGGTGACACATCCAGTAAAATCCCCTTCAATCTATCTCTGGTTTATATTTTCTGGTGTGTTTCCATATTTTTGTGATCCCATAGTGGAATATCTTAAGATATTCCCTACTGATCTTATTCTTCCCCATTTGGAACATTACAGTGGTATTAGAGCATGATCTCTGGCAGAGCCTGTGAGATCAAGCTATCAGTGAATCAAGAGTAAGGGAAAAATGAAGAAGATGAGTTTAATCTCATCTATTTTTAGATCTAAGAAGAGCCTCCCCAAGGAGGATGTGCAAGAAGAAAATAGAAGAAGCAGTGAAGCTCCCAAGGAGTTTCAAAAAGAAGATTTTCCAATCAGATCTACAAGATCCGTGCATGAGGAACATTCTGAATCCTCGCCTCATGGATATGTGCACTCATCCATATCACTAGAGATTCAACATTTTGCCAATGATTCCTTCATGAAGGGGGGAAAAGAAGGTGTAAGTTTGTTTGATGTCTTGCCAAGGGCAAGATCTCCATGGAGTGAAGGGTCCTCTTCTCAAGAGGAAAGCATGAAGGTTTCTCCTTCAATAGTTGATCAAGATCTATTGTCTCTCATTAATGATGGGAAAATTTTAGTTATTAAAGAGGATGAGAAGGCAGGAGCAGTCAAAACAAAGACACCTCAAGCACTTCATAAGGAAGAGGTTGGAGCACTTGCTCCAAGAGGAGAGACTCTTGCACTCTTGCAAAGAGTCCCACAGGATCTCATGCATGAGGAGCATGTACTATCATTGATTAATGATGAGGTCTTGGAGATAGGGGAGGTAGGAGAAGAGGAAGGGCATCACAAGGTGGAGAGCATGAACCCTTATCTACTTCAAAGCTTGGAAGCACAAAGAATGCAAGAGAACTTATGCATTAAAGGTAGGGAAAAATCTATCTGCCTAAATTCACATTCTACTCTATGCCTTGACCCCTCTTTGCAAGGAGGTACTCTACTAGGAGCCCCTCTTGATAGGAGGAAATCTAAAGTGTTCTCTCAACTATGGGCAGCATATACATACTTGGCTAAGGAGGGAGCCTTGGGAGAAGCTAGCACAGTGTATAGAATCTCTCAATAATTCAGGAGAGAGATGAGCAGCTTCCTGAAAGGGACATTGCAAACTCCCACTCAGATATCTACGCTGAGAAAGGAGAAATCAGAGATCTATGATGGCATGAGCATGAGGGCACATGGAAACTCATATCTTTGGGGCAGCCCATGATTTCTTCATTCACAAAGGATATTTCTGAAGATGGAAAGGGGACCCTAACCCTCTTTTATACATGGGCCAAAAGGAGGAGGTTTTGGAAAATAAGGACTTTCCGAGAAGAAGTTGATTTCCATATGCTCCAATCTTGTCTTGTGCAAGAACAACTGCAAATGGGGCAGCAAAGGGAAGATTATGATGCTCCAACATGTGATTTTGATGTCAGGGATGTCAAATATGGGAGCCATGAGAAGACAGGGGCTGCATTTCAGACCTCTACAGCATTGTCATTCTTGGAGAGCTTGGATCCTTGTTGGGATTCCCAACTCATGATGGAATACTCCAAGGACCTTTTCACACGGGGGGTTCTTGAAGGGGAAGAAAAGGATGAGAGGTTTAAGGTGGTAGATGGAGTTATCTATTTCTATAATATTATTCTTTTGGTTAGTAACTCCAAACTCAAGGAGAGACTGTTTTATGCCATCTATGAAATCCTGCTTTCCAAACCCACTGGTTTTTTCAAAGCATATCATACTCTCTTGGGTGGTTTCATATGGGAAGGCTTCAGGGAAGATGTGTACTCTCATATGAAGTTGTGCATGGACTACTTGGTAGAGGAGGAGGAGCATAGCTCTGGGGAAGAGCCACCATTCACGCCTCCTTTTTCTTTGAGTGTGAGAGGGAGCTCATCCATGAGTTACTCCACTGATGTAAAACAAGTGTATAGAGAGGCTGGTACTTTTGAGCATTATAATGTATCTCCTATATGCTTATATTTCTCTAACACTCAATTGCAGGATATTGTGCCAAGATGGGGCACTAAGTATGATGGGTTTCATGGGCCACTCAAGGCCATGAACTATGTTAATGTAGGCCACTCCTTGGAGAACCTTGGAAATCTATTATATTCCTCATGGTGTGATCCTTTTACACCCACCATGATGTACATTTTACAATCATTCCAAAGACATGAGGCAGCAAACAAGTGTTGGGGGAGGCACTTGTCATACTTTACTCTATGGCAGTTAAAGATAAAACTGCGCTTGTTGCACATGAGGGAACATCTTCCTTCTCATCTATCACACATGGTAGCTAGCATGATTCTAATCATGATCCCACAAGCTGAAGATGTCCTTATCTTTGTTGGGAGCATAGTTGGAGGAGAGGCACACTTGTTGAATGTGCCCTTGGGGAAAGGATTTCCCCATTCTTTTGCATTGCATGCTTCCATGGGAGCATGAGATTTGGTATGGCCACTATGATAGATCACTTGTCTCTTTGTAAAGTGAGCCATATGTTGGTTGGTGACATGCCTCTCATATGTATTGGGGAGGAGATCTTCTATGGATTTCCAAACTGGGAGGTGATCCACTTCATTTTGATGACAGCATGGAGATGGGAGTCTTTCATGGATCATTAAAATTCCCAATATTGTCATCACTTCTATCTTGAGGAGGCCATGGATCAGCAAGAAGGTTTCCACAACAACCTTCCATTTCTTCATGATGAGAGCCTTTGAGTTTATCCATCAAGGGCAAACTTGCATAGTAAGGAAGGACCATTGGGAGGACAAAGATGTTGCATAAAATTCAGAGCAATGGAGGAGACTATTTGATGAGGAGGCCACAAGAGAGGAAGGGTATGTTTTGCAGCACCCTTGCAGTTGCTTGAGGACAAGCAACATTTGGGAGGGGGAGACTGTAATGTTCCTAAATTAGCTTCAGCTAATTGGAACATTAATGTTGCCTTATTTATTTTTTTATTTCATGATTTATGAATAAATTGTAAAGGAGAATGTCTAATTCTCTTGAAAATCAAGAATAAATCAGTGCCTATGTGAAAAGAGACATATTTAGGCCATTTGAATAAAATATTGCAGGTGTGAAAGGGCCAAGACCACCAAAGGAGATCCTATTTGACCAAGTTAACAACGTTGTCTAGGTTCATTGAACCTCCTTGATGGACTGTGTTGTTCTAGAAGGGGTTTCCAAGTGTGAAAGGAGCCAAAAGATGAAGTGGTTTAGGGTTTTCCAAGAGACTCAAATCTTATAAAAGGGAGGAGAAGGCTCATGAAGGGGTTGTTGATCATATTTCATTTTTGAGCTTGCTAAGGCAACTCCATTTCTCTGTGTTGTTTAGCAAGAGAAAGAGAGAATCTCCTGTTTAGGAATCCTCCATCCTTCCTTGAGGAGATCTTGGAGGGAAGTTTGTTAGATTGAACCACTATCTGGTTGGAGGCCAAGCTATGCTTGCATAGACAGCGCTGGCTCACTGAGGGTTTTGCTGCTGCTGTAAGTGTAGTAAGTGGGGTTCTAGATTTGCAAGGATCTAGTTGTTTTTGGAGTCTCGTCTCAGGGAGGGTGTCTTGTGACCACCCAAAAGAGGGCCTCTATTGTATTTGATTTCAGATATGCATATTTCATTTGCTAAAACATTCTATTCAAGCTACTGCGCAGTCTCCTTGGTTAACTACATTATTTACATGTGTTGTGTAATGCTATTTAGATTCCCTCCTTTGTAATATATCTCAGATGATTGAGGCTTGCCTCTCATCTTGAAGATTCATGTTGTAGCTTGCTGATATCTATTTTTCATATCTGATATGTATCATAATGAAATTCGTCTTCAGAAATTCCTGAAGCTTTCTGCAGTTCTGTCTATAAAAAGCTAGATCTACACTTTATTATGCAGTATTTTGATGAAATCCCAAGGGGATCTTGGAAAGAAGGCTGTGTAGTTTCCAGATCTGATATGGATCTGATGTTTCAGCCATAGATCTTCTGTAGATCTTAGTTCTAACTTACAGCTTCTGAAGCTCCTCTTAGAAAACATTGTTCATTCATTTCTGCAACTTTTACATGTATTACAGCTCTTATTTCTAAAGAATTCGCGCTCATTGCCTCATGTAATTTACTGCTTTCCTAAAGGAGCTCCATGGAAGATATGATTTACTACTTTCGTATGGAAATATAAGTCTTTTGGTTGATTTCCAGTGACTATTAGCTGAAACTGCGCAATTCCTGAAGCAGGGTTTCTCTTTTATTTCAGCTCTCTTCTTTGGTTGATTTTTAGCTAGTCATCATTGTGGGAGATTTGTTTAAGGCCCTTAAAATTATTTTTTTCTGCTAAAAGTCAATATATCAGCCCCAAATAGCCTAAGATAAGGGAACCCAACCCTTTTCTATGTTATTTTTACACCGTCTTCCTTATACAGTGTTCCCACTGAGCCTATTGTCGATTTTCCTGAATTGGGATTTTCCCACTCCTAATCTATTTGGTTTTTGCTCCTCTTTTGGATCCATTCTTTAGATCAGTAGATCTAAGGATCCCAAGGGCTCAAAACTCCAATAGGAGTGTTTTATTTCCACCCTTGCTGTGTTACACCTATTTTCTATAGACAGAGTCTGAAACGGGCCAGGTAGCCTTTGGATCTCACCCTCTCTTTAGAGGTGACACATCCAGTAAAAGCCCCTTCAGTCTATCTCTGGTTTATATTTTCTAGTGTGTTTCCATATTTCTATGATCCCATAGTGGAATATCTTAAGATATTCCCTACTGAGCTTATTCTTCCCCATTTGGAACATTACAAATGGACAATGTAATCAGATTTAGACGAGTTAAGTAGCATAGTGATATTTTTATTTGATTTGCATAGATCACTTTCTATTTGTAATTATAAGGTGATTATAAAGCCTGCAACAGAGACATATTAAAACATAGACATTCGGTGTGGCTATTGCAATTCGATTTTGTAATCAAGTCGTGAAGACTGAGATTTCATCCTCTGTTAATGAAAGCCGAAGTTGTGATTTAACATGCTATGTTATTAATTTGATTTTGGAGTGTTGTGGATTTTTTATGAGTTCCTGAGGTAGATTTGTTGAAGCTTAGCTAGTCTCTGTAAATTCTAAGCTTCACCAGGTGTGGCAAGGGCCCACCACAACCGGATCAGCTCCTGTAAGCATAGATAGAGGTAATATGTATGTGTGTTTGATTAATTTCCTATTTTTATAGTTGTTCTTAGGAAATCGATTTTATTTCTCATGTGTGTCAATGATTGGATTGGGTTTCAATTGAAGAACGCTTTTATATGTTGGTTTTTTAATTGAACAGATTGAGTATTGACATAGAGAATTACATAGTGAAAGGTTTCAAGGATCATTGTTGTAGGTGTGCGTTTAAATGTTGACAATCTCTGTTCTCAATGAATTTCATTTAAAACCTTTCCAGCGTTGTTTTATTCTTATATAAAGAGGTTTCAATTGCAGATGTCGTTATTCAAAATCGGTTTTATCTTGAATGAATAGTCTTTATGTATCTCTTAGTGAATGAATTGATAGAAAAAAATCTCTGTGATTGATCAGTGTGAAACAGATAGAGTATGGTTGAGCACATACAGTTTAAAGCCTTATCGATTATCTAGAACAAGATGGTAGAATTTTAATGATAGAGTAATAACTCCATATATTTAGCATCTAAATTGAACATGAACTTCATTCAAACAATGTGATTTAGCCATGGTAAATCAATTCTGAATGCGTTTTGGTCTTGTTAATACCATTTCCTAAATTTTCACCAGAAGTAAGCATACAACTCAGACCATAGTCATAATTGTAACATTAGATCAAAAATTTGTAACTACATTCGAACTCGATCTCAGAATGGAATTGCTAACTTCTTGAATTAGTTTGGAATCTAAATTGTTTTAAGAAACAGGGTGTGAACTGAAGGACTGGTCAAGCATCAAAAGGTCTTTATACCCGTTGTAAAAATATAGTCTTCCATCATTTGCTTTGCGTCATTTAAGATAGGGTCAAATATGATCTTCTTTCTATTATTTAAACCTAGTAGTAGGATTTCATTGGTTTCCAGTAGTGACCTTGTAAGAGGATTCTAGAACTTGTTTTTAGTGTGTTCACTAAGTCAAGGTCTTTTGGTTATTTCTCAAAGCCAGTGTTCATTTCTGTTGTCAGTAAAAGCATTGAGTCAATAGGAATACTAGCTTCGGGTTTCATTTTGAATGCAAGATTTGATTGAACTGTGTGTGTGTGATCCAAGTAGGCTTTTAAAGTCTTTTTTCTAAATTTATAAAATAGATTAGGGTTTTTTGTCTTCTACGAAATTTGGGAATTTCCAGCTCATAAGAGTGAAGTATGATGAAGTGATTTTAGCCTTTAAAACTTAGTTTAGAAGTGATTGTTGGTTTGAGACTCCAGAGCATTGTAAAAGTTAGCTACATTTCAATTTGATTGAAATAAGTGCAGGATTGCCAATTGTGATTTCTACTAGCCTGTTAATCAAAACCTTAGTTCCTAGGTTGAGTTAGTGCAGTGTGTGTGCTTGTTGATATTAATATACTTTATCTTGTTGTTCAGGAATGAAAATTATTGATTTTTGAAGGATTTTTGAGCAAATTTTCTAGATTTTGGTTTAATGATTTGATTGATGTCAACTGCAATTGTAATTTTATTTCTTGAGTACAGTTGTGTGCTTAAATAGTTCAAGTTTATCCAATGATTTCAAAAGTAGAATTAGGGTTTGATGAAAGAAATTGTCATAGAGTAGATCATAGACCGAGAATGAAATATTGAGTTGTCTACTTTGGTTGATAAGTGTGTGAGGCAAACATTTCAAATAGTTTTGATATTGCAATCTCTTGTTTGATGTCAAAGTAGTGGAATTGGTATAAAGTGTCTTATCCTAGGGTTTAAGTAAGGAAACCATTAGTAACTGTAAAATTCATTATGTGAGCATAAGATCAATGTGTAGGTGCATTTAGATTAATCAGTTTCTTCCAAGTGTGGCTTATGGAAGTTAGAATCAGGGTTTTGGAATTTTTAAAAGAAATATTGAATTATTAAATAGAATTTTGTTGAAGAGTAGGTATTTGTTTTAGAGTAATTATGTTTTGATTTGGTTCAATCACAAGATAAATTAAATAAAGGGTTAAGTGCTCAAGTCAAATTCAATTATTGATCCTACTTAGGATGATGAACTGATCTCTTTTCTTCAATTTGTGTGTTTATGACTATATTTGTCTATCGAATCTTAATTAATTATCATAAGGAATCATTACAAATATTACCTACAAATTGAATCAAGAAGTGTAGTGCAGCTCATGTTTACGAGCCCAGATTGACAAATTAAATATTACGAGCTTTAATTCACCAATTAAAACTCTCAACAATATCCTCTTCATGAATTGGAATTTATTTTCCGAGCCAGAGCGACCCGTTATGAATTCTGCTGATGAGGAGCTTCATGCATTGCATGGCCACTCTTGTTGTGTCGAACACCAGTAAAATTCTCAAGTGCAAGATTGTAGACCTATGAATACCTTTGAAATGTGGGTGAACTCTTGTCACTTCGCTACCACTCTCCTTCACATAGTTTTCAATATATACTTGCCTCTTCAAATCTGGAAATCGGAAAGAGTCTGTAAAATCTATATCTATCAAGGTTGCATTATCATACCTGCCTATCAGTCGCTCTAGCTTTTGAATTCTCTCATCAAGTTCTGGTTCAACTACTGAAACCACTGTGTTCATCATACCTCTTCTCCTATAATACACCAGTGGTTTTTCCAGTCTGTGCCTTTGAACTCCTGCTAATATACTATGGCTCACCGTTATAGCAGTTTCCTCTTCTTGCAATTCACAATTCTTCGGCACTTTGATTTTTCCTTTCTCAATGCAGATTAAGTATGAATGTTGGTGTTGAGGTATAAAAGGTGTATTTTTAACTTCTATTTATCCTACATTAATTATCAATCCAAGTACGAATTTTTATTTGAAGAGTGTACTCAGTCTGAGGCGGCAATTTAATCTAAGAGTAATGCTCTTCAATATGCAGTACAGTGTCTTAAATACAAGAGTAAACGGATGCTTGAAAATGAAATCTAATTACAACAATATGAAACTTAATGTTCTGAAGTTCAATCACTCACTCAAAAATCATCAGTCAAGTATGCAGTAGTAATAACTCTTTCCTCCTTCAACTGATGTAAATGAAATATGAACAAGGCAATCAATCTGAGAACGTAGGCAATAATAACCAATGTTCTTTACAGTTGATGATATTACACTCCACACTAAAGAAATTAAATGGAAATGGTAACTGTGTTAAATCACTAATGCTGCTAATGAAAATAGACTAAGCAATATTTCTATAATAACACTCCAAAGCAAAACCAAACTCTTGCAAGAAAGGAATAAACAGTAAAGATAATTAACAGAAATGAACAAAAAATCTATATACTGGAAATGAACAGCAAAATCTTTCTAATGGAAATGAATAGAAATGTATGAATGGAAATGAAAAGCAAACTATTAATGGAAATTAACAGCAATCCTGAATAGCAAAGCTTTGTATCTGCAAATCATAACAACGCAAATTATGAAAGAATAAATACTCTTGTTATGTGGAAAGGAACGACAACGCGAATCACTGATGCAACACACCAATTTCATAAATAATTAAACAGTAAGCTATAAACTAAGATAACTATGAAGCAATGTGGTTTAAAGGAAATAAAAACTAATGCAAAGCATCACACGACTGGAATTGGAAAATAAAGGTGCAAATAGCAAGTGGATCCACCAGGGTCGGGCCCTTAGCTGCTAGTGAAGCACCGCCAAACTACTCCAGTATCAAATAATGGAACGACAACCGACTTTATGTATTAATCATCTGTAGCATAGTTTACAAGCAATCTTACTCTGTTTAAACTAACGAGAGTCGATGAACAATCATGAAATTACAAAAGGAAATCTGAATAATCATAACATGTCCAATGATGTGATTTCTACAAGCATTGTTCTTTTATAACAGCCAGCAGATGAAACAAGAATTTCTGATAAATTTGAACAGTGATCCCTCAGGATCGAGAGATCCTGAGGGATTTTCTCTATCTTCTAATTTTAGTTATCGTCTTGTGCTCTTGTGCTGATACTGCACTGTTCCTTTCTTTACTTTGACTGTGCGCTCTGATATTGATTTTCCTATCTGGATACGGCCTTTTGTTAAAGGGAAAGCAGTTACACCTGCTTTATCTTTTCCTTCCGAATGGTGGCTTCCCACTTCATTTAGTTCCTATATAGAAGAAAATACAATCTTTAGTTAATTTCGCAATAAGCACTAATCTCCTCAATTCTATTGTAATTCTTCAATATATTGTCATTGTAGAATATAAAGGAGTCATGATTAAAGGAAAAAGATAAAGATTTACATGGCAAATGCATACCTTTTCCAGTGCTCAACACACCCCCCTACTTACCCTTTTTCATGTCCTCATGAAAACCATAATTTACATGTAAAGCAGTTAGAGAATAGGCTGGAGAGGGTTTTTCATTAAGTGGTCTAAAACCATGATTTGCAGCTAAAACTTCAAAAACATGCCTTGTCTGCCCTTCAGGTAATTCATATTTTTCCTTATAGTCTGTTGCAGGATACCAGATAATAAGGCTTCGATATCTACAACCTAGCCAATATGGGCCTTCCCTCAAGATGAGATTACTATAGATAACCAGGCGGTTGGCAGCTAACTCAAAATTTTTGTAATTGAATGGCTCTCTGTCTTGAATATTCCAATTGGAAATCTTCCATTGGATTTTAGCTACTACTACGGCCTGGTCTCTGATGGAAAGAAAATATTCTACCCCATCCAGGACGATTGCTTTGTGGATGGGTCCAAATGTTTGGATCACACCCTCCTTTGTCATTAAGCTTTTTTGCCTAGCCCATAATTGTAATGGGTGTTTCAGTTCACCCCAAACCCAAAGGTCTAACCCATTTTATTGGCTCTAAGAAGTGTTATAGGCCTTGAGCCATTTTAACTGGTTGATAGCAAATGAAATGAATGCTTGATATTGGATATCACCCACAAAAGGACTCAGATTTGTCTCCATTTCCTCAGCCAATATAAAATTGTGCAAATAAAATTCATAGAGTAGACGCTGGAATTTTACTCCATAGAGTTTGCAGCAGCTTATAAAATCATCTACAGTTTCTAATTCTATAGTTTTTCCTGCCTTAACAGCCTTAATTTTTAACTGCAAATATCTTTCTAATAAAAACAAAGCATAATTTTTGGCAGGGCACCTACATGCTAGAACATCTGTGTATAAAGAAAAGAGATTATCCATTTGATTCCTAACTGTTTTTAATCTATTCCTTACCTTTTCAACTTCTCTTCTGCTTTTAGACATTTATCAAAAGCTTCTGCCTCTGATGCATTGATGTCCTTTAATTGTTGCTGTAACTTTTGGTATTTATTCTTGGGAACAGTCTCTTCTTCGAGCTTTTCTCTAGCCCTCTGAGCCTATGCCAGATACTCTTGGAGTTTTGCTATACCAGGGTCTTTTAACAAAACATTTTTGGGTTGAAGATCTACCTGGGTTTTCTTATTACAATGTCGAGTGCCTACAGTTTGTGTCTCTTTGTTGGCCATACTGCTAGAGGACAGTGCCTCGGTCTAAACATCTTTATTATAGACTTGTACATTTTTATTTTGGGCAACTGCGTCTGTAACAACTTCCTGTTGTTCCTTGTTATCCTGAATGAATATGGGCTCGGTTTGAGTCTCCATGGCCCTTGTATTATGGGGTTCCTTTTGGATGGTTTCATCCTTCGTTTTTGGGGTTATTTTAGAAACTTTACCCTTTTTTAGCACCCTAATCCTTTGCCTGAGTTGTTTTACTAATTTTTGGAGCTTTTTCTATTCCCTCCGCAGCTTCTCAAGTTCATTTGTCTTCTTCTTCTTGTTGGAAGGAACAGTTGTTCCTTTTTCTGTACTTGGTTTATCAACTAGGGTTTGTTCTCCAGTGGTCGTGCCCTCACCTAGGCTTGCTTCTATGCTTTCAGTGATCACATTCTCCAGGATAGGTTCCTCAGGGGAAGTAACCCTAGTTTGTTCTGCCGTTTTCTGAGGGTTTTCTTCTTCTGCCTCTGCATCATGCATTTCCTCAAACGTGTCCTTGCTGATGACAGAATGTTCCTGCAATTTTTCTATCTCAATATTGAGATTGATCGGATTGTGGGGTTGTATATATTCACTCATATTGGCCAAAATCTGGGCCAATTCGTCCTCCTGTAATGGATTCTTGGGTGGGCTTGCACTGGAGGTTACGGGAGGTTCTGCTTCCTCCATTTATTCTTTAGTGGTATAGTTACTTTCATCTTCTTCCTGCTCTTCTCCATTGGTATGGTTATTTTATTCTTCTTCCTGATCTTCTCCTCCTTTAATTTGTGGGGGTTTCTCTTCTTCCTGATCTTCTCCTCCCTCAAGTTGCAGGGGTTGCTCTTCTTCAGAACTAGGTAATTCCATGGGTTGGCTGCTGCTACCATGAAGGCTTCCCAACATTCCCATGCTTCTTCTTAATCTAGAGGACTATCTACATTTCAGAGGTTCATTTGTTGTGTTGGTGACTCTTTTTCGTTTTGGGGCTGGTAAGGTTGTTCCTCCATCAATTGAGAATACTAATTCTTCCCAGCTAGTCTGCTTCTAGGAAAGACTGTAACTAAATATTAATCGAATTAAACAGTGGTGGCTTACTACCATCCCTGTATGAAGGGATTTCCTTATGCTCCGAGCAGTGTCATGCAGTAAAAAATTTAAAAATGCAGGCAAATTCACAACGCATTTCTGTTTTAGTACTGCTAATAATTTAAGGTGGCGTGGTCATACCACATCCTTTCTTCCGTCGCATGTAATTTAGATTTGCACTACTATGGTTAGTTATGTCCATGGTTCTCCCAGAGTTGCTGGTTGGACTCATTTTCCTTTGACGATCAGGGCCTATCCTTCGTCTCGAAAAATTTTCATGGCCTCTTGAAGTTTCACGTTTTTATGGGTCCATATGGGTCCAATTGCCGGTAGACTAGATACCTCGGCAATTACTACCTCTGTCACTATTATTTTCCTACCTCTTACAATGGAATAACTCTCCTGCAAGTTCTACAAAAATTCGATAGCCACATTTTCATGGGGCTACTGCAGTCGTGTAAGGTATGTAATCCACCCTGCTCTCTCCAAAATTGCTCGCGCAACATCGAAAACTATTAGTACTAGAGGTTCACTGCGTATTTCTCATCCTCCCATTTCATCTAAATCCTGCACACTGTTAGTTCTTCACAATAATACACAGAAATGGCAATGGAACAGATCCCCATGCATATCGAAAAAATACCGTTAAACTTGCTATCTCTAGGAATTGATGAACATAGGGAATTGACTCATATGCAGGCATATTTAAAAGTCACCCGTGCCCCCCTAAAATACGATAGGTCACCCTCGACCGTCAAATGGAGGAGCAGCGTACTGCAAGTAGTTGTACAGAATAGAAAGGCATGCATCCTTATGATATGATCAAAAAATTATCGAATTACTGAAATCGAGGCATATTATGAAATCATGAATAGATATGAAATGCTATGTAATTATTTGAAAATAAGGGAAAGGACAGTTGACATAAATAAAAGTGCTTATGTGGTCATTATTCACTTAAACCATTATGATTGATTTGTAAACAATATTTCATGTATAATGGTTCAACAAAGGGGTTTAGGATAATAATCTCATTTGTAATTAAAATAAATATATAAGAAAAGGGTTTATAATTTCTATTAAGTTGTGAAAAATATGACTCCAATACCATCAGCGGAGCTCTGTTTCCCACAGGGGTCCATAACCTTGACAAAGTTGATTTTTCACCCTTGGAACCATAATCCTTTATATATGCCTAGGAAATTTCTTTGTGATGTCATGATGGAGGCCATTGTGCTAGTTTGGGAACTAGAAGAATCACAATTCCATTCACCAGGAAGGAGTGAAAGGTGGGCATGCCAGCTCGTGATGAGACCTCCTGTTCCAAGGACTTTTTATTTTTCTAAGTTGTCCATTGGATCATGTCCCTAGTGTGGTGACCATAATAGGAATGCCACTTCACTGCTTCCTTATGATCATGGTAGGCTGGCTCATGATGAGACCCCCTATCCTTCATCTAACATATCATAGAAGTTAGTAATCATATAGATATATTTTTTCTTTTCTTTTTATTTTATATAGCACTTTCCTATTTATGTATAAAGGATGGCTCAACACTCCTTAAGAGTAGGTATGGTGGAAGAAATATGAACATATCAATAGAGGAAACTATGCCCTGATTCTTATTCAATAATAAAATCAAAGAGAATTATGAGGATTAGGGAAGAACCAACATGATAAAAATAATCAATCAAATTAGTTTTAGTGAAAATAAAGACAACAAAGTGATATAGATAGTTGTGTCCTTTCCTTTTTTCTTATCAATACAAAGAAATTTCTTTAAAGATTACAATTTCTCTTTGATATGTTGATTCTAGTATCCTCTAATTTTCATGTCCTTGCATAAATTTGTATGTTTTCCTTAAAAGGATCATGAAGAATTCACAAAAATTCTCAAAATGTTGTTCTAAGAAAGAAAAATGCACTCAAAAAGTGTTGTTCCTTAGATGGAACAGCTACTGTTCCTTAAGAGAAACATAAAAAATAATATGTGGAAATGCTATTCCTTTTGAAAGGAACAACAAAAACAATCAAGAGAAATGCCATTCCCTTTGAAAGGAACAGCAAAAACAATTGGAAAAAAAAAATTTGTTCCTTTTGAAAGGAACAACAAAAAAAATTAACGGAAATGTTGTTCATTTTGAAAGGAATAGTGAAAACAATCAGCAAAAATGTTGTTCCTTTTGAAAGGAACAACAAAAACATTCAACGGAAATGTTGTTCCTTCTGAAAGGAAAAGCAAAAACAATCGGCAAAAATGATGTTCCTTTTGAAAGGAATAGTAAAAACAAGTTGTGGAAATGTTGTTCCTTTTGAAAGGAACAACAGAAAGATGAACACGCAGATGCACTGTTCCTTAAGAGGAACAACACGAAAAATAAAAGCACACAAGATTGTTGTTCCTTTAAGAGGAACAACACGAAAAATAAAATCTGTACAAAAACAGTTCATATAAGAAAAATTAAAAAGAAAAACTTATGTACAAATTTCATAAATAAAGGAATTATTTAGTGACTGAGTGTTAAGGAGGAATTATCTTCCTCAGCAAGAATCTCCATTGTAGAATCTCCTCATAATTGCTGGTAAAAGGATTCCCGATTAAGCAGTTTATGGTAAAGTCGTACTCGATGACCGTTTGCTTTCAAAGAATGTCCAGATCCATCAATGGTAGTTAATGTAATGGTGCCATTGTCATGCACTTTATATATTTCATAACGTCCAAGCCATCGTGTCTGGAGTTTTCGGGGGAATTCTTGAAACCTGGAGTCATATAGGAGTGCCCAATATCCTTCGTGGAAGATTTTATTTTTAATGAGGGCATCGTGCCATTTTTCTCTCTATTGTTGAATTAATGCAGTGTGCTGGAGGGTGGAGAGCCTAATTTAATCTAACTCGTTGATTTGTTGTAATTTGCTGATCTGAGCCTCATTTAAATTCAAACCCACTTCCTGGGTTGTTCTTAACATTTGAATTTCAAATTCTATTGGAAATATGGGTTTTTTTCCAAATACTAATTGATATGGTGAATACCCAGTGCTACTTCTCCATGTTGTTTGATATGCGCACAAGGCTTCCGGCAATCTTGAAGCCCAGTCGCATCTGTGTGATGCAACTGTTTTTGTAAGTATTGCTTCTATCAACTTATTTGTGCTCTCTACTTGGCCATTTGCCTGTAGATGGTATGGGGTTGTAATTTTATGTTGAATGTGGTAATTTTTTAATGTTGCAGCAATTTTATTACCTACAAATTGCTGTCCTCCATCTCTAATTACGTCCCTTGGGAGGCCATATCGCACAAATATTTGGAAAAGGAACTATATTACAGAGTCCTCTGTAGCTCTTGGAAGTGGCTTTGCTTCAACCCATTTAGTAACATACTCTGTTGCAACTAGTATGTATGTTTTTTTATTTGATAGTGGGTTAATAGGACCAACAAAATCGAGCGCCCAACGCTCAAATGGCTCGATTACTAACTGTGGGTTCAAAGGAATTTCATTGTACTGTCCAGGGCGTCCCGCCCTTTGGCAACTATCACAGTCTTGTACAAATTTTTTAGCATCTTTAAAAATTTTAGGCCAGTAATAGCCTGTTTGTAAAACCTTGTGACCGGTCCTAAGATCTGTGAAATTTTCGCCACATGGCCCGTCATGGCATGCTTTCAGGATGTCAAATATTTCATCTTCTCGGACACATCTCCTGATGTGCATATCTGCTCCTGTATGAAATAGGTAGCCCCCAATCCAAGAGAATCGGGTATTGCGCTGTACTATCTGTTTTCGTTCATTGGGAGTTAGATGCTTAGGTAATTTACCTACTGCTAAATAATTTGAAACATCAGCATACCATGGGGTTCTGGTAGTAACAACAAACAAATTTTCATCTGGGAACTGATCTTCGACTGCTGCTGCGTCTGTTGGTTTTGGCATTCATGAGAGAAAATTAGCTACAGGATTCTCTTTTCCCAGTCGATCCTTTATTGTGATGTCAAATTCCTGCAATAGAATCAACCATCTTGTTACTCTACCATTTGTAACAGGTTTATTTGCTAAAAAAATTATGGTAGAGTGATCTGTATATAAAACTACAGGATACCCAGTTATATAATGTCTAAATTTATTTACAGCATGTATTACAGCTAAAAATTCTTTCTCAGTCACAGTATAGTTTAATTCAGCAGGAGATAGATTCTTGCTAATATAATAAATTTCATATGGTTTTTTATCTTCTTCCTGCCCAAGGACTGCTCCAATAGCTGTGTCTGAGGCATCAGATGAAATTTGGAATGGCAAATCCCAATTTGGGCCCCTTAGCACTGGGGCTGTTGATAGAAGCTTTTTCAGATCCTCAAAAGCATGGTTACATTTATCTATCCAATTAAAATCAACATTCCCTGTTAGTGCGTATAGAGGTCCAGCTATTTGAGAATAATAACCAGAAAATCCTAGAAAGCTACGTACCTCTGTTTGTATGGTGGGAGTAGTTATTAACAAAAATATCTGAATTTTAGCTGGATCTACCTGTATTCCAGCTACTGAGATATAATGACCTAAGATGAGTCCCTCGGTCATCATCATGTGACACTTCTCATGGCTTAAGCAGAGCTTAGTGGCAATACACCTTTGCAGCACCTTTTCCAATGTTTCTAATGCTGGCTCAAAATCATCTCCATAAGGTGTGAAATCATCCATATATACTTCGAGCCCTTCATTTATTAAATCTGAAAAGATGCTGAGAATGGCCCTCTGAAATGTGGCAGGGGCGTTGCATAGACCAAAGGGTAAAACCCTGTAAGAAAATGTCCCCCAGGTACAGGTAAAATTCGTCTTATCTTGGTCTTTAGGGGCAATCTGAATCTGATTGTTTCCATTGAGCCATCTAAGAAAGAAAAGAATTTCTTTCCTGCTAATGTATCGAATACCTGATCAATGAAAGGAAGGGGAAAGTGGTATTTCTGGGTTGCTTTGTTTAGTTCTTTGTATTCTACACATATCCTCCACTTTCCATTCTTCTTTGGCAACACTACTAGTGGAGAGACCCACTTGCTGTCAGATATTGGATAAATAAAGTTTACATCCAAAAGTTTTTGTAATTCAGCTTTCACAATATCCTTAAGATGAGGGTTTAATCTTCGTTGGCGTTGGAGAATGGGTCTAGCATATTTTTCTGTATAAATGTGGTGTATACATAACTGGGGATCAATTCCTTTCATGTCTAGGTAATCCCATGCAAAAGCTCCCTTATATTTTTTCAGTAGTTGGACCAATTTTTCTTCTTATTCAGCAATCAGATTTTTGTTAATATTGAGAGTTTTCCCTGGCTCAATTTCTATAGTTTTTCTATTGTAAACAGAAGTGGTAGGTATTGATTGATATTGAATGTATTTCAGGGGATCTTCTTCTTCTTCATTATCAAATGTTGCCTTGATCATGTGACATTGCAAATGGGATCTAGTTTTTGGTTGGTTGATAAAACTGTTAATGATGTCATCCTATGTTTGTTCTTTAAAGTCGAGGGCATCTTCTATGGTTAATGGTGATCTAATTTTTTCTATGAGATATGATACAGGTTGTTTCTTTGTTTTTTATTATTGTTAGGCTTGGCTGGGCTGGAGGGTATAAGACTAAATTTTTGACATAACTCCCTCTAGTTATAGTCATGCTGCCTTGTCGGCAACCAATGTAAGCAGCAGCAGTTGCCAGCCAAGGTATACCTAAGATTAAAGGGTGTCCATCTAGCCAGTGTTTGGGGTTAATAATCAGGAAGTCGGCAAGGTATTCCCAGGAGTTTACATATACCATTACATCATGTAGTCTGCCTTCTGGCTTGACTACTGATCAGTCAACCAATTCCAATAAGGTTGTTGTTGGATTTAATGATGTAATGCCAATTTTTTGACAAGTGGTGGTTGTTCGGATATTAATTGCAGCTCCCAAATAAACTAAGGAATTTGGAAATGATTGGCCATTGATTTGCACTATAATTATAGGATTTCCTGGGTCCTCATACTTTACAGGTGCTTCTCTTCCTTATAGTAAGTCAGATAGAGTGCCAACTTGTTCTCCTCTTTGGCTTTATTATGCATATTTCTTTGATGGTCTTTGCATAAATGGGAATATCTTGGATAGCTTGGAGGAGTGGAATTTTTATACACAAATTTTTCAGTTCTCCCAGAAGTTCAAATTAAGGATGTTCTATTAGACGAGGAATGATTAGTCGTTCTGGGAATGGTGGAGAAGAGGTGGTTTCTTGCTCACGAGTTTGTTGTGTAACCACATTCTCCTTTTGAAGTGTTTGTTCTGAAGGTAACACATTTTCAAATTGAACATTTTTGTCTCCCTATGATTCTCTTATGCGCCCAAACCTTATTTGAAGGTCGTTTCACTCCCTTAACTTGTTTTCTAGTTCTGGTGCTTCAATTATTTGAACAGATTGAACCGGTCTATTATTAGGGTTTGGGTTGGGTTGGGCTGGGAGTTGTGGTCTTAAGTTGGTCTGAGGGTTTTGTTTCAATGTATATGGTGCTAGCAGTGTAGGTGGAGGGAGAGGAATCGTTCCAACTTGTTGATTCATAGATCTTTGCCAGTTCGACTGCCAGGTCTAACTCTGCGAAGTGGGGGACCATTGTGTTGGATATGTATTATTTTTCCAAAATGGTGGATAGTAAGGAAAGTTTGGCCAATTGGTTTTATTTGTTTGATTTGGCCATGGTGGTGTAGGAAATGGCTATTGTGGCCAACTGGGAAAGGGTGGCTGATTTTGCCACATTCTATTATATTGTTGGCATTATACTGAGGAGACTGAAAAGAAGAGGATGGATCAATGGGCATACCTATTTGTCGTGGCTGCCATTGGCGGTGCTGATTGAGTAGATATACCGTTTCTATTTCTTCTTCCGCTTCTTTGTAGACTTCCTTCAATCCCGGGAGTGAGGGGCAACTTTATGTGGAGTGATATTTAGTGCAAATGGCACAGACTTGGACTGTATCCAATGGGCACTATTTATGGCTATGTTTCTTTCTGCATCTAGGGCAGAATATTGCCAAATTTTTTCTGCTTCTGCTTGCTTTTGTTTAGCTTGCATGATATCGAGTTGCATTGTCAGAGTTCCTAGAATATCAGTTTTGAAATCTTCTAGTAGATTGCCAATTTATGTGCAGGTTATATCTCCACTGGAGGTCTTGCTATCCCTTGTGATCACATCACGTTCTGCTGGTTTTAGTCTTGTGCTGCCTCTCGAACTTTTGATACATAAATTAATAATGTCAGCAAAATTTTCCTGATATATGCCACCTTTGCCCATGATTTTTAATGTTTCAACCCATTGTTCCTTCATCCCTTTAATTAATTTAGTTTTTAACACATTATCAGGTAAGGGTAAAGATGCATAGGGTGATCTCTGGAGGTTGTATTGAAAGCGTTCTACATATTCCTCCAATGTTTCATTAGGTTTTGCTGTCATCTGAAATATTTCATCCTTTAATTCCCTGGACCTACAATAATCCTGATATTTCTTTAGAAAATCAACTTTCATCTGATCCTAGTTATTTATAACACCTCCACCTAACCCCATAAACCATCGTAGAGCTGCTCCTTTTAATGTGGAGGGGAAGAATTTTAGCTTTTGGGGATCGGTGGTATAGTCATACCCCTTGCATAATACATCGAATTAAAATAGAAATGCATCTGGATCTTCCGATGTTAAGCCATGGAATGTAGGAATATGCTGGAGAGGAATGGCCTTCATAGGTGCATTAACTGCAGTTTCCACTATGGGATATTACAGTGTGGAAGTTTGGGGTGGTTGCTAGGTGTGGGCCATTTGATCAAATATGTGCCAATATCCTTCTGGGATTTCTAGGGAATTATTCCTAGGCTGACTAGAAGGAGTAGGGATGACCTTAACAGCACTTCCTTGGTCTAGGATAATGAGTGTCCCTTGCTGAACTATTATCTGAGGGGATTTTAGTTCTTCAGGTTCTTCAGTTTTGTTTTGGATGATTTTGGCAGCACTTCCCTTATCTGGGCTACTTGGTGTTTGGATTAATTCATGAGGGGATCTTGGTTCTTCTACTTCCCCTGTTTCTCCTCCTCCTTCGCGGAGATTACTAGAGTTCCCTTCTTGTAAAGAAATTGGGCGAGGATTCTCAATTTCTTGAGAATCTTGCTCAGTCTCTTCTGTTTGGCTATGCACCTCAGAAAAAGATACAGAGGGTGATTTTGTGGCCCAAAGGGAGCTATTAGGTTATCTAGAAGAAATTTTTCTAGGGCCTACTACTGACTGAGATTCAACTTTCTTAATGATATTATCGATGAAGGTTGTTCGCCTAAGGGTCACCGGTCCCTTAGGTTTTTCAGTTCTAGGAGGAATTTCGTTTTGTTTAAATTTTCTAGTCATTCAAAAAGACACAAGCATTCATTCCTACCTTAAATTTTCACTCAATTCTGCTGTGAAGAGGGCAAATGAACGAGCATGTTCTTCGCTCGGTACGCAGGTTCTTACCTTCTGTTTTTAATACCCAGTTCTTCCCTAGCAGAGAAAATCAAATATACATCACTCTTTTCTAAATAGCTACACTCTCCCCAACAATGGCGCCAAAATTTTGAGGTATAAAAGGTGTCTTTTTAACTCCTATTTATCCTACATTAATTATCAATCCAAGTACGACTTTTTATCTCAAGAGTGTACTCAGTATGAGGTGGAAATTTAATCTAAGAGTAATGCTCTTCAATGTGTAGTACAATGTCTTAAATACAAGAGTAAACAGATGCTTGAAAATGAAATCTAATTACAACAATATGAAACTTAATGTTCTGAAGTTCAATCACTCACTCAACAATCATCATTCAAGGATGCAGTGGTAATAACTCTTTCCTCTGTCAACTGATGTAAATGAAATATGATCAAGGTAATCAATCTGAGAACGTAGGCAGTAATAACCAATGTTCTTTACAGTTGATGATCTTACACTCCACACTAAATCAATTAAATGGAAATGGTAACTATGTTAAATCACTAATACTGCTAATGAAAATAGACTAATCAAGCTTTCTATAATAACACTCCAAAGCAAAACCAAACTCTTGCAAGAAAGGAATATACAGTAAAGCTAATTAACATAAATGAACAACAAATCTATTTACTGGAAATGAACAAAAAACTCTTTCTAATGGCAATGAATAGCAATGTATGAATGGAAATGAACAACAAACTATTAATGGAAATGAACAGCAAAATATTAATGGAAATGAACAACAAACTATTAATGGAAATGAACAGCAATACTGAATAGCAAAGCTCTGTATCTGCAAAGCATAACAACACAAATTATGAAAGAATAAATACTCCTGTTATGTGGAAAGGAACGACAACGCGATTCACTGATGTAACACACCAATTTCATAAATCATTAAACAGTAAGCTATAAACTAAGATAACTGTGAATCAATGTGGTTTAAAGGAAATGAAAACTAATGCAAACCATCACACGAATGGAATTGGAAAATAAAGGTACAAATAGCAAGTGGATCCACCAGGGCCGGGCCCTTAGTTGCTAGTGAAGCACCGCCAAACTACTCCAGTATCAAATAATCGAACGACAACCGAATTTATGTATTAATCATCTGTAGTAGAGTTTACAAGAAATCGTACTCTGTTTAAATTAACGAGAGTCAATGAACAATCATGAAATTACAAAAGGAAATCTGAATAATCATAACATGTCCAATGTCGTGATTTCTACAAGCACTATTCTTTTATAACAGCCAGCAGATGAAACAATAAGTTTTGATAACTTTGAGCAGCGATCCCTCAGGATCGAGAGATCCTGAGGGATTCGCTTTATATTCTCATTTTAGTTATCGTCTTGTCCTCTTGTGCTAATACCGCGTTGTCCCTTTCTTTACTTTGACTGTGTGCTCTGATCTTGATTTTCCTGTCTGGATACGACCTTTTGTTAAAGGGACAGCAGTTACACCTGCTTTATCTTTTCCTTCCGAATGGTGGCTTCCCACTTCATTTAGTTCCTATATATAAGAAAAGACAATCTTTAGTTAATTTTGCAATAAGCACTAATCTCCTCAATTCTATTGTAATTATTCAATATATTTTCATTCTAGAATATAAAGGAGTCATGATTAAAGGAAAAAGATAAAGAAATACATGGCAAATGCATACATTTTCCAATGCTCAACATTTGGCACGACGGGCGTTGATGCGACTGAATAACTAATTAATTTTCCTTGTCCCCCTCCCCCCGCGACTACAATCATGTGGTTAGTTACTCGGATGAGGTGGAATCTAACTCTGTTGACAGTGGCTTCGAAAGTTGAGCAGATGTGATGGCTAATTATTGTTTACTCATTTGGAAATTTTTTTATGGAATGGTGTTTCCAATTATGGAAAATATTTTTGAGTTCTTGGCTGACACTATAGGCTGACACCTACATGATGCCTAATTATGACTGAGTGATGGCTATCATGCTTGGTCGTACAGTCACTGCAACCCCCCCCCCCTCCCCGGACCACAATTGGTTGTGATATGTTCCCCATGCTGCAACGTTGTGGCGACTGAGTATTCACGACCTATACCTTATTTTCATGAGGTTTTCTAACCTATCATTGGAAGCTAACTTTTTTTTTTTTAACTAACTGAATTTCTAAGCTACTGACTCATCTCGGGTGCGAGAGAGTTATTAACTTCTAACCTACAGAATTATCTTGAGTGCGAGAGTTATTGAAAAGAAAATTTTGTTTTTCATTCATGGTAGGGGTTCAGGCATGCGCCATTCACCCAACCTGGTAATATTTCTCCATCCAGTTGCGCTAGTTTTACCACTCCTGAGTTGTGGATCTCTATGACTTAGAGTGGTCCCATCCAATGCATTTTAATTTTCCCTAGAAATTTCTAAAACTTGTTGTCCTAGAGTAGTACTTTTCCGCCAATCTTGAATGTATTTCTTTTAATATTGCGGTCATGCCAGGCTTTCTGTCTCTATTTTTCCACTAATTGATGAAAGTATGAAAAAAATATTTCTTCCTCTAATTCCTGCAGTTCATGGAGGCGTGTTTGATGGATTCTTCTTCAAATATCTATCTTGTTGCAAAAATGACTAGACTAGGGACTATATATTCAACTAGTACCACTGCTTCTTTCTCGTACACAAGATGGAATGGCGTATGACTGTGTAATCATTTTATAGTGGTCCTGTACGCCGATAACATGGTTGGTATTCTTCCATCCCAGTCGTCTCGATTTTCATTGCAGATCTTAGTTAAGCCTTTTTCTAAGATTTTGTTGAAAGCTTCAACAGTTCCATTCCCCTGTGGTTGATACTGACTGCTCTTATGATTCTGTATCATGAAGCTTTCTAGCAATGATTTAACTGTGGCATTGATAAAGTGGGTGCCTTGATCACTTGTCAGGCTCTTTGGAAAATCAAATCTGGTAATAATGTTCTCAAATATGAACCTGGCTACTATGTCTGTTGTACAATCCTTCATTGGTGCCACCTCTTCCCACCTAGTCAGATATTCAATTGCAGTAATTATGTATCTGGCCTGTGAATGTCGTGCAACAGGTGTAATGGGTCCTACAAAGTTGAAGACCCATTTATCAAATACCTTCATTGCTCTTATAGGTTGTACGGGTAGTTATTTGTAGTGTGAAGGTTTCCCTATTCTTTGACACACATCACATTTCTTTACATACACTTTGGTATTTGCATGCATTTTTGGCCACCATAGCCCTGTCTGTAATATCTTCCTTACGGTCTTCTTTGCTCCCACATGTCCTCCAACAACTCCATTGTGGCATTCCCATAGGATATCTACTCCTTCATGGTCTAATACACACCTTCATAGTATTTTATCCAGACCCATTGTGTATAGTTGACTCACTATAAGTTAGTAATCAGATGCTTTAACGACCAAATTATTTTTCTGAGTTGTCGTATATTCTTTCGGGCATTGTCCTGTAGCCAGGTATGTTGCTAATTGTTCTAAATGATCTTGGATAGCCTCTATTTGGAAGAGGTCTGCATCTAGCAGCTGGTCATCAAATGGCCCCCCATTTTATCCAGATTCCAATCTAGATAGATGATCAGGTCCCACATTCAGTGTCCCTGGTTTTATTATGACTTCAAATGTAAACTGTTGGAACAGTAGAAGCCATCTGCAAATTTTGCCTTCCATAATAGGTTTATTTACTAAATACTTCAATGCAGAGTGATATGTAAAGAATTTAAAAGTACCTCCAAGTAAATAATGGCAGAATTTCTGGAGAGATTATACCATTTCCAGAGATTCTCTTTCAGTGGTTGTATATTTCTTTTCTGTTGTGGACAACTTCCTGCTTGCAAAATATATCAGGTGATCTATATTTTTTTCTCCTGGTTGCACTAGCACGACCCCCAATGCAATGCCCAGAGCATCAATATGTACATGGAACTGTTTATCCTAGTTAGGATGAGTTAGAATAGGAGAAGTTACTATTTTTTTTTAAGAGTGTCCAATGCCTTACTGCATTCTTCATTCCATACAAACACTTATGTCTTTTGCAACAACTTTTCCTGCAAGGTTGTGATATGAGCATATTTGTGGATAAACCTTCTGTAATACCCTGTGTGTCCAAGTAATGATATCAATTGTTTAACATTCTCCGAGGCATCCATGTTGATAATTACCGCCACTTTGGCGGGGTCCACACATACTCCTTGTTTACAGACCACATGGCTAAGTAATTTTCCAAATGGTACTACAAATATGCACTTTTTCAAGTTTAGTGAGATTTAAACCTG
The DNA here is from genome assembly GCA_034641835.2 of Pinus albicaulis. Taxonomy (NCBI): domain Eukaryota; kingdom Viridiplantae; phylum Streptophyta; class Pinopsida; order Pinales; family Pinaceae; genus Pinus; species Pinus albicaulis. The sequence continues at coordinate 1,301,868,920 of CM076575.1, forward strand.
CCTGCAACGGTCAAACATTATCCGAAGGAGGCTTGCATGGTTATTTAATAAAATTTATATCATCCATTCATCCATGTACACTTTAAAGAAAATTATGGATATACTCTCAGAAGGTTACTATCACTATTCTTGAGAATAATGTTGATGCATTCTTTAACCCAAAGGGCATCACATGATAAGCATATGATCCCCATTCAGTAGTGAACATGCTTTTTATTTTGTCATCCTCTACTATTCGGACTTGATGATACCCAAATAATCTATTTGTGAATGAATATGATTCATTTCCAGCCACATTATCCAAAAATTTGTCACTGAATGGTGTCGGGAAAGGATCATGGACACATGCATTATTTAAACTTCAGTAGTCTACACACACCCTGATTTCTGACTTTTCCTTTTTTTCTGGATCACTATTGGACTAACCCATTCTGCCTCTTCTACTGGGAAAATCAATCCCGCGTTTAGCATTTTGTCTATTTCTTCTTTAACTTTCTCTTTCACCCTTGGGTTCAAGCGATAGGGCCTATGCTTTACTGGTCAAGCATCCGGTTTCAGCATTATCTGCATCTCCCCCAAATCTCCCTTTATACCTTTTAGTTATGCTATGGAAGATGGGAATAGATCTTCATATTCCTTTAATAAATCAAAAATTTCCTTTGTAGCCTCTTCATCCCAATAGTCCCCTATAGACGTTAATTTGGGTTTTTCTTGACTGTCAATATTCCGTTTCTTTGTCCTTATGGTTAGTAGGTGCAATCCTTCTATGGTAGGTTCCTCCTGTACTTTGTGTTCTCCTTCTTTTTCTTCAAATGATAAGTGTTTGATATTTACTAAATCATCATCATCTGTTTCTTGGTCTAATTTCCCACATGCTATTGCTTCTTGATAACTAGACTCGGGTATCTTTCTTGACATAGGTGTTTCTTCAGCTTCTGCAAATTTCGAACAGAACAAAATCCATTTGATTTACTGCTAGGTGTCCGTAACATGTTCATTATCCCCTTTGAAAGAGAAACTTCGTGCAAATATTTCCGCTACTGTCTCTTAGCTACCTATTTGTCTCTTATTTTCCTCTGTCAGATACCAGGCTTGCGGGATGATGTCTAATGAATGTATAAAATTATGCACCCACAAGGATTTTGGGTAATTCTATGCTTCCCACTTATATTCACAAAGTTTTATATGGGTTTGGGGATCTAATATTCCTTTGTACCTTTCTTCCAGTTATGGTCCCGAAGATTCTTGGAATCTTGTTTTCAGTGCCTTTGCTACATGTTCCCAATTATTAAGAGAGTTGTGGTGATTTACCCACCACCTTAGTGAATTATATTGTAAAGCTACATCCATTAAAGGAACCTTATGCTCCACTGGCATGTTATATTCAATTTTATTAATGAAAGTATTCACATTTTTCATATTAGTAAGGGTGGGGTAACCCATTACCTCTGTTCCTATCTAGTTAACTTCGCGAACAACATCACATATTCTGGTGTTTACCTCGTACCCTCCTTGTTTCCAATCATCCCATGCAACTTTAGATCCTACATCGGAGCTTTGAAAACTTCACCAACGTACCATTCTTCCTGCTGTGGGGTTGATGCAATCTTCTCTTTTACATGTTTTCATCTGATAAAGTTGGTCAAGAAGTTCTGCATCTTCCCTAGTCCTGACGGTCTCTATATACTAGGGTCCTTGATATGGATCCAATGGTTGGACCACTTTGACTTCACCATCTTCAAATATCGCCAGCTCCTTGTTTAAGTCAATAACTGCATAATTTTCAAATTCTTGATCTATCCCTAACAGAGTTGGATATGGGTCCTTATCTCCAATGATTTCAATTACCACAAAATAAGTGTAAGTCTTCACTCCCGCGACATCTACTTCAACCTCCTCTAACCTTCCTACTGGCACAATGAAATATTGGTTCGCCATCCTTAGCTGTATAGGGGAATACGCTAGGTTTGGTTTCCCTAATTCTTCCCATGTTTTTATGGGTAATATGTTTACATCTGAACCTAGATCCAACATTGTGTCTCTTATTTGAAACCCCACAACTTGTGCATTTATGTGAAATTCCTTTAAAATTCTTCTTTTGTTTATTTTTAATCTCCTCACATACCTTTCTGGAAGGTTAGTGTTAATTGGGTTATCGTTCTCTATTCCTCCTTCTAATACTGCTTTCAATTTTTTTTTTAACTTCTCCACCATCTGTTCGTCATTTACAATACTCAAAAGCATCCTAAACCATTCTTATCTCGGTGTTTTTGTTGTACCAACTTTTCCACCTTATTTAACTGGTTGCGTTAGTTGCATGTCCTTGCGGCTCTCCAGCTTCAAGAATGATTCCAGTGCTTCCTTAAAATACTATTTATGTTGCTCAGAATCAAAGAACTTCTTTGTTGATGCTGGTTTGATTAGTTTTACCGGCTCTATCTCTCTCCCATTTTCTTCCCTCCTCGGGTTATTATGGCCACACTTGGTAGAGGTTGTTTCTCGACTATTATCAGCTCTGCATTGACCAAATTGGATCACCATTTCCTATTCCTTTCTTCCCACCTCTTAACTAGTTCAAGACAGTCTTCTATGGCATGTGCATTCACTCTACACTGGGAAAACCATGGTCATCTTAGTAGCAGACATTCTCTCACTACATGGCCTTCTTGATCACAATTATAACATCTCAAGGGTCCTCTTCCTCTAGTCCTACCTCCTCGCATTCCTGATCCTCCTCGTCTTCTCAAAGTCTCATTTACTCTATAGGTTGAACTATCCAGTCAGTCTGCTAATGCAACTAGGGCTCTGCACTGATCTGTATGATGAGTCATTGAAGCACAAAATTCATAATAGAGATTATTTGGGACATTCAAATACTTTTGTAATATCAGGCATAAATGTGGAGGATGACTAATTCCCTTGCATATTTCACAATATTTTGTTGAATTTGGAGTTTGCTGGTTAGGAAAAGTTGAGAAATGTGGTTGCGCCTGGTACAGTCCTTGAGTATTGGTTGGGTATGTGTTATATTATTTCCACGACTAGTCACGCGCGAGGGGGCAATATCCATCCTTGTACGTTGTACCAGGTGCAACAGGGGGGGCGATATCCCCTCCTATCGGGGTCCAGGGCAGCGCCCTGAGAAAAAAAATTTGGTCCTTATGTTCTAGTGGGTGAACCCGCACATGGTTTTGTGCATGGGTTTGCACATGGTTTTGGGGCATGATGGTTTTCGGCCCCTGGTATTTTGTAGATCTGGTCAAGGGAACTACGGTTATGTTCTAATCCAGGGTTAATGGATTGGGGTTTATGTATGCTTCAGTATGTATATATATGTGTTGTAACACTAAAAGGAATATAATGAAAAATCAAGCTGGTCTTCCCAATTTGGGATCCAGGGGAAAATATATGTGTATATTTGTTTTATGTTTTATGCTCTCACTATTGTTTATTTTCTGTTTTAAGATTTGTTTGTAGATAATTTTTGTTCAAGGTTAAAACTTACATTTGGTATCGGAGCAGTTTCGGCTTCAAGGGGATGCCTTTGCTGTTGAGGGGGTTTTTGCTCGGCCTGAGGTAGACCCTCTTCAGTGGGAGATCTGTGGGATCTTGCAGTGAACGAATATGGCGAGCGGCGGGAAGATAGAGATCGAGAAATTTAATGGTCAGAGTTTTGAGTTGTGGAAGCTCAAGATGGAGGATCTGCTGGTGGATAAATATCAGTGGATCGTGGTAGATTCATGTACTAAACCAACGACAATTTCAGATGAAGACTGGAAGAAGCTAGATCAGAAGGCAAAGAGCACAATACAGTTGTGTGTCTCAGATTGAATATTGTTGAATGTACCTGGGGAAGCTACGGCAAAGACCTTGTCAGACAAGCTAGGGACTTTGTACCAATATAAGTCTCTGGTGAATAAATTTTTCCTATGGAAAAAGCTATATAACCTGAGGATGAAGGATGGAGACTCAGTGATAGAGCATTTGAATGCCTTCAATACTGTGGTAAGTCAGCTGTCATCTGTTGATATTAAAATATCAGATGAAGATAAGTGCATTAGTTTGTTGTGTTCTCTACCAGACTCGTGGGACAGTCTGGTTATTGCAATAGGTAGCAATACAAATACCTTGATTTTCGATGACATTGTCTTAGCCTTGCTGTCGAAGGAAATGAGATAGAGAAATATGGAGGGTCAGAATGGAGATACCTTATCTGTACGAGGAAGGTCGCAGAACAGAAACAAGAATAACGTTTCGAGTGGGAGATCTAAATCTAGAGGGAGATCTAAATATCCTGGAAATTTTGTAAAGGTGTGCTGGAAATGCAGAAAGGAAGGGCACTACAAAAAGGATTGTAGATCTAAAGCTCCTGAGAAAGGAAAGGGATCTGATGATGCTCCTTTTGTAGAGGCAAAAACCACCTCAGATGAAGGTGGTGATGTGTATTTGGCTTCTTCTTCAAATACACATGTAGATCATGAGTCATGGTTGATTGACTCGGGTGCATCCTTTCACTTCACTCCTCATAGGGAGTGGTTCTGCTAGTATGAGAAATATGATGGCGGTGATGTCTTCTTAGGTGATGATAGGAAGGCCAGAATCGTCGGACGTGGAAAATTCAAGCTGAAGCTACAAGGTGGAAGGATTAGAACACTTCATGGTGTTCTACACATTCCTGAATTGGCCAAAAATCTGATTTCTATAAGCAAGATGGATGATGCAGGTGTAAAAACAGTGTTCGAGAAAGATACCTGTAAGATGGTTCAGGGAGCACTGGTATTAATGCGGGGATTTTGGATTGGAACTCTGTACAAGCTTCAGGGAAGCATTGTTATTGCTGGGTGCAACAGTTCTGTGGTTCCCAAAAGTGTACCGGAAAGCCTAACGGTCTCTAGAGAAAAGACCATGCTATGGCATCAAAGGCTTGGACATATTGGAGAGAAGGGCCTTCAGATACTGCATGGAAATGGTATGGTAGAAGGTATGTCTAATAGCTCTCTGGATTTTGATTTCTATGAATATTGTGTATATGGAAGTAGAATTGGGTGAGTTTTTCTTCTGGTGCTAAGAGGGCGAACAAGATATTAGAGCATGTTCACAGTGATGTGTTTGAACCTGTGTCGGTTCCATCACGGTAAGTCTGTGTACTATGTTTCATTCATAGATGACTTCTCAAGGAATACATGGATATATTTCTTGAGGAAGAAATCTGAAGTCTTTGATATATTTAAATAATTTAAGGCTCTGGTGGAAAACCAAATAGAGAAGAAGATAAAGGTGCTGAGGATAGATAATGGTGGGGAGTTCTACGAGAAGTAATTTGAAGAGTTCTGTAAGAAGTGTGGTATAGCATGGCAGAATACTACTCCATACACACCTCAAAAAAACGAAGTTGCAGAAATAATGAACAGAATGCTGATGGAAAAGGAAAGAAGCATGCTCAATGGTACCAGGTTAGGACAAGAATTCTGGGCAGAGGCAGTGGAGACTGCATGTTACTTGGTTAACAGATCACCTTCATCAGTGTTGGAGGATAAGACTCCACATGAGGTATGGACTGGTAAGAAACCCTCTCTTTCACATCTGAGGGTATTTGGATGTGATGCATATGTACATGTTCCAAAGGAGAAAAGGACAAGTTGGATAATAAATCTGAAAGGTGCATCTTTATTGGGTATAAGGATGGTTTAAAGGGTTACAAGCTTTGGAACCCGGAAACAAGGAAGGTTGTGTGCAATCGAGATGTGGTGTTTAGAGAGGTGAAAGATATTGTTAAACATGAATTCCTACCAAAGGAACCTGAGAAGATAGAGTCTGAGCTAAAGGAGGATGAATCAGACTCTATAACAGAAGAAGACTCAGAAGAGGAAGAGCCACAAACTCCAGCTGTGAGAAGATCTGTTCGGGAAAGAAGACAACCAGAAAGGTATAGTCCATCTACTTTATGTTCAAATTTTTCTTTAACTATAACTGATGATGATCCCAGAACCATCAGGGAGGCCATAGATTCAGAGGATGGAAAACTCTGGAAGGAGGCCATGGTTGATGAAATGGCATCCTTGCATAAAAATGAGGCTTGGGATCTGGTGGATTTGTCGGCTGGAAGGAAGCCCATCGAGAGAAAATGGGTGTTTAAGAAGAAGATGAATGTAGAAGGCAAGGTGGAGAAATACAAAGCTCGGTTGGTACAAAAATTTTATTCCCGAGTGCCGGGAATTGATTTTGGTGATATTTTTTCTCCTGTTTCCAAAGTTACTTATATTAGATTACTTTTGCATGTTGCTGTTGCATTTGATTTTGAGGTAGAACATATGGATGTGAAGACATAATTTCTTCACGGGGATCTAGAAGAGGAGATCTACATGAAACAACCTGAAGGCTTTATGGTGGAAGGGAAGAAAGAGTTGGTATGCAGGTTAAAGAAGTCTCTGTATGGGTTAAAATAGTCACCAAGGATGTGGTATTAGAAATTTGATACATATATATGGGGACTTGGCTTCACCAGAAGCAAGGAGGATCACTGCGTTTATTTTAAATTAATTGGTGACCATGTTATTTATTTGGTCCTTTAAGTGGATGATATGTTGTTGATTGGAAATGACAAGGAAATTATCCAAGATTTGAAGGCCCAATTGTTCTCCAAATTCGACATGAAGGATCTTGGTGCTACAAACTATATTTTGGGCATGGAAATTAAGAGAGATCGGGAAAAAAGGAAGCACTCGTTAAACTAGAGGAAGTATGTCGAGACTATATTACAGAGGTTCAATATGCAGGATAGTAAACCGGTGAATGTTTTGATTCCTGTAGGTGGAAAGCTATCTGTTGAACAGTGTCCCAAGACACAAGAAGAAGAGGAGGATATGTCTCGTGTTCCATATGCAAGTGCAGTGGGTAGCCTGATGTATGAAATGGTCTGTACTAGACCAGACATTGCACATGCAGTGGGAGTATTGAGAAGGTTTATGTCAAACATAGGGAAGGATCATTGGACAACAGTGAAGCGGGTTTTCAGATATTTTCGTGGCAGTAGTGATTATGGCTTGTGCTACCAAGGAAGAACAAGATTGGAAAGAGTGTTGGACATTCATGGTTTTTTTGATGCAAATTGGGCTGGAGATTTGGACCAAAGAAGATATACAAGTGGGTATGTGTTTAGCCTATTTGGAGGTGGAGTTAGTTGGATGAGTAAAAGATGGTCTGTAGTGGCTCTTTCAACTACAGAGGCAGAATACATGGCAGCCACTCATGCAAGCAAGGAAGCAGTTTGGTTGCAGAGATTGTGTTCAAGTATGGGGTTTGTGCAGCAAGCTATAAGGATAGACTGTGATAGCCAAAGTACAATTTTCTTGGCTAAGAACCCTGCTTATCATTCAAATACAAAGCACATTTATGTTCAATATCACTTTGTGAGATATATGGTTGAGGCTAAAAGGGTGTTGTTGGTAAAGGTGGACACCTTGAAGAATGTTGCAGATGCATTGATGAAGTCTGTGAGCACTTAGAAGTTCTCTTGGTGTAGAGAAACAATGGGTGTTGCAAAGCTGGGCTAATGACTCAACTCTCCTGTGGCCCCCTCTGGAAAGAAAACAACAAGTGGGAGAATGTTGGGTATGTGTTATATTCTTTCCACGACTAGTCTCGCGCGGGGGGGTCATAGGGGGGGGAGATAGCCCCCCTGTACATTTTTCCGAGTGCAGCAGGGGGGTCACAGGGGGGGCGGCAGCACCCCGGGAAAATATTTTTGGTCCTTATTTTCTGGTGGGTAGACCTGCCCATGGTTTTGTGCATGAGTTTGCACATGGTTTTGGGGCATGATGGTTTTCGACCCCTGGTATTTTGTAGGTCTGGTCAAGGGAACTACATTTATGTTCTAATCTAGGGTTAATGGATTGGGGTTTATGTATGCTTCGGCATGCATATATATGTGTTGTAACACTAAAATGAATATAATGAAAAATCAAGCCGGTCGTCCCGATTTGGGATCCAAGGGAAAATATCTATGTATATCTGTTTTATGTTTTATGCTCTTGCTATTTTTTATTTTCTGTTTTAAGATTCATTTGTAGATCATTTCTGTTCAGGGTTAAAACCTACAGTATTTACTTATGCAAATCCTCCCACTGGTGGCACCCCTTGTTCTCTTGCCATTGATTTTTTGACGTTTTTTCCCCATAACCTTGGACACTCTGTAACCAAATCGTCTTCCAACAGACAATGTGTACACCACACATTGGGTCACCCTGATCATTTTGACTTAAAATTCTTGAGCTTTTTTGTCAAACTTTCTATCTGATGTTGCAATCCCAATATGGAAGGATCATGGGAAACTACTACCCCCCTAAATTCCTATGCATAGCCAGCCATTGCTTCTATCCTAATTTCTTGTTCTAGTGCAACTTGCAGAGTATCAATATTTTGTTGGGTCAATGGCGTTCTTGTAAGGGGTAAAAGTGCTTTAATGAACCAATCACATTGGTGATTTGGATCAATCGGGTAACTCAGTTTCCCGATTTCATCTTTGAACCTTCTACTTAAATCCCAGGTGGTCTCTCCTTCTCTCTATTTGATCTCCCATAATTCGGACAACCCTTGTTGATTAGTCCGAGGGAGATTGAACTCATGTACAAACTCTCTTTTAACATCATCTATAGCAGGATTATGATGTACTTCTAACCATTTGATAAACTAGAGTAATTCTCTTTCCCTGAGTGTGGTTTGGAATTCAATCAATATAACTACATCTGATGTCCCATGAACTCTCCAAATTTCTTCACATAGATACCAATGTTGTTCTACATCATCATTACCCTTTCTAGAAAAATTTGGGTATCAGGTAAATGATCCTTCCATTTATGTTTGTGTAGGCTTAACTAATATAAATTCTCTACTTCCTGGCTGAGAAACTCTTTTTCTAGTACTACTGCTAGTGGTTACCTGTACTGTAGACTAAACACTATGCAATTTACTTGACTTCTGCAACTTTATATAAAACTTATCGGGCAGATGGTAAAGTACCAGGGGAAGGTTAGGTCAAGTGCTACTTGAAACTTGGGGAATAGGAATAATTTTTGTTATGGTTGTCGGTCTCTCTTGGAACTATTGCTCCATCGCAACATGCAGCTCTACATCAGACTCATACTTGGGGCACATATCCTCCTCTTCATTGGAAATTTTTCCCTTCTCTCTTCGGGATCAGCTCCTATGAACCTGTCTAACTTCTTTGGTGTACCCATCCATTCCTTTGGGTCCTACTTCATCTTATCTCCTTCTTGTCATCTGCGACACCTTTTCTCTTTGTTGTATGTTCCTCTTCTTCTTTTCAAACTCCTGTATCGCCCTTTCCTGCCACTTCTTAGTGATTTGCGCCCTCCGATGTGCCCTTATCTCTCTCAACTTACTAGAGGTCCCAATGTCCATATTCCTATTCCCATTTTTCCCTTTTCCATAGCATCTCTCCTTCAATTCCTTCCCCTAGTAATGGAGGTTTAGGATTCCATTGAGGGACTTTGGAAAGGCATTAGTCCCTCATCCACCATTAAAGCCTTAATCCACAAGGGAATTTCCTTTAACAGCTTCCCCCACAACCAAGATTTAAAGATATATTTTTCTTTAGTAAAGGATTGATAGCATTCAGCTGCGAACTCCACAATATATCCCTCTAAAGTGGTATGAATCCAGAAATCTACTGCTCGGGTTAACTCAGTATCTAGTCTGTGAGATTCCATAAGATTTGTACGCGTCCAACTGTGACGAGATTGACAAAATCCTCCATGAATTTATTTGACCTAGAGTCTTCGCAACCAGTTATAGAGCTCCTCAGGAAATTTTCCTGAAAAAATATCATACAAATCACTCACTGAGTCAGAAAATAAGACTTGATCTTTAATATTCCTTTCCTTATGATTTCGAAGCTCAGCCTGTTGTGATATGAACTGATCTACATGATTATCCCACCAACTAAGAAATTCCCTTTCGTAGATCTTTGATACCATGATCTAGCTCTCTAGTAAGTTTTTAGGTCCCGGTAACATAATCATTTGTTGGCGAAAAAGGGTGACTTCTGGGCAAGACCCAAGTTCAAACTCGGGGCCAAAAAGATTCCGCTGTAGTCTAGGACAACGCTGAAATTTTCACCCTGCTCAAAGAGAGCAAGGAGTACCACCCAAGGCGTGTCGTGACCTTACTAAGATGAAAGAGCTAGAACCATACTACCAAAGAGAAGCTACTTAGCAACTATCTAGTCATTATAGTTATGCAGAGCCCTCTCATTACATATGAATCATGAGATAAACTACCATTTAACACCTATCAAATAAAGCTATAAAAAAATTTGAAATCACCGATCATACATCACATATAAGAACTATTTATCGTACACATCTTCAAATCCACAAAACAGCTTTAGTTTATTATATTTTATGATCAACACAGTACATATCAGACTCCACAGAGCTTAGCATAAAACAAAACCTTACATTCCAGGCTCCGCAGAGGTTCATATGACACAAAACTCAACCTATTCTCCAAAAATATCACCAAGCAAACTCTCTTTTCCCTTGCTTATCTATCTCCTCCATCTGGAATTGTCAGTCTTCGCCCCTTCTTTGTTCGGTTATTCTGCTACGCTCTGCATTTCCTATTTTCTTCTGCGGTTGGCTTTGCTTCTCAGAGTCTTTCTTCTTGTTCATTTTCCCCTGTCCTTACCATCTATGATGTTGCTTGTTTACGCTCCGTCACCTGTCTACCCCTTCTCCACAACCTACAATGGCTCCCTTATTTCATAACAGTTCTCCACCACCTGATATTCCCGCAGTTGGTCCTCCACAACTCAAAAACATTTTACCCAAAACAAAGGCCCCAACACTTCACGTCGTGAACATTTTCAACAAATAAAATGAATTTATTATCCAGTAAGTATATTTTTTTCTCCACGGCTTATCTTGCATGGATATTATCCTGAATAACTAGGCCCATGATGATCTTCATGGTCCAAGTAACCTCTATGGCCCAACTGATGATGTTTTCTCTAGATCTGGTGAATCTTGGGTCTCGAATCCACTTGAAGTGAAATTCCACTTCCTTTGTTTTATTATGCTTCCTAATTTCTGTGGATTTCTCCTCCATATGATAGATGTGTTCTTGGATATCCTAAGGGATAGAATTGTGAAAATTAAGAGAAAATTGACGAGCAATAGTTTTGGCCCTGGCTCTCAGCTTTATGTCTCCTTAGAACCAATGGTCCATGTTTTGGCCTCTTGTCTGATGACTTAACAAGGATCCACAGAAAAAATGCGAATACATACTTGGTCTAGTCATAGGAAGTGGATGGAAAGGTTTGGGACACAAAGAATGGCAAGCAGAGGAGAAGGGTAATTGAGGATAAAGTAGGCTCAGGAGGGGGTTATCATAAGGATTTCAGATGATGAGAAGGTCAATGAGAGTGATGAGAAAATTAAAGAAATAAAGGGTGGCTTGTACGATGAGATCAACCCCCATGGAAGAATGATTCATCCTAGTGGTGGGAGAATGGGAGGGGCAGAGATTTCAGTCCATGTTCATTCCGGAGATCAAAGGAACATTAAGAAAATCATTGTGCTTGGAGAGAGTGATGGAGTTAATCACACAAACTTGTAGTTATCGTACGAGTCCATTGGATGTGGCATACAAACTTGTAGGTTGGTTTGGAGGCTCATTAATGTTATAATTGTATCTGTCCTTTTGATGGAGCTCTTCACACTCTTGAATAAGAGGGTCGTCAGCTAAACCCTTCCATGATAGGTTAGCTTGGCACTGCCATTTGTTCCCTTGTTTTCCAGTCAGTCAACCACTGAGTTAGATTTTTTCCAAACAGCCTAGAAGTGGACCCATCCTATGTTGATGATGTGTTGATGGATGCATTGGAGACATTTTGTCAGCCTCCGATTGACGAACAACTTGCTGACCGAGGTGTCGTTCTGGAGTTTGCGGGCAGAAAATATGGCTAGTGAAAAGGCTCCCTCAATGATCAATGGAACAAATTTCTTAGCTCTATAAATTTTGAGCTTGTTCTCAATTTCTTGAAGCTCAGCGAAATTTTTGGTATTGATCCCCAGTTTCCCATAATATATCCATAGGATTTCACCCTTGTGATTTCGGAAAATTCCATTGAATCCTGCAGATACAAGGTTTCCCATGGAGGACCCATCACAATTGAAAATGATAATGTTGATGCTTGGATGGGTCTAGGTATCAGGGATATCACAGTTGGTAGGGGGTGTTTTGGTTATGTTGATAGGAGTGTTTTCCAAGTCTAACAGTTGAAGAATGTGAAGGTATTGAGTGTTCGGAGGACCTTGCATTGGAGGAAGACTGGAGATGGATACTGATTCTTGAATTATCTTCTTGATTTTGGTAATAAGAAATTCCTCCCATGTCTACAAATTTCTAAAAATTATTTTGTTCCTTTCTTTCCATATTACCCAGCAAAGGGCCCCTAGAAATAGGTTCTAGGCTCTGTTGACCACTGGGTGAGAAGTTATGCGAAGTCATCAGTTGTCCAGGCTGTCTTGAACTGAGGCTTCATTTTTTTTATTGTTCTAAAAAATTCAGCCCCCCATTCCCAGAGATCTTAAGTGTAGACATAGGAGTTCGAGAGTGATTAATGGATTCTCACTGATTCTTAGAAAGACAACATCGATATGGTCTTGAAAACCCTCTTCTCCATAGATTTTCCCAATTTAGGATTTTTTCATGGAGAACTAGCCAAATAAAGAGGGTTATTTTTTTCCATTGTTTTTTTGCCCATTGCTATAGGGTAAACTGCTTGGGTGGTTGGTTTTCGTATATCCCTCTCAGGGCTTTCCAGTGCCCGAGGCAGACAGTAAGATTAGCTATGCTGTTCACAAAGATGGCATGAGTATGCTCATATTAGCTTGAAATAACTTGAAGGAATACAATAGAGAATTACCTCTTTGACGGTCTGGGAATCCCTTGGAGAGCGTTGTGCAGCAAAGTAAGAGTCCTTCTTCGCCGGCTCCAAATCTGAGACCTGTAATTAGTCAAAGCACCCGTGTAATTTCTAATATAACAAGTATCCTGTCAATTAAATCAATGTACTACAAACATCTAGATTATACACATCTGAGCCATTCATATCATACTAAGTAAATATTGAAACAACAATAATAACATTAAGCATTGAATGGACAAAACGAACAGAGTTCTATTGATTTTGAAAGAAGGAGGATTACAACCATCGGTTGTACCAAGCCCTCCTCAGTCTCCCAATCTCTCTTCTCTCTTTAGTGAAGAAGTCCAAGTCAACAAGCTCTCTAGGAGCCTCTTTGACTCTTGGCCTTCACAATGTCACACTATTCTCTATTCCACAAGTATACAAGAACCTTGAGAAATCCTTCGACCTTCAATTAAGAGCCTTCAACTCCTTCTTATAGGAGAGGGAGAAGGCCATTGTTGCCCTTCTCTTTCCACTAGTTTGGAATGGAAAAGGCTTAGATGTTTCTTTGATCTCCATGCTTTTGCCTCTCTTGGAGTTCAATCTTCTATGGCAATGACCAATAATGAACTGGTGCTTCTGCAGTTTCCTTTGTGCACTGACTCCTTTGTGAGGGAAAGTCGGAGATTCAAATCTTTCTCCGCGCTCTTTTCCCAATTCAAACTTAAAACACGGGTAACGCGTCCCTCCAGTGTAAACAGAGCATTGCCCTAGCCACTAACGCGACCAATGTATTGCTTGCCTGCGTTATAACACTCTTGTTCTGTTCTATATGTGCGTTACCCTGGCAGAAATGGGTTTAATTTAGGTCTTTGTACTTCTTCCATATTTGTCTTCCCCTCTGAGCTGATGAGGAGGTATTTTGACCTGTAACAGATGCCCCCTAAAGTGTGAGGTCAGAGACGAAGACGATGGCCGAAATACTTTATAATTTGTAGAGAGAGAGAGAGATTGAAATACTGAGGAAAAACTGAAACAACAACATATGTCAGAAAATATAGTATTTGCCTAGAGTCGGGCATGTCCCATGCTCAGTAGCTTTAAACAACATGATTTCTCTAGAATAGAGATATGAAGAATCTGTCCACCAATAGGCACAATGTGGAAGTGTCTGTCATAACAGGATCAGGCTAAAGAAGCTGTCTCCATAAACAATATCGCAGCTTGGGGAAGGGAACACAACTTTAATGGTGTAGCCTTTTGCCCCAAGGTCTTGGCCGCCGATTCACTTAAACTGCATATTTCTCAACATGTGAATGAGGGAGTTGTCGTCGAACATGTGAGAAATCGTCTGATTACCAGTCAATAATGAAAATTGTTAACAGACGCGAAGGTGGCCACCGATAATGATGATGGTCCCTAAGATGCCCAGTACAATCTAGCGAGTGTGAATAAAAGGAGTTGAAGTTGAACACTCGTAGAATCATTCGACCAAGAGCCAATGATGAAGACCCTTGATCAAACACAATTCTACCTGCCACTGATGTCTGCAAGTATCTGGGTACTGATGTGTTTCTGGATCAACTTCCTAGATAAGGTGTTGAAGTCGATAGGAAGTGATCTGTTGAGAGGTAGGCACTGAGGCGTCCTACATCAGTCAACACGAAACGGAAACCAACTGATTTTGTTTATGATTTGAGATAAGGAAGAGTAAATGGGAACGTCATACGACAAATAATTTCTGGCATAATGAACGGTTTGTTTGATAACAGGAGCAGTAGATAGCGAGATCTGCTTGAACAATAGAAGGCACTCTAGCAGGGTACTAGGCAGCTGAAGCGTGTTGAACACCAAAGAGTGTGTTAGGATTTTACCGGTGCAGGGACACTGGGAAATGAAGGCTAATACTCATAGATGGTAGGGTTTGGCTAACTGCGAAAGAGTTTTTTGGGAAGTGCCATGTTCAAGAATTTTGCTGCCAAATCGACCTTTTTGAAAATGTAACAGAGGTAATATCCATTTTGTCCAAATTTTTCCCCGTCTGATTAAGTTTAACGAGTCCAGACGAGTAAACTCGGTGAATTTTTCATGTTTAAAGAGTCTGAAAAATGTCAGGAAAGACAACTCTGTGCCCCATCTGATTAGATTTAACGAGTCCATATGAGCAAACTCGGTGAATTTTTCATGTTTAGAGAGTCTGAAAAATGTCATAAAAGACAACTCCATGTCCTGTCTGATTAGGTTTAACGAGTCCAGACAAGTAAACTCGGTGAATTTTTCATGTTTAGAGAGTCTGAAAAATGTCGTAAAAGACGACTCCATTGGGGTACCTTTGTCATGTCTTGATAACCGGGCACGACAAAGGGATAATAGTAAGCCTGAAATAGTTCATTTTCCGTAAGTTAGTCCATCGAATCCGGAAAAGTGAGAAATCTATGTTCAATGGACGTCTACCTCATTTTGTTATGAGTACGAGGAGACGAAGTAAACTCAATATTCCTTGTGAAATTTTAACGAGTCCAACAAAGAAAACTCTATACCTCCGTGAAATTTTAACGAGTCACGCGGAGAAAACTCAATTTACTTTTTCTGTTTAAAGAGCTTTGAAAAAGAGGAAAAGAATGGCTCCTTGTTCTCTGTCTCAATAGTTTAACGAGTCTGACAAAGGTGACTCGGGATTTTTTCGGTTTTATAAGCGAGAAAAAGATTCCTAAAAAGAATGCTCAGTACTTCTCCATAGTTTTAATGAGTCTGAAGAAGAAAACTCTAGGTTTTTCGGATTAACGAGCAAGAAAAGACCAAAAAAGAACGCTCGATGCCAATTTCGTATAAGTTTAACGAGCCCGAAGAAGAGAACTCGAGGTTTTTCGGATTAACGAGCAAGAAAAATACCATAAAAAGAATGCTCGATAAAACATGAGTATGTCTGCACATAAATCTTGATCCCTTATTAGAATCATCAGTACCAAATCTCGAGAGTTGCGACATGTGTACAACGAGGAATCACGACTTTGCCGACTGACTTAAGAGAGTCATGCCCCAGAATTTGCTATAAGAAGGTCAGAAGACATTCATTTTCACTGTTTTGAGTGCTGTGAAGAAGCTCTGGAGTGGAAAAGGGGGTGAAAATTTCAGCTGACGATTACGGTCAATTCGGGCAACAGTCTTCTATTCCGCGAGATCCAGGTAAGAGCTAGAACCTCCTGTTATCATTTAATTGCCAATTTTTTAGTTTTTGCTGGTTCAAAATTAGGAAATTTTGAGGCCCTAGAAAAATATTTGCGCCTAACGCGGGTCAGGAGTACAACAGCCACGTTAAACGCATAACCCGTGAGGGAAGTACGCGTTAGAACGCTCTGTTTTGTATTAGTGCCCGCGTTAGGCGCAACATGCTTTCTAACAATTCAAGTTTTCCATTTTTGAAGTGGTCCAGGCAAATTTTAATTGGTTGGAAATGTTGCATTTGCAGGTGTTCAGCTATTAATCATGAGTATCTGGTGAGAGAGAGAGCATGAGCGGGAAGAACGAGAGATGGTGACGGATGCGGCAAGTTTAATGGCTCTCCAAAGGTGCGGAGTGCTTAAGTATGCCCGTTTAGAACTGATGAGGGGTCAAGAGGACCTCCTGAGGTGGCTGATCCAGCAGTGGGACGAACGGCATCATGTCTTTCGGATTGGTGGCAACGAGCTCGCCATCGAAAAATATGATGTTTACTTTTTGACCGGCTTGTCATGTCGTGGGGCGAGGCCCAATTTGACGAGGTCCAGAGCTGACCCTCGTTCCACTACTGATTTGATCCATGCGCACTGCATATGTGGCACCCAGGCTGTGAGTAACCGGATACCTATTGCAGAGGTGACTTTGAGACCCTTGCGGTCTATTCTATGGATGATTGTTCGCTTGGCAGGTGCCAAGAGTCAGCATGTGGCGACCAAGGCTCAGATGCTCCTAGCCTTGGATTGTATGCAGCCTCAGGTTTTCGACTGGTGTGACGGTGTGGTTCGTCGGGTCCGAGCAGAGCTTACTGCATGTAAGACCCGTACTCAAAGAGAGTTTGGGTACAGAACACTAATTGTTTCTTTCATACTGGAGTAGATACCACTGATGAGGCCTAGGATCCCTATAGCGCCATTGGGTCCACGCGAGCCGAGGCAGGCTCGGTGGGCCACTTTGCTTCCATGGACTGGAGAGGGTCCCGTCCGTCACTGCTTTGATGAGGGATTTTTTGATTGGCTGGACTCTCAGATCATCATGATTGAGGATTATCCCTATGCAGGGATGAACTTCACAGGCGATCCCGAGTTAGTCTTGCCCCCTGGCACCCAGTGGGGGCCCGATGGTAAGAAAAAATGATCAGTGCTTTTCAAAGAAGTTTTTTTTTTTTTAGCTTTTGAATGTTTATGTAAAAAAAAAATTTTTAGAAAGGGGTGAAAATTTAGTTTTGACATGAAACTTTTGCTTGCTTGACACAGATGTGGCACCTGTCCGTCCAGCTGGGGCCCCTCTCTATGCACGGTGAGGATTGTAGCTACCCGGGGCTAGCGCACCTGTAGAGGATGCGGAAGCCGGCGACGACGATGATACCCAAATTTTACATGAACTCTCCAGGAACCTGGAGGGTCTGAGTATGGGTATACCGCCGCTTCCTATGCGGGAGGTTCCAGTTCGTCTGCAGCGGCATACTGTGGGTGTGCCGGAGAGATACTTGGTTTCTCTGAGGAGGATAGCTAGAGCAGTTGTATGCTATTATAAGCATCAGGCTTAGCTGGTGGAGTAGATGTATTAGTGTCAGAGCATGGCTTAGTGTAGCCAAATTTTGTAAAACACCCCAAGTTTTGGGAGATTTTTTCTTTTTGATGTTTATTGTGTACTGGACATGACATATGTATATATATATATATATTTTTGGTGATTTTTGTGTTTTTAAATTTTTATGCATTTTTTTATGGGATAAAAATATACGTACTCATGAGTAAATCTTTTACAATAAATGTGACAAATGCTAATCTAACACATAATTTGCCAAAGAATCGGCTAATGCATTAAATTCTCTAGGAACGTGTTCAAATGTGATTGTTTGAAATTGACGCTCTAAAATTCGCACTCGTAAAAAATAACGTAACAACACAGGGTGGCGGACATGGTAATGATTGTTTAACTGCATAATGATGAGTTGGGAATCTAACCTGACCACTAAATCGGAGATGTCACGAGATGCCGCTTCCGTTAGGAGTTGGATCACTGACATGTACTCGGCGACATTGTTGGTGGCGTTACCTAGGAAGATCCCCCTGGAACCAAGAAGGTTCGACTCAGGAGTATAGAGAACCCAAGCAGCTGAAGCAATGTGTCTAGTGTGACGACTAGCACCGTCTGCATACCCGACGTATGATAACGAATGTGATGACATCTGTGCGAAAGAAAAAGATTACATGAGAAAAACACCTTAAACCAAACAAATAATCCAGAAGCATCAAAAATAAAAATAGGCAAAACTTATATACATAAAATTACAAAGCATATGCCTAGTGCGAAACTAGGCAAAATACTTCTTCAGATAGAGCCCGTTGCGGGGCTCCTCGAGTGGAATTCCATTACAGTCCTGTAGTTCATAAGCTCCTTTTGAGAGGGCTTTAGTAACGATGTAAGGACCGAGCCACAATGGTTGGAGTGTTCCTGCCCCCAAGAGGTCGTGTTTTTGATCATAAAGAAGAACAAGATCGCCCTCTTGGAAAGAACGAGGCTTGACAGATTTGTCGTATTGAGCTTTAACTCGGCGCTGGTGAGCTTCGAGTGCTAAGGTAGCATCTCGACGAGTTTCGTCCAAATGATCGAGCGAGAGCAAGCGCTCTTCTGTGGCGGTGGTGCCAGGTAGGAGCTCAATGGCAAGTTTGAGTGATGGGATTTCGCACTCGATTGGAAGTACTGCTTCCAGGCCGAAAGCAAGTTGGAAAGGTGTGAAGCCTGTGGCAGTTTTAACTGACGTTCGGTATGCCCATAACGCGGAATACAACTTCTGATGCCATGTGGTTTTATGGTTTCCGACCAATCGACGAATCATGGTTTTGAGGACGCCATTTATGGCTTCTACTTGACCATTAGCTTGAGGATAATAAGACGAAGATTGATCTTGTCGGAAACCTAGCATGGATGTTAATTCGGTCATCATATGATTTTGAAAGTGAGATCCATGATCTGTGACAATCGATAGGGGTACGCCGAACCGACAGATAACCTGATTAAACAGGAAGAGAGCGGCGGTTTCGCCATCGGCCTTAAAAGTGGGAAGGGCTTTAGCCCATTTCGTAAAATAATCGACTGCAACCACAATGTAGTTGTGTCCGTTTTCTGAAGCGGGATTGCAGGTGACGAATTCAATTCCCCGTTTAGCTAAAGGACCGATGGAGATAACCGGGTGAAGGGGGGCAGGATGCGCGCGCATTTTCTTTGTGAAAATTTGACATGGATGGCATTTCTGGACTGCTGCAATGCAATCTTTAAACAAAGTGGGCCACCAGTAACCAGCGCGCAAGATTTTTTGGGCAGTAGCTATGTCCGAAAGATGACCACCACATGCCCCTGTGTGGCAGTCATTCAAAACGCGTTCTGCCTCATCGATAGTGAGACAACGTCGGAGAATAGTATCAACACCACGACGATATAGTGTATCGTTTAGCACGAGGTAGTGCTTTGCTTGGTGGCGGATACGACGACGGTCATCAGACGTGAGAGTTGGGCGGAAGCGTTGAGTTTGTAGGTAGACTAAGATGTCTCCATACCAGGGGTCCGAAGAGTCGACCAAGTAGACAGATTCATCAGGGAATGGATCATGAGCTACCTCTGTCGGGTCGATTCTGGGAAGGTCCGATAGTAATTCGGCGAAGACAAGGGATTTCTTTGCTTTGGCAGCTGTGAACACCAAATCAAATTGTTGGAGGATGACGATCCATTTGGAATATTTCCCTCCAATAATTTTTCTAGACAAGATATGTCGCATGGGATTCTCCAAAGCAATCACCGTAGTCTGTCGCAGCAATATATAATGTCAGAGTCGGGTGACGGCGAAAACTACCGCCAGAGAGAGTTTCTCCACATGTGAATAACGTAATTCAGGTCCAATGAGACCTTTTGATAAATATTAAATCACATGTTCGATGTCGTCATCGTGTACTTGAACCAAAACCATTCCAAGTGAGGATGGTGATGCTGCCAGATAGAGGAGAAAGTCGCGTGAATAATCGGGGGCACTAAGGAGTGGGGCTGAAACAAGTGCATGTTTTAAAGCATCAAATGACCATTGAGCTTGGTCATCCCACAAGTATAGTGTTCCTTTCTTCAATAATCGCATGAATCCTTTCTTCATCTCAGCATAGTTAACGATGAAACGACGCAAAAAGTTTGCCTTCCCCTGCAAACTTTGGAGTTGAAGGATGGATTGTGGTGCCGGCAATTCAATAATTGCTTTTACCTTATCGAGATCAACCCTAATCCCGTGCTTGGAAACAATGAACCCTAACAATCGTCCAGACTCGACCATAAATACGCATTTATGAGGATTCAAGCGTATATTGTAGAACCTGCACCTAGCAAAAATTTCTCTTAAATGAGCCAGGTGGTCTCGTCGCTTCTTGGAATGAGCCGGGAGGTCATCCAAGTACGCCTGTACAATATGTTGAATGTCATGAAAAGCATAGTCCATAGCCCACTGAAAAGTTGCTCCAGCATTCTTCAGGCTGAATGGGAGCTTTTTATACGCGAAGATGCCCCAAGGACAGATGAAAGCAGTTTTATGCTGGTCGTCTTTTTTTATGGCAATCTGGTTGTATCCCGAGAATCCATCCATGAAGGAAAAAGATTCGCATCCGGCACAATTGTCGAGAATTTGATCAATGAACGGCGTAGGATAGTTGTATTTGGGACAAGCGGCGTTCAGATCGCGATAATTGACGCAAACTCGAATAGTGCCTTGCTTTTTATCAAAGGGAATCGGATTGGAAACCCATTTAGTTAAGGGAACGGGGTAAATGAAGCCAGCGTTTAAAAATTTTTCTACTTCAACCTTGATGGCGGCTGCTTTGCGCGGGTGGACAGGTCTGAGTCGTTGCCGGATAGGTTTAGCATTGTCATAAGTCTTGATTTCGAGCTCGACAATAGAAGGATTTATGCTGGGCATTTCGTCATAAGACCAAGCAAAGACATCGTGGAATTCTTTTAAAAGAGATGTGAAGGACGCAATTTCCTCAGGATTGCAGTCGGCTCCAATCTGAATATTTTCCATGATACCCGTTTTGACCGAGATATCAATGAGCAGTGTCTTGGAAAGATTACCCGTGTTCCCTTCCGAATCGATAGTGTGGACAGTCGTATAAGAGGAGGGAACGATCTCAGGTTGGTCAAAAGATGGGATTTCAGTTTTTATCGCCTCTGAATCAATCGTCGAAGCGCGATGGTGGAACTCTCCCCAAGGTCGTTCTTCTAATGACATGATCTCTTGAATAGCTTCGTCTGTAGGCCAGACTTCATTGAGGAGATCCTTAGAGAGAACCGTGATGGGAGAGAGGGTCGTACCTGTGGTCGAAACCATATCAGTGGAGGGTTCAGATGCGACTTGGATGGCTTGGTAAGCCAACTCAACCGGCGAAAGCGACATCTGATCTCCATAGGAATCAATATCTGAAGGCGCCGGAATGATCCATGGGTCGATAGAGCCATCCGAAAAGGTGGATATCATTGCAACCATGTTTGGGATCTGAGGCGGCGGTAGAGGAAAACAACCCAGTAGGGAAGATGCCTTCAGAAGACCGGTACCGATACTGACGTAAGAGTCAGGGACACCTCCTATTAAGGGTACAGAGCTACTTGGTAAAGTGGAATAATCAGGGGTGCAGAAGGATAGCTGATCGACCATGACTATTCGCCCATCCAATGGAAATAAGATGAGTCGGAAGACTGAAGACACGATGGCGGTCATGGCATAAGACCAACTGCGACCTAGCAGTAGATTATAGTCGAGATGACGCTCTACGACTTCAACGTCCACATTTACCGTTTTCCCCCCCAGAGTGACGGGAAAGCAAGCAAGGTATCCTTTGGGTAGGAACGTGTGGCCATCGAAAGCTTTCAGGGAATTCGATGGCGGGGTTAGAGTAGGAGAACCTAAATTCAGCCAGCAAGCTTGTGACATAACGCAGGTCGAAGCACCTTCGTCTATGACAGTGCGATGGATGGGTCTCCCTTTCGACACAACCTGCACCTGGAATGCGAGTTGATGTGAGAGGCGAGGTTTAGCCTTTTCCATATCAAATACTGCTAGCATGGAATCCTAGGGATCTATTCCACCAATGGCCGAAAGCAAGGCTTTCCTTTGTGCTGGACAGGTTTGTAATACTTCAAGTGCAAACATAGCTGATGGTGCCTGCACCAAATATTCTACAATATTGTAGTTTTGGGCTGCACGTGCAGAGGTATTATGAGTCGTGCGTCGAAGTGTCCCTTTGGGGGGACGAGTTACAGGTTCAACAGTAGGCCTTTCGATATGTAAATCGTTGGGCGGCGGCGGATTGGAACTAGTTCCCGGTTCCTGAGCATCTATGGTAGGAGTTCCATAAAGCTTGGCGCGAGTTTGAAGGTCAATACTCTCGATGCCATAAATGGCAGATGGTCCTTCGCCGGAAGGATATGAACCACCATTTCCCCGTTGATGGGGTTGTGGCGGGTTGTCAACCATATGTTGATGTTGTTGCTATTGATTGGGGAAAGGATTGTGAAGAACGGCAGGTGTTCTCCCAGAATCCTTGTTAGCAATAAAATCGGTGCATTCCTGCAACCGAGGACATTTGTATGTCAAGTGGTCCTCCGCACAGATTTTACAAGGAAATTTCATGGGTTTATCCTTTCCTTTGTAATTTCTAGCAGCATTTTTCTGATTAGCGTTATTCTGATTATCAGATTGCTCTTCCGAAGAAGATGTTTTCTTCTTATTCTTCCTATTTTTTCCGCTAGGTTTTTGTGAGGTTTGCACCGAATTTACCTCAGCGGAAGGGAGAGGAGTCATTTGGTGGGGGGTGGTGGCAGCCGAGGATGGCTGGGAGGTTTGCCCCCGAGACTGATTGGTGGCTACACCAGAGATCGTGCCAACGAGACTATCGGCATGAGCTCCGGTTTTCTGAGTAGCCGGAGGATTTGGGTTACCAGGGGCATGGGGGAGCAGATCGTAAAGCGTGCCGGATTGTGAATAGATTAAATCCAAGTGTTGGGCACGACGAATACATTGATCTTCTGTCACTGCACCAGAAAGGCCAATGTCTTTAGAGATGTGGGGTAAAAGAGACTTTCAAAACCAATTGGCCAAGAGATGGTCCGGTATTGGCGCGTTGACGAGCCTCCTCCTACGTCTCCATTCATGAATATGGTCGGAGATGTGGGTGGCGGTGTCTTGGCGCAGCGATGTTAAAAATTCTATTCCGGTTTCCACTCTAATTGGTAGTTGGAAGTTCTTTAAGAACTCCGTCGCTAAAGCGCCAAACGTATTGATGGCAGCACGTGGTAATTCAATGTACCACTTGGTGGCATTGCCTGTAAGGGTGTGGGAAAACAGTCGAAGTCGGACACTATCATCTACCATGGAATTGGATATGGACCATAAATGGAAGGTAGTGATGTGTGCGGCCGGGTCGTCCCCATGCTTCCCGTCGAACTTCGGGATATCGGAAGGAATCTTATGCGGTATTGGAGGCCAAAGCGAGTTATGGTTGATGGGGTCGTTCGTTAGCTTATGGATGTCGGGTATGTCCAAAGCTGCCAAGAATGGCAATTGTGGACTTGCCCCCGAGTCTAACCAAGGCAGTATGGGCTGACTATTTGGACCATAGGGTCCCCCCATCCATGTGTTACCAGAAGGGTAAGTGGGACTTTGATAAAAACCTCCCATAGGTGGAGGAGTAGGAACATACGGTTGCTGTCCATAGGGCATAGTGTATTGAGGGGAAAATGGTTGGTTGCCCCCAGCGTAAAAGTGCCCTCCCACTCCAGACGGAGGTTGGGGTTGGTTAGTCCAAATGGATGCAATAGAGTTTCCCGGAGTTATACTAGTATTTGCATAATTTGGCAACGGTATAGATCCTACACCTTTGTTTGAACCACTTAAGGGGATAGTATTTACAATGGGTTGTCCCATTTGTCCTAAGGATTGCATAGGAAGAGAAATATTCCCTGCTACCTGTGTACTAATAACACTGCCCCCTAGTATAGTGGCCAGGGGGTTTGAACTCAACAGAGGGTTCCAACCAAAAGGGTTACTAAAGGGCACCGAAGTAGTCGTGCTCGTGGGAGGAGCTACCGTGGTCCCCAACGTGGTCACGGTAGGAGTAGATGCCGAAGGGTTCGGTAAACTACTGACAGTTGTGTTTACCATAGGGTTGGGGGTAGGCATATGTTGACTACTGGGGTTACCCAGTAATGGCATAGAACTGACCACTGGCGGGGAGGATGGTGGCGAACCAAGGATGGTTTCCATTGGCATCGTCCCTGTGGATGCCGGTGGTGAAATAGATGTTGGTGTGGCCGCAGACATATCTGGGCGTGGTGGAATCTGGACTATCACAGGTCCTAACGGATCAGTGAGCGGAGGATTGTAGTTAGGTACAACGCCTTCAGTGAAAGGGTCCTCCGGGAGTTCCGGCTGATAAGGGTCTATGTGATAATCCAGATTAGTCAGAGGAGACTGCTCTTCCGTAGAAGGCCCGGGTTCACCAAGGTTCAATCTTTCCTCTAGGGTGAGAGGAGGTAGACCTTGTTGTCATCGAGACAGAAGGCGTGGGTTAGGGGACTCCACGGTGACCGGTTTAATTTTAACAAATTTTAAAATGTGATGTATTATGAAGTCTCAAATGACAGTAACCACACAGCTACTAAAAAGAAAAGACTCTCTAAAATCAATCAGCAAGCAGCCAGAATAGGGTGCCCTGTCTGAGTACTACCGTTCACTGGTGATGAAATCCAGTATCACAATATCATACAGAGAGGGTTGGTCGAAACTACAGTTACGGTCACTCTAGAGCTTCGCCCGAACCTCAGATGATAGGTGTAAGCACTCTCGTGAAGACGAGTACCCTCCTAAATACCGAAGACAGAGTGGGTCCGTCTGTTTCAGGTACCAGGACAGCCCGTCCCAGTCACCTTGTGTAAGTCCCTAAAAGTATGGCCACTAAGGATACCTCAAATCACAGACATCATCAGGGGGGTCCACGGTCAAGGACAGTGTGCTATATGGGCAGAATACCTAGATCCTCGATCTAGTTTTGACATCCCCGAAGGGAACCCCAATATATAACACACCCACAGGATGTAGTCGAAGGCGAGCTACCTTCTAGTGCACCCAAGTGTTGTCTCGCGCTGAGCTCCGGTAAAGGAACGGTCCCAATGATGTGAGTGCAGCTGGATTTCACTCGTTAATGACTCTAGTTTTCAAGTTTTGAGATCTTGGGTAGTTTTCTCACTTTCCTAACCCAAGATCCTAGCCTGAACTACTGTTTGTGTGAGCTCAAAAAAGATTTATTAGATTGATTTTATTATCGCTTTGTTTTTAGTGTACTTTGTTATTAGTCTTGCGGAGGGGGAATGGACGTATGAAGTATAGTGAGACTCTGACTCAAGAAACCATGAAAAACATGCTCTAAATATTAACTTCAATGAAGAGTGTTTCTACAAGGAGAGGTTTCTTTTTCAATCATCCATGCACCAACATGTAAATAACACAGCTCGACTTTTAAGATTCAGACTTCTATCTACCTCTTTTAACAGTCTGTGAACTAAACTTTCAGAATAAACTCAGCTAAATGCAAAAAAAAGAAAAATTCTCTTTTAAAAAGTAAATGTTTTGCACACTAACTAAATAAGAGAAACAAATAATCAATGCTTAGCAGACAAGCACAGGGATTCAGTCGGTGAAAGGTACTGGTGGCCAAAAAACTCTACAGCTAAAACATAGTCACAGTAGTGAACAGCAGGGTTTTTGGCTGAGTAATGCTCTGTCTGTGAGAAAATACAGCATTATAACGCACTGTATTTAAGCTGAGACCGCATTATAACGCACTGGATAAACTGCATAGGTCGCGTTAACCAGGGAAAATCTCTTCAGTTGGCCAGACAGGAACAGGATTGAACTCTGCAAGCGTTTGGTATGTCTACTGGGCATCAAAAAATGGTCGGAAGGATACTGAACAGAGGAGAGAAGAAATGAAGGGAAAAATAGTCCGGAAACTATGGGGACACTCCCCAGTGGAGTCGCCAATTCTGCTTTAGGGTAAACTGCTTGGGTGGTTGGTTTTCGTATATCCCTCTCAGGGCTTTCCGGTGCCCGAGGCAGACAGTAAGATTAGCTACGCTGTTCACAAAGATGGCATGAGTATGTTTATATTATCTTGAAATAACTTGAAGGAATAAAATAGAGAATTACCTCTTTGATGGTCTTGGAATCCCTTGGAAAGCGCTGTGCAGCAAAGTAAGAGTCCTTCTTCACCGGCTCCAAATCTGAGACCTGCAATCAGT
This sequence comes from Pinus albicaulis, assembly GCA_034641835.2. Lineage (NCBI taxonomy): Eukaryota > Viridiplantae > Streptophyta > Pinopsida > Pinales > Pinaceae > Pinus > Pinus albicaulis. Next base: position 1,301,895,402 of record CM076575.1, read on the forward strand.
TAAAGCACCCGTGTAATTTCTAATATAACAAGTATCCTGTCAATTAAATCAATGTACTACAAACATCTAGATTATACACATCTGAGCCATTCATATCATACTAAGTAAATATTGAAACAACAATAATAACATTAAGCATTGAATGGACAAAACAAACATAGTTCTATTGATTTTGAAAGAAGGAGGATTACAACCATCGATTGTACCAAGCCCTCCTCAGTCTCCCAATCTCTCTTCTCTCTCTAGTGAAGAAGTCCAAGTCAACAAGCTCTCTAGGAGCCTCTTTGACTCTTGGCCTTCACAATTTCACACTATTCTCTATTCCACAAGCATACAAGAACCTTGAGCAATCCTTCCACCTTCAATTAAGAGCCTTCAGCTCCTTCTTATAGGAGATGGAGAAGGCCATTGTTGCCCTTCTCTTTCCACTAGTTTGGAATGGAAAAGGCTTAGATGTTTCCTTGATCTCCATGCTTTTTCCTCTCTTGGAGTTCAGTCTTCCATGGCAATGACCAATAATGAAATGGTGCTTCTACAGTTTCCTTTGTGAACTGACTCCTTTATGAGGGAAAGTCGGAGATTCAAATCTTTCTCCGCGCTCTTTTCCCAATTCAAACTTAAAACACGGGTAACGCGTCCCTCCAGTGTAAATAGAGCGTTTCCCTAGCCACTAACGCAGCCAATGTATTGCTTGCCTGCGTTATAACGCTCTTGTTCTGTTCTATATATGCGTTACTCTGGCAGAAATAGGTTTAATTTAGGTCTTTGTACTTCTTCCATATTTGTCTTCCCCTCTGAGCTGATGAGGAGGTATTTTGACCTGTAACACCCATAAAGAAATCCAATGTTGACTCTGTTCCAATTGACAATGATTGGAAAAATAAACATAGGCTTCTTTGACATTGAAGACCCCACCAGAGGTTTTTCCCCACCTCAATTTTTCATCTTCCTTATCCATCTGGATCTACCACTTCTGAAGAATTCCCTTAAACGATTCCCAATCAAAATTGTCTGGAAGGGGTGACCAGTCTTGTCTACGAAGCCAACCTCTCCATATTCTTCCTTGAAGGGTTAGTTTCTAGTAATGAACCACAAGTGTTTTCACTTTCACTTTTCAAGGGGGCATGGCTCTCATCATTTAGAGTCAGGAGTTTTTTCCATGCATCCTCCCAGAAGAGAGCTCTTTCCCCATTACATCCCAAAATTTGTGTTATTGGATTATCCATCTATTCTTACAGGCCTAGTTGTAGATGGTTGAACCTGAGACCTAATCTGATAGTCTAATGAGATCCTTTTATTAATGGTTGGGAGCATATTTGGCTTTCCAAAGCTGAGCTCGGGGGGTGTTGGGATTTTCCAACCACTTCCACTAGGTTTTTGCACCCAAGGATTTCTGCATGATTTCCAAGTCTCTCAAACCAAGCCCCACAACTTGTTTTGTCTTGCCAAGGTTGTCCCAACCAACAATGACCCATTTCCTTTTCTGCTCTGATCCTCTCAAAATGAAATTCCTTTGTATGTTGTGAATGGTATTTAGGATAAATTTGGGAGTGGCTAGGGCTGAGAACATATATAAGGGCATAACTTGGAGAACTAATTTGACCAGAACAAGACGACCAACCAAGTTGAGGGACCTAAAGTTCCAATTGTCGTGTTCTTTTTACATATGGTTTAGAAGATCTTCCTAGGTTTACTTCATGAGGGGTTTATCAATGAGAGGGAACCCCAAGTATTTTTAGGGGAGGGAGAAATTCTAAAAGCCAAGAATTATGATAATGCTTTGTTGGATAGGGGGAGAGGTATTGAAGAAAAATATTTTTTATTTTTGTAGATTGAAAGTGGTTCTTGAAGCCTTTGAGAAGAGGTTCAAAATATGCTTGAAGGTTCTAGCCTCTGTTGTAGCTGGGATGTCCATGAGAAAGATGTCATCCATAAAATATTGATCAGTGGAGGTTGATGGATTGGTGTGAATATTTAAGCCCATCAATAGGTTGTCGGTTTGAGTTTCTTGTATTTCTCTTCTGAGACCCTCCACCATGAGAATGAAGAGGAAAGGGGATAAAGGGTCTCCTTGCCTGATTCCTCGAGTAGGCACAAAGGCTTGGTGGGGGCAAAATTTAGGAGAATGGAGAACAAAGCTACTAAAACTAGGGCCATGATCCAATAAATGCAGTCATGATGGAAACTGAAATCTTTGAGAATTTCCTTGATGTATTTCCAATTAATTTTGTCAAAAGATTTTGGCATATCAAGTTGCATTAACATCCTAAGATTCTTAAAGGTTTGAATCGATTAAATAGTCTCATGTGATAGAATAATATCGTCCAAAATTTTTCTTCCTTCCACATATCCTGATTAGTTGGGAGAAACTAGGAGAGGCAACAACGATTTGAGCCTATTAGCTAAAACCTTAGATATGATCCTGTAGAACACATTGCAGAGAGAAATAGGATGAAATATATCTAGAGTGTTTTCACCCTCTTCCTTCAGAATTAGAGTTAAAATGGTTTCATTGAAGGCCTCCAACATTGTTTTAACTTTCCTTGAGCCTTCCACAATTGCATGGAATTCCTCTTTGATAGTTTATTGGCAAGATTTTAAAAATTCAGTGGTGAGGCCATCTAGCCTAGGTGCTTTGTCTCCTCCACTTCTTGCATGGTGACTTATTTTATAATCATGGTATTATGGTCTTGGTGCAGAGTCATAGGAATATCGTTAACTATCTCCCTAATGGATTGGGACTTGTCCATATTTGGCTCCTCTAGGAGGCGCCCATACAAGGTTCTCAATTCCTCAGGTATTTCCTCCTCAGATCTTACAATTTCTCCATATTCTCTTCTAAGGGATAAAATATTTTTGTTCCTCAAATGTTGGATCATATCTCTATGGAATAACTTAGTGTTTCACTCCCCACATTTTAACCATTGAATTCTAGATTTTTGTTGCCACAACTTCTCTTCTTGTTTGGTTCCTTCTTCCCATCTTTGTTACAAGTCAATTCCCTCTTGATTCGATTAATCTATGATTCCATGTTGAATACTTTTTTTCTATAGTTCCTCCATCTTATTCTCTAGATATTTTTATCCTTCGTAATGTTCCAAAAAAATTGTTTGTTCCATTGCTTGATTCTATTCTTGGTGTGCTTTAATTTATGTTGAAATCGAAACATTTGGGATCCTCTTTGGGGAGGAGTTTTGTTCCACAATTCCTTCAAATTGGTCTGGAAGTCAGGGTGTTCCAACCAAAAAGCTTCAAATATGAAGGGTTTATTCTTGGGGGCTTAGAAGATGTGGATATTCAAGGTTATGGGCCAATCATCCAAAACAACATGAGGAAGGATTCTTCCATCTATCTCTAGGGTTGCAATGAGAATGGATTCCGAAATAAGGAATTAGTCGAGATGAGAAGATGTTTTTCTTTCTCCACACCTTATGTTATTCCAAGTGGGTATACCATTGGTAGTTTTCACGTACACCATTTTCATGAGATCCAGGGCCTCCCTAGAATCCCATGCATCCCTGTCTAATCTCATGAGACCCCCTTTTTTCTTCGAGAGGTTGAGAATCATATTAAAACATCCACCTCTGATTTTATGGAGGTAAGGAAACTCTTCGTTCATTATTCTTAGGGTGTTCAACATGTGGATTCTATCAAAAACTCTTTGCAATCCATAAACATTGGTAACACATAAGATTTCAAGAGCTCCGATAATTTGAAGTACTATTGTTATGGAGTTCTAGGAGGCTATGGATGTTTTAAGTTAAAATAGTTTTTCATTCCATAATATTAATTGTCCCACATTCATACCTTTTCCACATTTTCTATGGAATTGTAGCCCTTGCAACACTGCTTCTATAGAGCTGGTATATCCTCTATTCCTATTTTGGTTTTTTGAATGAGAAAAATCTTTGGTTTGATTTCCATTACTTTCTGCTTAAGAAGCCTTTTTTTGGCAGGTCCATTTAGAACTCTAATTTTCCACAAGATCAAATTAATTGAGAAGGTGTTTTAGTTAGGGTTAGGGGTCTTACCTTTCCCTCATTTATCAACCTTGCTTAGAGCTCTTGCAAAAGTTGGCTTATTGGTTTTCTACCTCTTTTCCTTCCCACTCCTTTGGGATTGTATTTCTCAATTGGGATGTGAGACTTTATTCTCGTGTTGTTTTGGTCTACATATTGCCTCTTTGTTGTAGATTTCTTAAGATCCTCTTGGTACATGTATGATTCCTCTATTTTCTTAATGTACTCTTCTAGGATGGTTGATAGGCCTTATTTCTCCTAGAATTCTAAAATCATGTTTAAATCCATTCCCCCTAGGACCTATTCTATTTTTTCTTCTTCTGCTATGTCATTATTCTCTTCTTTCTCCATTTCTACATCATTAGTTCCTTGTCCAACATCATCCAGACTTGCGCTGGGGTTGGATTCATGGTCCTGAGTTTGGTGAATGAGTGGTGATTAATCGATGGAACCTTCATCAATTGTGTTGTCCTCCTTTTCTGATTCCTTACCCAGAGATTCATTTTTTTTCTTATTGGCTTGGGATGTTAAGGCCTATTTCTCTTGGGTCCTTCAATTGTTTATGTTTCTGGGTGCCACTTTCCTGAAGCCATATTCATCTTTCCTTTTCTAAGCCTGAGTATTGGGGGTTTGGGAGAAATTTTGAGGGTAATAGTTAAAGAGGTGATCATGTTCATGACACTTCCTGCACCTGAAGGGTATGTATTCATAATTGATTCTCTATAGCCAAATTTCATCTATAAACACTAATTTTATGGCCTCTGGCAGTGCCCCTGAAACATCTAGGTAAACACATATTCATGCATAAGATACGTAGTGTCCTGCTCTTGTTCCTTCATACGTTTTTATATATTCTCCTATCTTGTCCCCAGTGCCTTTGAGGAAAGAGTCTTCTATGTGGGGAGGGAGTATAACCTTACCCAAACAGGGACTCTCATTAAATCCTCCTTTTTAGGAGTGAAATTATGTTTCTAGTAGCACATGTAGAGACCAGTCGAATTGAAGAAGTAGGGGATCCATAAAATATTTGATCCTTGTCCTACAAAAGATTGAAGATCACTCTGAAGAATACCTTGCATCCTAGCTGAAGCCTAATCTCTCCCTTGGGGCACCATTTTGTTCGGATCCACCATTTGAGGTTTTTATTTGTGGGACAAAAGCCCATGAACTTATAAATGATTGCATGCTCTTGCATATAATCCCTGTAAGCTGTAACATTTGGGTCCATGATCTCTAGAGTCAGTCACCTTATTTTTCTTGGGCTTGCATGGATTAGCAGCTTGCGGTGAAGTTTGAGCTTTCCCATTGGAGCTTGCTGGCTGAGAGTTGGATTGTTTGTTAGAGCTTTCCCTGCCCATCCCTATCTTGAGAGATTGCCAGTAGGATTCTTAAAAGCATTGTAAGTGGTTATATTTGTGAAAAAAATAAGATTTTGGCTCCTTTCCTTTGCCATCAACAATTTCGTGGAAGGAGGGGGCCTCTGAACCCCCTAATGACACTTCCATGGCAACACTTAGAGTAGAACCCTAGGACAAATCTCCATATGTGCGTAGACAAACCTCGCTTGCTTTCTTTCTTCAAAGTTATACTCTGAATTTTTTTATGATTTATGAATCTATGGAAGAGGATAATTTGTAATGTATATTTATAAAAAAATATAAGATATATAAGATTTACAATTATAAAAATTTCTATAGTAAAATTATAGATTATGGGGTGTAGTTTGATTGGTAATTGTTATGATATGAAGCTTTTATGAAATTTGAGGTTGGAAGTTCAAAATTATTATTATTCCTTGTCACATTAGTATGACCTTGGCCAAATTACCCATTTCTCTAGATACAAAAAAAATACTAAAATTATTGTAATTTTAAAAGACTTATATTAATTCTTTTCTAAAGCATAAAAATAAAATTTTAAATATTTCCAAGAAATATCTTTTTTTTTTTTAAATTAAATAAACCATTTTTAATCACAATAGACATGAATTATCACCATCAATATATTTATTGTTTTTAATGCTTAAATTTTTTTTAATATGATGATGATGATTAATGTCTATTAATACCAATATGATCTATTGAACCTTAAGAAAATTAGACATTAATTGAGATTATTTAACAAAAGGGAGATAAATGTTCTGAGATCGTCATAATTTTGGTGACTTAACAATTCAAAAAGGTTGGTAGTATGGAAATGGTTTTGAAAATTAGTACATATGTGAGTAAGAGATGCACATACCAAGAGAAAGTGCTTTTCATCTTCAACCCTCTTTGTATCGCAAAGGCGACATACTCTTTCATCCCAAGGTGTTTTGAGAGTAGACCAATGCCCGCTTTCACTTTGAAGCTCATAAGAAATAGTTCTTAGCTTGAAAATGTTCATTTTCTTGTTAATTGGTCAAGATAGAAAGCTAATTCTGGTTTTCAAGATTGGAGTTGATCAAATCCTTATAATACCTTAGCTTCTTTCTTCCTATAACTCCTTATCATCCCACAACTTATCCTTAAATTTGAAATTAATAATATTTTTATTATTACGCTTATTCTTCAAGATGATCTCCTATAAGTTTTATAATTTTTTTAATTAAAAACTCAACAAACTATATAAACTATTCAAATCTTCATATTTAAAAGCATATTTTACCTTAATATAAATTATATATATATATATATATATATATATATATATATATATATATATATATATATATATAATAAGACTTCCAAAATTTAATTTAATTATCAATAATTATTAGGTGAATTATAGGTATTCAACATCTACCAAATATTTTGGGAAATTCTTAGTATTATTCACAAATCAAAGATTGAAATTTATTTTCAAAGTGGTTGTGATTTTTAATTTTTATGTTCGTGTATTTGTTTTCTTTTCAAATTTTAGCAACTTGAGATGTATAAAGAAGTAATTTTTTTGATGTTTATCATGGATAGATGCCTATTGATCTTTACCAACCATTTAATTTATATGGGTGAAACAATATTTAGCATAGACACTTTTTCAATTTTTATTTTTTTTTATCTTTTTTGACTAGAGGAATTAGGATCAATTCTGACCACTACCATTATAAACCCACATGGTCAATTTTCACCAAGTATTTGTGACTAGAAGAATCAAGGACAATTCCAATTGCTACCACTATAACCCCACGGGGTCAATCTCGACCACCACCACTACTATTACTATAATCCCATTTATATAACTCCATGGGGTCAATTCATCTCATGCTACATAATAGTTCATTACATAACCCTATGTGATAATTCAAGGGATTTGAAATTGAAATCTCATAGTAAATAACACTTTATTATCAATGGAATCATCAATCAATTAAACGAATAAGAAAATCTAGTTTTTTATATATCTTTTTTTTTGTGGTTCAAAATTGCTTTCATTATATGTTCAATAAATCAAAACTTACATAGTTCGATTCGACAATCCCCACTCTCTCATTCCGACCATAATTTTTGAGATTGGGAACTGGAAATACCATAAAAGACAACTTACCAACATTATTTTCAGGAGGCTTTCTAGCCTTAGCATAACTACAGTAAACAAAAAAGAAAATATAACTAACAACAACATATCTAGGGAGGATAAGGGGGGAGTACAAGGGAAGCTGCAAAGAAACCGACTCGATCATGTATATGAAAATCGATATGCTCCACCCTCTCTTCCAAACTGCGAAGATGGTCATTCGCGTGACGATGATGGCATCGGAGGCTATCCAATTGTTCCAAATTTTCATTTTGGCTATACTAGATGTTATTGAAGTAAGCCATGATTTCATTTATGTATTCATACATGTTGTCCTAGAGGATATCCATATTAATTTAGATGTGTCAGATTTATTCAACAATAGATTCCATGGTGACAGGAGCTACAACATGACTAGGCAAACGAGATGGAGAGAGAGTTTCAATATCCTCATATTCCCAGCTACCCGAGTTGGCTGAGGATGTGCTATGACCAGGCTCTGGATGCCTCCCTTGAATCTGATGCCCACCCTCGCGGTGAGGGAGACCCCGTTGGCGGGGCATGGAGAAGAGGGTCGAGCCAACCTGCTGGCAAAGTCAAGCCCCTGAGAGAACAACAATGTAGCACCTAAAATGCATAAAACAAATACCAGAACCATGAGACCACCCCAAAAGAAAATATTGTGCCAAAACACCTGATACCCGCCCTCTGGAGCAAGATAAACAAACAAATACCCTGACCGGAAAGCCGAGAGGTAAACACCACATCCACCACCCAAAACTCACTCCACCGCAGAAAATAGAACCACAATTAGACAAGAAGGAACACATTGACGGCCCTCCAGTCACCCCAGAGACACCCTCACACTAGAATAATTCTAGAAGAGATCATGAAGATCCTAATGTTAGTCATCCATAATTTTTTATTTTATCCAAAGATGACTAAATTTGACAAACCCATATTTCTAAAAAAAAATTGCAAAAAACATTATGAGTTCTAGAAATCCCACTGCTTTCATCTCTCCAAGTCTATCAGTTCACCAAAATCTTCATCTATTTTTCCTAAAAAGGTTTATCCTATTGTTCCTTAGCAGGGTTGTTCCTTAGCATTATTGTTCCCTAAACTGTTGTTCCTTAGCAATGTTGTTCCTTAAAACAGTGTTGTTCCCTAAGTTTTGTTCCCTAAGTGCTATTCCCTAAGTGTCGTTCCTTAAGTGTTCTTCCCTAAAGTGTTGTTCCCTTCAAAATACTATTTTTCCCTTAGAAGAAATCCACCAAGCTAAGCCTGCTACTCCCAAAATACCCATCATGGGCTCACGCTATTCATTTTTTCTTTTCTGGTCACCTTTGGCCTCAAGCACACTGTTCTTTTACTTCCCAACCCCTCCACCGCTACCTAAGGTCACCAACCAATCAACTCTCTTATGTCTCCCAAATGCATCAAGCATTGATGATCCCAAAACTATCTTTGTAGGCTCTTTAGATAAATCAAGTACATTGGATTTTGGATCTTCAATACATCAGTTTGTCCAAAACTCTATTTTACACGTAATAATCCCAAGTCAAGTTTTCAAGCAGAGACTAAGTCCAAAGAGCCTACCACTAGGTCATTTAAGGTTTTATAGGTTGTAGGGTTTTTTTGATGATCTAAGTCACTATTTTTCATATGCCAAAAAGGTAAAATCAAAGAGGATGAAGATCAAGAAGTGGTTGTCCAAAGGAGATTAGAAAATCTTCCAAGGAAGGCCTCTTTGGCCAAGCGCAAAGTCTGCAAAGGAAAACTACCCATTTTGACATTTTTGCAAGGGGTGTCAAGGTGGCTATCATCATAGAACTAGGTAAGGTAAGAGTCCAACTCATCACTAAAGACACCTACAGCAAAGGAGAGGCAGCATGCCTATTTTCAGAGAAAACTAGGGTTTTCAAGGGAATTTTTCTTGGTTTCATGACCTCCATTATTAAATCGTCAATAAGGCTTATATATTGATGCTCTTACACCTCCTATAATCCTTAAAATACATCCATAAACACTTCCCATCACTCCTATCCCTCAGAATCATCATTTTTTTACATGACCTAGTCTATTGCCACAAATTGACACTTTTTAATACTAGGCCTGTGTTTTGAACTTTTGGACCCCTTCCCCTCACTCAATTCCTAAAATTCCACTTTCCTCTACTCCCTAACATCTATCCCTATCCCCAAAAATTTCCCCAAGAATTTATACAACCCTTAACCCCTTCATTCCCCTCCCTCTGCAAGGCAATCCTAAATCCTCACACCAAACCCTAATTTTCTCTTCCAACTAAGCTAGGGTTTGACATGAAAGGGAGGCACAAGAGAAAATTATTCATTTTATATATCATGTAAGCAATAATAATTCTATACCAGCTCATAAAAATCATGCCTCCATCATTTTCCAAGAATTCATTCCAAGAGACAAGCCATGTGTCACACCTAGGGCTAGTTTTGCTTCAAATTGTGTTTTGGACCAAACATAGATGAATTTGGAAAATGTGAACGAGGTTTGTGTCCATAATAGGGCCAAGAAGAAAAAAATCCTTCACTTTTTACATAGTTATCATGGTTTGAGATCAATGTCAAAAATACAGATGTCAAGGGAGACATTTTTCACTTCTAGAGTGACCTTGGGAAAATCAAGTTTTCTCACAGCTGGAGTGTCCAACTGAATTTCTTGATGAATCACAAGAAAACTAGACTTAAATATATTTCCAATGAGATATCATTATCTCAAATTGGAATTGAGGAAGTCATCCAAAATTGATCTGCAGTAACACTCTGCGTTTCTGCACCAGCATTCATCACTTTTTGACCAGTGTTGGGAGAATTAGTTTTTGGATAGGTAAATGAACACCAAATAGAAAAAAAAAAGAATTTTTGGAAATTAGACTCAACTATATTTCCAATGAGCTATCATGAGCTCAATTTGGAGTTGTGGAAGGCCTCCAAAAATTATATGCACCAACACTCTGCATTTTTGCACCAGCACTGAGCATTTTTTGACCAGTTATGGGAAAATAAACTTTTGACAAAGAAAATCAACTTCAATCAAGAAAAAAATTGTATATTTGGAAAATATACAAGTCAATATTTCCAAAGAGCTATCACAGAGCACATTTTGACACCGGGAAGGCCTCCAAATTCCCTCTGCAAAATGGCGCTACGCACAGGAGAAGTTTTTATGTTTTTGAAATTTTGAGGCCCTAGGAGCATGGCACCCTAGGCGCTACGCTCTTTTTTGGGGAATCCTCAGCTGCTAAAGTTTAAATTTTTGGGCTTTTCATGTCACCATAATTCTACCAAAAACATTTCAGGTCAATTGGAGCATTTTTCCCCCCTCAAAAGGTCAAAAAACACCTCAAAAATGACCTTTTTGGCTCCTTTTCAGGCTTGGCGCTACACGTTGAGAAGTCATGGGAGATTGGATTTTTGAGCAGGTAAATGGCATCATTTCAAACAAATAAATTATTTCTAGAACTTATGCTCTTCAAGCTTTCCAACGAGACATCACGGGGCCAAATCTGATGCCGGGAAGTGGTCCAAAACTTGGTTGCAAAACAACCTATTTTCTTCAAAAGTGGTGTTGCGCCCCTAGACTGTCTTTTGCCAAAAAGTCAACAAAACACATAAATTTATGGCAAGATGATTTTTTAATATTTTCTTGGGAAAATCACTCCAGATTTGATTGGGGAGTTATGTTTTGTTGTGTTTCATTTATTTTCTTATCTCTTATGTGTCTTAGGCCTTGCATGGTCATTAAGCACATTTATGACATTTATGGCTAAATTAGAGTTTTTGGAAGCCTCTTAGGGTTTCCACCTCCTCATTTCTCCATAAATAGAGCATGAGGCTCTTGTATATTTTTTTGGATTTTGATGACTTATTTTGAAGTAATACATAGTCTCCTGGAGCCTTTGATAAGAATTTGATGTCTTGGAGCTCATGCATGCCTTGATTTGTTTACTGATGGTGAAGGACTGCTTGTAGGATCCATAGGCCTATTTGATGGTGAATTTTTCTCTTGTTTATGTTTTCTAGTTTTCCATTATGTTTTCCATCTTGCTCTATTGCAATAGGACAAAGAATTTATATTAAGAAATGTTTTCTAATGGCACCTTAAGTCTGTTTGTCCTTCACTGCCTCAATGTTTTCTTCTGCTGTGATATGTTAGGGAATCCATTTCTTGCTCCCTAAAGAAGTTCTTATCTTGTCCATTTCTCGAATGGTTTAGATCGTTTAGTGTCAAGTATGATTTATGGCTAGCCTTGCATATTTTTTCCATTGAAATACTCTGTTCTTGGAATCATCTCTTTAAAAGCATCTTTGCCTAGGTTTATCAAAGAAGTATTTTTCAATCATGCTCTTTGCCTTTACTTAGCTAAATTTGTTTCAAGGAAATTTCATAGCTATAACTGTGGATGTTAGGGTTTTCTCTCCTTCTATGGTTATAGTTACTTGTGCATCTTAAATTTTTTTCTGCTCTTGACGATAAAATCCATGAAAGATTAAATAAGCTTTTTGTCTTTCTATGTTTTATTTGAATGTTTTCTTGGTTGATTATCTGTTTTTAGTCTGAAATCAAATGGATTAGGTTTTTCTTAAGCCTTTTATTCTCTTGATATGCTTATAAATCTTCTAACTCCCTCAGTTTACAAGTATATAAAGGATTTTGTTTTTGCCCTTTATTAGCAAGTTGTTCTCAAGTTTAATGTCCATATCATGATCCTTCACAACCTTCAAGATCCACCAACCAAGTTAAAATTGCCCTGCAGATGCTCTTGAAACCATTGATGAACTCATCATGACCTTGTTTGACTCCATTGCCCAATGACTTAACAATCTTCTTTGTTTTCTATCTAAATATATTTGAACATCATACCCAACCAAAAACAATCAAAATACCATGCACTTAACATCTAGCCTAAAATCAACCCTAATCAGCAAACAATTTCACATCTTTGCACCTACTAGAGAGATCCCTCTCTGAATCCAAGAAGGCTAGGTCCTTGGATTCCAAACCTTGGTTTGATGTTACCCTGTCCATTTGTATCTCAATCAATCTAGCAAATTACGAGGAGCTAACATAGTAGTGTTCACTGTGGGACTCTGAGTGATAAACAAACTTAGACTTCCCTAAACCTTTCCAAAAACCCTTAAGAGTATTATCTTGTGGATTTATCCCACCGCTCACACCAACATATTGGTGATCACGGTGGGACCTTCTGAGTTAGTGACAAATTAAGTATTCCTTAGATCTCAGAAAACTCACAAACATCCTTAGATTGGTATTTAGTTGTTGATGGTGGACAACAAGAACATCCTTAAAACAATAAACATCATCCACCTGGTGACTCCACTGGTCTTCAGTAGCCCTTTTGACCCTACTAACTCTCATAGACTCCCCTGGGAATGCATTAAGAAATCCCAATCATGCTGATGGTGGACAAAAAAGTTGAAACCCTCCACCTGGTGACTCCACAAATCTCAATATACCTAAAGACTCCACTGGTAGAGAAATCTAGACTGGTTGGAAAGATTCAGTGACCATTTCTGATTTATAAACATGGATCCAAGAATACAACGAAGATATGCCCCAATGAGTAGGGATCATATCCCTGGATTCCCACACAAAATGCCTGAAATAAATTGGTTAAAAAACCTACCTATCTTTCAAGACGAAAAAGTTGATGACCCCTTGTGACATCTCATCAATTTTCATACACATGTATGGAGGTTAAAGGTTGAATGGCATGAGGACTACCTCATGAAAATGTTTATGGCAACATTAGAAGGTAAGGCAATAAATTGGTATGTATGGCTAGAACCTGGCATCTTGTTTTCTTTGAAGGATTTCCACAAGGTATTCTATAAACACTATATAGGGTATTGCCCATCTCTATCATTAGCTGAAAATTGTTGTGATCAATCTCAGGATATCATACAGTACCTTATAGATAGTGATGAATATTTGGAAAATTTAAAGACCTCTTAAAATCCATTCATGAATTTCATTCTGAATATAACTATCATGATAAAATAGAGGAGTTAGTTGAGGAAGAAATCAAACAAGAAATAGAATAAAACCCCCAGGATCTCTCTGAAGGCACAAGTGATGACTTACCATCTCTTCTAGGTAAGGCTCAAGAAAACATTCAGCCTCAAAATCAGCCTTCACAAGAGAAAGAGAACTGTTGTACTTCTATCCAAAGAAAGAAAAAAATGCCTCCTCTTTTGATTGAAGAGGAAATAAATCAAATGCTAAACATGCAGCCAGCCTCTAAGCCTTCATGTGAACAAAACATTTATGTTATTTCTCCTACCAATCCCATCTACCATAAATTAGAAAGTGAACTTGTAGATCAACTCAAAAAAGAACAAAATTATAATCCAATATTTCTGATTGGTGATGTTACTTATGTTGATAATTTTCCAAAGTTTGATTAGTCTAATGATGATGTCCTCCAAACAGAAACTAACTTTGCAGAGCAATTAGTAGTTGGTTTGTGGGAAGAAGATCAGTATCATCAGCTTCAAAAAAGTAATCAGCCAATACAAGTCACCTATGACACTGATGAGGAAAGCCTTGAAAGTTTAGAAGTGGGGAATCGTTGACTCTTTGCTCTACTTCACTTCAGTACTTCAGAAATAATTTTCATATGATTGGAAATTAGCAGTCTTTCAGTTTTGATGATGAGGTTGGGAAAGATAATGAGTTTCTTGAACCAGTTTTTAATGAAAAACATTTTCCTGAAAGGGATGAGGAAATCATTTGGGACACAGAATCCTCCTCAGCTTCAGAATTGCAGCCACCAAGTCCCTTTGAATTTCAAATTGCAGATGAAGACTTGGAAAATGATAATCACATAAGAGTTGTTGAACTGCCTTCTGTTAGCACCCTGTAATTAGCAAGATTCGAAAAATTCCAACTGCAAGGAGAACATCAGACCACTTTGGGATTCTAGGATCTAGCCTTCCTGAATCCAGAGAGGGATCTCTCTATGAATGGGTTCAAAAGATGTGATCTTTAATAGCTGAAATTGATATTAGGCTAATAATGAAGAGCTTGGGTTTTGTTTTGTTTGTTTTGGTTGGGCGAAGACATGATGAAGGTGAAGGCAGTTTCAAAATGAAGGGTGAAGGTGTCTATAGGTGAAGGAATGATTTGGCTGACAGAAAGGCAAAGATAGTTTTAACCCATTGGGCTATGGAGTCATAGGAGGATTTTAATTGGACAGCAAGATTCAAACAAGATCCATGGGGAAAGTCACTTATGTCAAAGGATCTCTTAAGGCGATTTTATGGAATGAAACAGATAGGAAATGAAGAACAAACAAATGAAAAAAAAAAACAGTGAAACAACCTAAGATCAAGTAAGTTCTTTTAAACTATCTTGCTTCAGCATCTAATTAAAGAAAAACATAAGAGTATTTCTGAGATCAGGTTAGTACCTCTAAACTAGCCTGCATTGAAGTACTTTTAGAAAACATTGAAAAATAGTTTGAACAGCTTAAGATCAGGTAAGTGCGTTTAAACTACCCTGCTTTCAGCATATTCAAATAAGAAAAACATAAAAGTATTCTGAGATCAGGTTAGTGCCTTCAAATCGGCCTGCATTGAAGTACTTTTAGTTAGAAAACATTAAAAAACAGTTTGAACAGCTTAAGATCAGGTAAGTGCCTTTAAACTACCCTGCTTTCAGCATATTCAAATAAGAAAACCACATATAACAGTAACAAAGAGCAATTTATATCAGGAAAGTGCCTTTAAACCGACTTGCATTGATGTACTCTTAGTTAGAAAACATTAAAAAACAGTGTGAACAGCTTAAGATCAAGTAAGTGCCTTTAAACTACCCTGCTTTCAACATATTCAAATAAGAAAACCATAGATAACAGTAACAAAGATCAATTTAGATCAGGCAAGTGCCTTTAAACTGACCTGCATTGATGTACTCTTAGTTAGAAAACATTAAAAAATAGTTTGAACAGCTTAAGATCAGGTAAGTGCCTTTAAACTACCCTGTTTTCAGCATATTCAAATAAGAAAACCACATATAACAGTGACAAAGAGAAATTTAGATCAGGAAAGTGCCTTTAAACCGACCTGCATTGATGTACTCTTCAAAGAGAACGTTCAAATGAAGAAAACATAGATAATAAGCTTTCAGTAAGAGTAGGGTACTGTTGAAAGTAAATCCTAGCTCTATGTTTGCTGCTCTTTATCAGAGAAAGTGAACAAAGTGAAAACATCAAGAAAAATAATAATTGACAGTGAGGAACACATCACAATTGACATAAATCAAGATCCCATAAATCAGCAGCTTGTATTTGATGTTTCAAACCAGTTACAATCAGCAAGCCCGATGGGTCTCTACAACTTCAAACTTCTCATATCAGCTTATGTATCTTCAAGTGGAAAACAGGGCATCAGGAGCTTCAGAGACTATTACATGCGTTCAGATGTCTAGAGACCAACCTTTTTCTCATCTTCTACAGAATTATTTATAGAAGAATGAGGAGGTAAGATCTGGTAAAATATCTCCTGGGTCAATTAATACAGATGAATGACTCTTTAGCTTTTGAAGGGCTTGATGAAGTAATTAACAGATAATATGTCTGTATTAAATTTAGATACATTTATGAATTGAGTTCGGTGGGAGCCTTTGTTGAATTTTGAGGCTCGGTGTCATGCGTGAAGTAACTCTGTTGCTGCTTCCCGAGGTCTAACGATCGAAAAGATTAGCTTCCGGGCTGCTTTTAATATTTAAAATAGTTTTGCCGACAATTAGAGATAAGATCTTTGAGTAATATTAATCGTTCGACTGTCTTTGGGAAAAACACCTCTTGTTTGTAATAATGACTAAGCCTTCTTTAATTACCATGAGGCTGCAGTTGCCCTTTGGGAGCTGAAGAGGTTTATTTACTTTAGTTCCATGTTCTCAGGACAGATCACGCTCGGCCTGTGTCTTCAGCCTTCCGTTTTGGTATAAACTGATACTCTCTAGCTGTGATTCCAAAAACACAGTGTCTTGTTGATGTGCAGGCCGCGCAGGGCTTTATAAGGCATCAATGCCTCATGAAATGCTGATAATCGTGGAGCAGAACCCTTTTTTAGTCGTTTTCCCTTTGATAACCAAAGGTTGAAAGATCGGGGCCTCTGGCTTTCTTTCATTTGTAATATGGGAAGAACCTTCAGAACCTGCAAAACAAACAAAATGTTATGAAATCCTGCGAAAATAGGTTGACCTGCTTTAGAAGGCGGGGAAGGAGAGTAGCCGTTGGATCTGGACACGTGGACGGTCCAGATGTAATCAGGGGATTGTAATCGGCGGGAGGAGAAAATGAGTGCGATGAAAAAACTCCGATGCGATTGCGCGATCGAAAGGGCCGAGGCGATTAAGCGATGTCCGTCGATCTGAGGATCAGATCAATGGTGGGAAATGAATCGGGGGACTGGCCGATCGGAGGGACAGACAAAACGCATGCGATTGAAAATTGTGATGCGATTGAAATCGCCGATGCGACGGAGCGCTGGCCGTTGGATTTGGACACGTGGACGGTCCAGATCTAATCGGGGGATTGCAATCGGCAGGGAGAGAAAAGGAGTGCGATGAAAAAACTCTGATGCGATTACGCGATTGGAAGGGCCGAGGCGATTAAGCGATGGCCGTCGATCTGAGGATCAGATCAATGGTGGGAAATGAATCGAGGGACTGGCCGATCGGAGGGACAAAAAAACTCATGCGATTGAAAATTGCGATGTGATTGAAATCACCGATGCGACGGAGCGCTGGCCATTTGATCGACTTTCGATCTACAGCGAGGATTAGTTTTTAGAATGAAAGGAGGAAACCCTTATAATACACAAAAACCCAAAGTTTCTTAATATAAAGCAAAGGTTTAATGGATCGGGGCGGAAATAAATATATATAAAAAGGATAGGCGCCCGACTGCGGGGCCGCTGGCTATATGAAATTCAAAGGGCCCGTGGCTTTATATAAAAAGGGTCTATTGGAATCGGAAGACTGGACCTGGTCTTTTTAATCTACCCATTTGAAATCTTGCGATGCGATTTAGCGCCTGGGGTCTTTAACACTTGGGCCCGGGGAAATTCATATGAAACAGAGGTGAGGGGGGCAGAGTTTATATACAAGACCCAATCGCATCGGAACTTTGATGCGGGTCTTTTTAATCAACCCATTTGAAACTTCCGATCGCGATTGCGCGATCGATCTTTTTAATCTACCCATTTTTAAAATATTAACACGTGCTTTTGGTTTTTATTTCAAAAGTTTGGATAAATGGGTTTTAGGTTTTTACAAAGGAAAATAATGATTGGGAATGAAAAATAGAAGGTATTAACCGCCGGAGGTGGGCCCATAGGATATATATATAAAAAATGATGCGATCGGGAATTTTTATAACACAAAGGATCAGTCGCATCGGGGTTTTTCAATCCAAAGCATGATCGCAATCAGAACTTTTGAATAGAGCACAAGTCTCCCGCATTTGGATATTTCCGATGCGATTAGCGCTCGAGGTAATAACTCTTGGTTTTTCAAAAGAAACATGAGATCTGGAGTTATACCAAAGGGAGTCGATCGCATCGGGGTTTTTGTGTAACAAAACATATGCGCTCATCTGATTTATTCCGATGCGATAAGCGCCGATGGGACTAGCGCCTGGTTCCGGGGAAAGGGCATGTGGGGGAAGTGGTTAGGACTTAGCCCAAGGGGCTTAGGTCCATCGGAATAAAACTTTGTTTTTTACGAAATTTTTAGAGTTTCCAATGGTTTTTAGAGGTTTCGGTAAAGCTAAATAATGGGTCTTTAACTTTGAAGAAGTGATTTTCATGAAGGGAAGAAGAGGAATCATGAAAAACAAAGGAGTTTTTATGGAGAAAAAGGGGAGCAAATGAAGGTTAGTTTGGAAGAGGGGGAGAGGAAGAATGGTGGTTTTACAACAGTTTCTTCTCATGAAATTAGCAGAATTTTTGAGTTCTGGAGGGAATCAGTAGTGAATAATTTTTACACATGAGCATGAGATCTTCCACAGGCTTCAAGAGATAACATTTTGGCCATGAAAGTGTTTCTTGAAGACTGAACAATGTTTTGGCCACCTTTTGATAGGACAAATTTTACAGGTGGCCAACAGTGGCTCCACTTGGGGATGGTGCTTTCTTGAAGGCATCAAGAACTTTCAGACCTGCATTCTCTGGGAGGCTGACCTATGCCTAATCCATTGTGTTCTCTGTGAGGCTGACCTGTGCCTGATCCATTGGGCTGCCCTTCCTTTGCGGGGATGATCTTCTCTAAAAAACATATTTAGCAGCTATGAAAACAATAGACCTTCATCAATCCAAACTTTCTACTTACCCAATCCTACTGATCTAGCATTTTTTCTTCATTAGAGTGCACTTGGATTGGCAAACTCTTTTCACAACATTTTATTCTTTTGAAAGCAGGAAATCTAATCTATTTCTACTCCTTATTTCTCCATAAACTCAGATTAAACAGTTGAGCTCAGATGATTCTCTACCTAATCTACCATCTGTTGCGATTAAACTGTCCAACAGATTTTTATTCTCTAATTTCTAAAACATAAATTTAAAAACAGTCAAGTCAAGATTAAGCTGTTTGACTTGCTGTGATCTATGGCATAAAAAAAGGCTGCACATAGACATTTATTTTGCAGAAAATTTAAAACAAAAATGGAAGGATTAAGATCTAAAATTTTATTATCATGGCCTTCTCTTTTTACAGCTCTGTTTTGACTCTTATGTGAGTTGTTTCTTCCTTTTTCTCTGATTCAGATTTTGAGCTAATTAGAACCAGATTTACTTCTTTTTTACTCAAAAAAATAGAACAGATTTGAGTCATCTCTCTTTTGGAACTAAGGTTCATATTTTGAACATGTTTGAACCTTTAATTTCTATCCTAGCTATCTACTGATAAGCCAAGATTGAACAGTTTGGCAAATCGATTTCACTATCCTATCAGCAGAAAATTTAAAACTAATTAGTCAAGATTAGGTTTTTTGACTAACTAGAAGTGTGTCATTCAGGAGTGGCATTTGAGCTTGCACACTTTCAGAATTTGTTTCTCTTTTTTGGTATGGGGCTATACCTTTCTTGTTTTACAATCTGCCCTCTTTTCTTTCTTTTCTATTGTTTTTGTACTTTTTATTTTATGAGACTGAATAAATAAAATGGTATTTATAATGCGAGTGAAAGCTTTAAAATCAAACTCCGCAGTAGTAATGCTTAAGGACCCTACCATTGACAGGACCCCCAAATAGATCTGTGCCATCTAACTCTTGTAGAAAGAAGGCATTTGGACCAATGGTGCACTGAATGATGTAAGGACCTTGCTACAAACTGTCAAATTTGCCATGTTTTCCCTTATCCTCTCTTCTGGAATCCAATTTGAGTACCTTATCTCCAGTGTTGAAAACACAAGCCTTTGTTCTTTTGTCAAACAACTTCTTTATGTTTTCTTGCACTTTCTGAGCCCTATTGTAAACCTCTTTCCTTGTCTGCTGGAGATGTATTGTCTAACTGATCCTCCTAATCATGCTGTCCTCTTCTGACTGTATTTCTTGGATTAATTTTATTACTAGTACACCTAGGCTAGTAGGAAACACTGCATCTCCTCCATAAACAAGATGGTAAGGGGACATTCCAATGGACCTTTTTGTGTTCAATCTGTCTGCCCACAGAGCGTGCACCAACTTCTTATGCCATGATTTTTTATTTTCTTCAAGCAGCTTCTTGATGATGGTCACCAAAATTTTATTTGATTATTCTACTAGCCCATTACCTTGAGGGTAGTAAGCAGTAGAATGACCAAGTGTAATCTGATACCTATGACAAAAATCAATCATATTTTTGGAACAAAAAGCAGCAGCATTATCAGTAATAATTTTCCTAGGGCATCTGAATCTAGACAAGATATGGTCTTCAAGGAATTTTATAATGACAGAATCTGTGGCATTCCTAGAAGGGATGGCTTCAATCCATTTCGTGAAGTATTCAGTGGCTGTGAGAATCCATTTGTGTTGCGCAGACGAAGCAGGATGGATTTCCCCTATGAAATCTAGGCCCCACTATTGAAAAGGAGCTTCAACAGTGATAGGTTGTAATGGTAAAGGAAGAAGTTTTCTTTTGCCTTCAAAAATTTGGCATTTGTGACAGGCAACTATCATTTAATGGACATCCTAGAAGAGGGTGGGCCAGTAATAGCCAGCTCTAAGGATTTTATTGGCTGTGGTTTTCCAGTAAATATTACCTCCACACTCTCCTTCATGGAATTCATGTTTGATCTTTTCTGCATCAACTTCAGGAAAACATTTAAGCAATAAACCATCAACATTTTTCCAATATAAACATTCATTTGAAATGCAATAGTTCCTAGCTTTCAACTTTAAAAACCTTGCCTTTGTTTTTGATAAATCAGGAGGAGCATTAAGATTTTCAAGCACATACAAGATATCAGTGTACCAAGGTGAGTTTTGAAACTGCTCTTCGATAGTGGGAGCAGGTAATTCTTCCTGTTCATCCAAGGCATCTACCATGTTAATTTCAAGGGCTTGTATATTAGATTCAGCCATTAATTGAGCTAAGCCCTGACCTTTAATAAGCTTGGTTGGTCTGATTTCCAAATCATACTCTAATATAGCAGCAATCCATTTGCCTCTCTTTCCATCTGGGTCTTGTGACAAGATGTCTTTTACCACTATATTAGGTACATAGGCAATGATGTGGGAATGTAGAATATACACCCTGAAGTCATTTAAGGCTTTTACCAAAGCATAGGCCTGTTTTTCCATTATGTTATATTTCAAGGGTGCATCCCTTAAAGCCTTGTTGAAAAAAGCAATGGGTTGTTCCTGTCCCTCTGGGTTTTTCTGCAACAGGACTGTTGCCACAGTATGCTCTGAGACAAAGGAGAAAATAAGGAACTCCTTTGAAAAGTCTGGGCTGATTAGGACTGGTGCCCGGGTGAGTGCATGTTTTACCAATTCAAAGGATTTTTTGGTTTCTACAGTCCACTTTACTCCTACTTCTTTCTTGAGCGTATTAGTCATGTTTCTAAGGAGCTCTGCTAAGTTGGGAATAAACCTCCTCAAGAAGTTAATCTTTCCAATAAAGGACTGCAATTATTTTATGTTCCTTGGTTGGGTAATCTGTAGTATTCCCTCAACTCTGTTTGGATCTATTTTAATCCCTTCTTCTGATATGATATGGCCAAGGAGCTTACCTTCCTGAAGGCCAAACACTGTCTTTTTGGGATTTAAAGATAACCCAAACCTTCTGCACTTTTCAAGGACCTTTCTTAAATGTTTCAGGTGCTCTTCATCAGATTTGGAGTAAGTTGTTATGTTATCAAGGTAAATTACAATGAAGTGCCCTATCTCCTCTGAAAATGCAATTTCCATGGCCCTTTGGAAAGTGGCCCCAGCATTCATTAATCCAAAAGGAATTTTCACATACATGAAAGTGCCCCAAGGAGTGGTGAAATATGTCTTGAGTTGGTCTTCTGGGAGTACTAAAACATGGTTATACCCTGAAAAACCATCTAACAAAGAAATCCTCTTCAAACCAACTACCCTTTGTAGAATGTGTTCCATTTTGGGTAAAGGGTAATTGTCTTTTAGGGAGGCTTTGTTAAGGTTTCTGAAATCAATGCACAATCTAATTTATCCTGTCTTTTTCCTCACAGGTACAAGGTTAGAAACCCAATCTAAAAACCTCACAGGCACAATGATTCTTGCCTCATACATTTTCTTGATTTCCTTTTCTATAGAGGCAGTTGTATTGGATTAATTCGACGCAGTTTTTATTTAAAGGGTTTTTGGTTTTCTTTCAAAGGGATATTATGTTGGATGATTTCTGTATCATAGGCTTTCAAGTCTTCATAGCTCCAGGAAAACACATCGAAAAACTCTTTAAGCAGGTCAACGTATTTCCTTTTCATGTCTGGTGGCAAGGACCTAGCTAATTTAATCATTTTAGGCTGATCCTCGGTGCCTATGTTGCATTCCTCGACCTCAGACTCTATGTATTCTACGGTGGGATTCTTTTCTACGTCATTAAAATCAAAGAGGTCTTCTAACGGTGCTAGCCCCCTAGGTATGTTCTTGTCTTTTGACAACAATACCTCAATGTCTTCGTTTACTGTGTCCTTGTATTCTTCAATATGAGTTTCAAGTTTTTTAGTTAACATGTTTATTTCTACAGGACCATATGGTTTTTCTTTTTTAGGGGACTTTTTGTTTAGGAAATTTTCATTGGATTTAGAATCCGAATTAGATAACTCAAATTCATTCCTGCCCATCAGAAAATCTTCTATCTGTTTGTCACCCTCAAAGACCTGCCAATATTTTTCATTATCTGGCACAGCTGGTCTAAACTTAGTTTGAGTTGTACAGCATTTGGTTTCAAATGGCATTAAGCATGTTCTAGCCGCAAAAGCTAAATTGTGGGCGGCAATATTTCTTTTTCTTGGGACAAAAATCAATTTGGACTCCTCAAAAGTTTCTAAAAGGTCCATGAAATCATTTCAATAAGCTCTAAGTCTGGGATGATTTGCGTTATATTCCCCATTGACTTGCTTAATGACTAGTTCTGAATCCCCATACTCATTAATTCTTGTGGCTCCTAACTTTTTTTAATAGATGTAAGCCTAAGAGAAGGGATTCATATTCTGCTATGTTATTGGAACACTGAAAGTTTAATTTGCAGGAAATGCTTTCTGTGTGGTTGTTTTCAGTGTTGGAAATCCAGACACCTGCACTAGCATTTCTCTTAGTGCATGACCCATAAAAATACATACTCCACAGAGGACTATTTTCGGTTTCGTCTTGTTTATTGTCTTCTTCAACCAACGTGCTCAAGGGTTGTTGTGAAATCTCGGCACTTAGTTGTATGTGTTTCACCTCCTCAGGTTTTTCATGGAGTTGAACATAAGGGGCAGTCTGTTGTTTTCCATCTTGGCTTTGTTCACTCTGGTCTGTTGTTTCAACGCGTTGTTCCAAAGTTTCTCTCTCGTTTTCTTCCATATCTAGAATTTCATTTATTTCTAGATTAGGGGTCTCTAACTGTTTGGTTGATTCATTGTCTTCTAGTTTTGGCTTATTCGAGGATTCATCATGGTAAAGGATAAACGAATCTAGGTTTGTATGGACAGAGTAAATGGGGGAATTTTCAGGGTTTTCAGGGCTACTGACCATGAATTACAAGTGTGTCTCTCTGTATAGCCTTCTGAGCTAGCTAAGGACAGGGATACTGGCATATGTCCCATCCATCTGCATTGTACCCTACAGCTTGGCACCCCATGACCTTGATAACAACATGCCATACTTAGGAGGCACATCAGCCACCACAAAATCTATAACCATGTACTTGGCTGGGATTTGAGTCAAACTTACACAAAGGTCTTTGATTAGGCCAAGGCATTTCACTCTGTTAGAGTCAAAAGAATATAAATCCTTGTAAGGTATGGTTATTTCTAGCCCTAGCCTTTCCATTATCACCTTTGGCATAAGGTTTTGTGAGGCTCCAGAGTCATGCATAGCATCATGCAGGATTTTTTCATGGATATTAAGGCTAACGTAGAACGGAAGTACTACCCCTTCTTGAAATTTCCCTTCAATTTTAGGACCAAAAATGAGTTTTGGCTGGTCATCATTAAAATTGACTGTGTCATTATTATCCTCAATATTTAAAGCCTTCAATATTTGGGCTATATATACATGATGGGCAGCTAACTCAGTCAAGGGAACAGAGATTTTGATCTTTGAAATTTCCTGCTCGAGGCTGAAAGGAATTTGGTTTTTTTAAAAACTTGCCTCAGCCTTACTAGCTGCTAGATTATCAGCAACATCGGCTCGCTGATTTGTTCTATTTACGTTTGATATAATGGTTTTAACAAGAGTACTAGCTGAAGCGTTAGTACTACTAAGGTCTGAATTCTGTTTTTCACTTTTTTGAGTGCATTTCTCTCTACCACTATTATAAGTCACAGCTACTGTTTTTTCCTTTTGTTTGACAACTTTAGGTTTGGTTGCAATGCTGTTTTGTGAAGGTTTGTCAGAGGTTTTGGTGTTGGGAGTTTGTTGACTGGCTTTGCTTCTAAGGTCATATTCTTTTTGGGATTCTATGAGGACATTTTCCATGTTGGGAAAATAACCTTCATCATCATCTCTATTTTCATCATAAGGGGTATAAAGACCTTGTTTGCTACCATAATGAACCTCAAAGTCATCATTATATACTCCCAACATGTTTATATCATCTTCTTCTGTTATCTCATATGTTTCCTCAACCTTGCTTATATAGTTTTGATGAAAGGGAGGAGTGATCTGTTGATCATCTTCCCTAGGTCTATTTGGAGGTTGGTTCCTTCTAAAATTCTGATTCTAGTTCTAGTTTTTATTTTGAGGAGCAATTTGGTTTTGACTTGTTTGTGCTCTCTCAAGGATGCTCATTTTCTTCATCATCTCCTCCATCATTCTTTCCATCTTTGAGTTGGAAGTAGAAGGGGAATTTTCCTCTCTAAAGGACACTCACTTTTCAATTTTCATTCTTGCTCTCTTCTCCATCAAGTTGACTTCCACAAAAAGAGGACCCTTTTTCATATCTTCAAGAGTTGCAAAATCTCTCTCTCTCAGCTGATAGGCCATCTCAAGGTCAAACCCTTCAGGAAACTTGTTTAAAGTTGAGCCTTGTGGAGGTTTTATTTCTGGGGAAAGTGCATTATACACACTATTGAATCTAGTGCAATAAGCTTGCACACTTTCCCCAGTGTCTCTATGGAGATTCTTATAGTTAGAAAGGAATTGGAGAGGGTTTTTCTTTACTTCCCATTTTTTTAAGAACGTTTGATGGAAGGCTTGTAGATCACGGATACTATGGGGGGTTAAACCTTTGAACCATTTCCTCACTTCTCCCCCTAAGCTCTAAGCAAATAACCTAAGCTTGACAAAATCATCATCAATTTCATTTCTGTCAAAGTAGTCATTCATCTTATCCATATGTTGTGATGCAGTTGTAGCATTGCTAGCATCATATAATGGAATTTTGGATTGATAGTCCTCTGGAAGATTGATTAATGGTGCAGGAAGAACTTAGGGAGCATACCATGTTGCCATGATATGTGGTGGAGGTGGATTTACAAGAGGTGGATTAACAAAAGGGAAAGTGGGCTGAAGTGGAGTGATTTGAACAGTGGGTGTAGGGTGAGTAGAAGTGGATGGACTAGGAATAGACTATTGAGTTGATCTTGGATGAGAGACACCTAATTTGTGAAGAAAATGAAAATCAGGAGGTGTTGTTTCTCTGCTACCAAGAGGTTCACTTGTTTCCAGGGATGATAGTGAAGACTCAGAATCTAACTGATCTAAATCACCAAGAGACCTAGTTCTAAATGGATTTACTAAGTCAACTTGAGATTATTGTAGAGCTGAAATATTTTCAGGAACTGAATTAGCTCTCAAGGGTGATCTGAAAACAGTTGATAAATTAATCTTAGGAGACTTTCTAAGGATACTTTCTGGGTTATCAACTATCTCAGGTGGATCTGGGTTAGGATAGGCTCTAGTGTGAATCTTTCTAGGAGCCACTATGTTGTGTTTCTCAGACCAAAATAAACAAGACAAGTTCAACCAGGTATGAAAATATTTAAGAAGTTAACTAGTCTTTTTTGCAAGAAAATTTTAATCCTACAGTATTGTGACTGATTTTGAAAGATATTACAATGATAAGGGTTCTTCCCAGTGGATTCTTAAGGTCTGTTCAGGATCGTGGAGTCGCCAAGTGGAATTTTTCAGCTCTTTTCAAAGGTAAAAGGTGTTATGGTCCACCACCATGTTTATTGAATACCAATCTGAAATATTTTTAGGTTTTTCTGAGTTGAGTGGTTGTATGGAAAACTAAAGAGTCTATAAAAGCTGGCAAGGCAACTATGAACTCAAAATTTCCCCAGCGGAGTTGCCAATATGTTAGCACCCTGTAATTAGCAAGATTGCAAAATTCCAACTAGGGGGAGAACATCAGACCACTTTGGGATTCTAGGATCTAGCCTTCCTAAATCCAGAGAGGGATCTCTCTATGAATGGGTTCAAAAGATGTGATCTTTAATAGCTGAAATTGATATTAAGCTAGTTATGAAGAGCTTGGGTTTTTTTTTGTTTTTTTTGGTTGGGCGAAGACATGATGAAGGTGAAGGCAGTTTCAAAATGAAGGGTGAAGGTGTCTGCAGGTGAAGGAATTATTTGGCTGACAGAAAGGCAAAGACAGTTTTAACCCATTAGGCTATGGAGTCATAGGAGAATTTTAATTGGACAGCAAGGTTCAAACAGGATCCATGGGGCAAGTCACTTATGTCAAAGGATCTCTTAAGGCGATTTTATGGAATGAAATAGATAGGAAATGAAGAACAAAAAAATGAAAAAAAAACAGTGAAACAGCCTAAGATCAAGTAAGTTCTTTTAAACTATCTTGCTTCAGCATCTACTTAAAGAAAAACATAAGAGTATTTCTGAGATCAGGTTAGTACCCCTAAACTAGCCTGCATTGAAGTACTTTCAGTTAGAAAACATTGAAAAACAGTTTGAACAACTTAAGATCAGGTAAGTTCCTTTAAACTACCCTTCTTTCAGCATATTCAAATAAGAAAAACATAAAAGTATTCTGAGATCAGGTCAGTGCCTTCAAACCGGCCTGCATTGAAGTACTTTTAGTTAGAAAACATTAAAAAATAGTTTGAACAGCTTAAGATCAGGTAAGTGCCTTTAAACTACCCTGCTTTCAGCATATTCAAATAATAAAACCACAAATAACAGTAACAAAGAGAAATTTAGATCAGGAAAGTGCCTTTAAACTGACCTGCATTGATGTACTCTTAGTTAGAAAACATTAAAAAATAGTTTGAACAGCTTAAGATCAGGTAAGTGCCTTTAAACTACCCTGCTTTCAACATATTCAAATAAGAAAACCACAGATAACGGTAAAAAAGAGCAATTTAGATCAGGAAATTTCCTTTAAGCCAACTTGTATTGATGTACTCTTAGTT
The DNA here is from genome assembly GCA_034641835.2 of Pinus albicaulis. Lineage (NCBI taxonomy): Eukaryota > Viridiplantae > Streptophyta > Pinopsida > Pinales > Pinaceae > Pinus > Pinus albicaulis. The sequence goes on from CM076575.1 coordinate 1,301,923,007, forward strand.
AGAAAACATTAAAAAACAGTTTGAACAGCTTAAGATCAGGTAAGTGCCTTTAAACTACCTTGTTTTCAGCATATTCAAATAAGAAAACCACAGATAACAGTGACAAAGAGAAATTTATATCAGGCAAGTGCCTTTAAACCAACCTGAATTGATGTACTCTTCAAAGAGAACGTTCAAATGAAGAAAACATAGATAATAAAGCTTTCAGTAAGAGTAGGGTACTGTTGAAAGTAAATCCTAGCTCTATGTTTGCTGCTCTTTATCAGAGAAAGTGAACAAAGTGAAAACATCAAGCAAAATAATAATTGATAGTGAGGAACACATCACCATTGACATAAATCAGGATCCCATAAATCAGCAGCTTGTATTTGATGTTTCAAACCAGTTACAATCAGCAAGCCCGGTGGGTCTCTACAACTTCAAACTTCTCATATCAGCTTCTGTATCTTCAAGTGGAAAACAGGGCATCAGGAGCTTCAGAGACTATTACATGCATTCAGATGTCTAGAGACCAACCTTTTTCTCATCTTCTATAGAAGTATTTATAGAAGAATGAGGAGGTAAGATCTGGTAAAAGATCTCCTGGGTCAATTAATATAGATGAATGACTCTTCAGCTTTTCAAGGGCTTGATGAAGTAATTAACAGATAATATGTTTGTATTAAATTTAGATACATTTATGAATTGAGTTCGGTGGGAGCCTTTGTTGACTTTTGAGGCTCGGTGTCATGTGTGAAGTAACTCTGTTGCTGCTTCCCGAGGTCTAACGATCAAAAAGATTAGCTTCTGGGCTTCTTTTAATCTTTAAAATAGTTTTGCCGACAATTAGAGATAAGATCTTTGAGTAATATTAATTGTTCGGCTATCTTTAGGCAAAACACCTCTTGTTTGTAATAATGACTAATCCTTCTTTAATTACCATGAGGTTGTAGTTTCCCTTTGGGAGCTGGAGAGGTTTATTTACTTTAGTTCCATGTTCTCAGGACAGATCACGCTCGGCCTATGTCTTCGGTCTTCCGTTTTGGTATAAACTGATACTCTTCAGCTGTGATTCCAAAAACACAGTGTCTTGTTGATGTGCAGGCCGCACAGGGCTTTATAAGGCATCAATGCCTCATGAAATGCTGATAATCGTGGAGTGGAACCCTTTTTTAGTCGTTTTCCCTTTGATAACCAAAGGCCGAAATATCGGGGCCTCTAGCTTTCTTTCATTTGTAATATGGGCAGAACCTTTGGAACCTGCAAAACAAACAAAATGTTATGAAATCCTGTGAAAATAGGTTGAACTGCTTCAAAAGGCGGGGAAGGAGCGTAGCCATTGGATCTGGACACGTGAACGGTCCAGATCTAATCGGGGGATTGTAATCGGCGGGTGGAGAAAAGGAGTGTGATGAAAAAACTCCGATGCGATTGCGCGATCGAAAGGGCCGAGCCGATTAAGCGATGGCCGTCGATCTGAGGATCATATCGATGGTGGGAAATGAATCGGGAGACTGGCCGATAGGAGGGACAGACAAAGTGCATGCGATTGAAAATTGCGATGCGATTGAAATCGCTGATGCAACGGAGCACTGGCCATTGGATCTGGACACGTGGATGGTCCAGATTTAATTGGGGGATTGCAATCGATGGGGGGAGAAAAGGATTGCGATGAAAAAAATCTGATGCGATTGCGCGATCAGAAGGGCCGAGGCGATTAAGCGATGGTAGTTGATCTGAGGATCAGATCGATGGTGGGAAATGAATCGGGGGACTGGCCAATCGGAGGGACAAACAAAACGCATGCGATTGAAAATTGTGATGTGATTGAAATCGCCGATGCGACGGAGCGCTGGCTGTTTTATCGACTTTTGATCTATGGTGAGGATTAGTTTTTAGAATGAAAGGTGGAAACCCTTATAATACACGAAAACCCAAAGTTTTTTAATATAAAGCAAAGGTTTAATGGATCGGGGCGGAAATAAATATATATAAAAGGGCTAGGCGCCTGACTGCGGGGCCGCTGGCTATATTAAATTCAAAGGGCCCGGGGCTTTATATAAAAAGGGTCTATCGGAATCGGAAGACCGGACCTAGTCTTTTTAATCTACCCATTTGAAATCTTGCGATGCGATTCAGCGCTTGGGGTCTTTAACACTTGGGCCCGGGGAAAGTCATATGAAACAGAGGCGAGGGGGGCAGAGTTTATATACAAGACCCAATCGCATCGAAACTTTGATGCAGGTCTTTTTGATCAACCCATTTGAAACTTCCGATCGCGATTGCGCGATCGGTCTTTTTAATCTACCCATTTTTAAAATATTAACACGTGCTTTTGGTTTTTATTTCAAAAGTTTGGATAAATGGGTTTTAGGTTTTTACAAAGGAAAAGAACGATCGGGAATGAAAAATAGAAGGTATTAAGCGTCGGAGGCGGGCCCATAGGATATATATATAAAAAATGATGCAATCGGGAGTTTTTATAACACAAAAGATCAATCGCATCGGGTTTTTTCAATCCAAAGCATGATTGCAATCGGAACTTTTGAATAGAGCACAAGTCTCGTGCATTTGGATATTTTCGATGCGATTAGCGCTCGGGGTAATAACTCTTGGTTTTTCAAAAGAAACATGAGATCTGGATTTATACCAAAGGGAGTCGATCGCATCGGGGTTTTTGTGTAACAAAACATATGCGCTCATCTGATTTATTCTGATGCGATAAGCGCCGATGGGACTAGCGCCTGGTTCCAAGGAAAGGGCATGTGGGGGAAGTGGTTAGGACTTAGCCCAAGGGGCTTAGGTCCATCGGAATAAAAATTTATTTTTTACGAAATTTTCAGAGTTTTCAATGGTTTTTAGAGGTTTCGGTAAAGCTAAAGAATGGGTCTTTAACTTTGAAGAAGTGATTTTCATGAAGGGAAGAAGAGGAATCATGAAAAACAAAGGATTTTTTATGGAGAAAAAGGGGAGCAAATGAAGGTTAGTTTGGAAGAGGGGGAGAGGAAGAATGGTGGTTTTACAACAGTTTCTTCTCATGAAATTAGCAGAATTTTTGAGTTCTGGAGAGAATCAATAGTGAAGACTTTTACACATGATCATGAGATCTTCCACAAGCTTCAAGAGATAACATTTTTGGCATGAAAGTGTTTCTTGAAGATTGAACAATATTTTGGCCACCTTTTGATAGGACAAATTTTACAGGTGGCCAACACCTTCACAAAAAAACTTACTGCCAAGGAGTGCTCCTACTCATCAACATGATGGCCTCTTCACAGAATTCAGCCCATTCATTCAGAATACATCAGATTTTCCAGAGTACAACATTGCAATCTATGATGAGTCTACTAGTTCAGATGATCATGAGGAAGAGAATGAGTTTCTTTCCCAAAGGAGTCTTAAGCTCAGCCAAGTGAAGGAAGAAGTAGTCCTGGATCAAGCTTATCTCCCAAATCCTCTAAGCCAGGTATTGTTTCAAGATCACTTTGCTGGTTTGTTAGAGGCACTTGAAGAAGGATTAAAACATGTCAAGAGCGGTTTGATGCAGAATTTCAAGAACATGTTAGGCACTACTATTCGAAAATAAGTAAGGTGGAAGTGGCATTTTTTATTTTTTCAGCACTCTCAAAGAGCTGAAACAAAATCCCTCATGGAATCATCTGCTTGATTGGCTATGTTGGAAAAGGGATTTCACCAAATGAATGTATATTATGTATAGGTTATATTAGGATAGATAGATAGATAGAGATGCAAAATAAGCTCAGCCTTGTGAGCATATTTTTAGTTCTAGATTGTTTGGAAAAAATTAAAAAAATACAAAAACAAAGAAAGGTAGAAAAAGAGGGCAGATTTGAAAAGTGGTACAACCCCATACCCAAAAAATAGTGATGTTGAAAGTGTGCAAGCCGAAATTCCACTACTTGTGCCAAAAATTCTTGTTCAATCATCTAGCCTAATCATGGCTGAACATGTTTTCAATTTGTTGCTAATAAGTTAGTGAAAAATATGCCTGTCAAATCATGTGAATTTGACTTGTCAAAAGAAATAGATTAGGAATGAAAAGATACTAGTTCCAAATGTTCAAAACAGAACCAAAGAGGAAGATGAGGATGCATAAAAAATGATAGATCACAGCCCTTATCTTTCTATTTTACTTTTATGCAAAATAATGTTTGTGTGCAGCTTGTTCTTATGCCACAACTCATGGTAAGTTAGATTGCCTAATCCTGATTTAAAACCATGCTTTCAATTTCATGTTTATAGCTTAGAGAATGAATTTGTCAAACAGCTTAATCTTGACAAATGATTAGACTAGGTAGAGAATAAGAGAGTTCATTAGCCTAATCTGAACTCTTGGAATAAATAAGGGTACAATTAGATAGTTTGATTTGTGTTTTCAAAAAATAAAAATATCAAGGGTTTGCTAGTTCAAATGCACGCAAGGAAGAAAAAATGCTAGGAAAAGTAAGGTTGGGTAGGTAGAGATGTTGTTTTGAAAAAATTACATGTTGCAGGTTGATAAAGGTTGTCCTTTTCAGAGAAATATCATCAAGAAAAGAAGAAATCTGCCCAATGGATAAGGCACTGATCTACTAAAAGCCAAAAATCTATGAACTGAGGTTCTAGACACCTAAAAGGACAGTTTTCCTGCCCAAGTGGAGCCACTGTTAGTCATCCATAATTTTTTATTTTATCCAAAGATGACTAAATTTGACAAACCCAGATTTCTAGAACAAAATTGCAAAAAACATTATGAGTTCTAGAAATCTCACTGATTTCATCTTTCCAAGTCTGTTAGTTCACCAAAATCTTCATCTATTTTTCCTAAAAAGGGTTATCCTGTTGTTCCTTAGCATTGTTTTTCCCTAAACTATTGTTCCTTAGCAATGTTGTTCCTTAAAACAATGTTGTGCCCTAAGTGTTGTTCCCTAAGTTCTATTCCCTAAGTGATGTTCCTTAAGTGTTGTTCCCTTCAAAATACTGTTGTTCCCTTAGAAGAAATCCACCAAGTTAAGCCTACTATTCCCAAAATACCCATCATGGGCTCATGCTATTCATTTTTTCTTGTCTGGTCACCTTTGGCCTCAAGCACACTGTTATTTTACTTCCTAACCCCTCCACTGCTACCTAAGGTCACCAACCAATCAACTCTCTTATGTCTCCCAAATGCATCAAGCATTGATGATCCCAAAACTATCTCTGTAGGCTCTTTAGATAAATCAAGTACATTGGATTTTGGATCTTCGATACATCAGTTTGTCCAAAACTCTGTTTTAGACCTAATAATCCCAAGTCAAGTTTTCAAGCAAAGACCAAGTCCAAAGAGCCTCCCACTAGGTCATTTAAGGTTTTGTAGGTTGTAGGGTTGTTTTGATGATTTAAGTCACTATTTTTCATATGCCAAAAAGGTAAAATCAAAGAGGATGAAGATCAGCAAGTGGTTGTCCAAAGGAGATCAGAAAATCTTCCAAGGAAGGCCTCTTTGGCCAAGCACAAAGTTTGCAAAGGAAAACTACCCATTTTGACATTTCTACAAGGGGTTTCAAGGTGGCTATCAGCAGAGAACTAGGTAATTTAAGAGGCCAACTCATCACTAAAGACACCTATAGCAAAGGAGAGGCAGCATGCCTATTTTCAAAGAAAACTAGGGTTTTCAAGGGAATTTTTCTTGGTTTCATGACCTCCATGATTAAATCGTCAACAAGGCTTATATCTTGATGCTCTTACACCTCCTCCTATCCTTAAAATACCTCCATAAACACTTCCCATCACTCCTATCCCTCATAATCATCATTTTTTTACAAGACCTATTCTATTGCCACAAATTGACACTTTTTAAGACTAGGCCTGTGTTTTGAACTTTTGGACCCCTTCCCCTCACTCAATTCCTGAAATTCTACTTTTCACTATTCCCTAACATCTATCCCTATCCCCCAAAATTTCCCCAAGAATTTATACAACCCTTAACCCCTTCATTCCCATCCCTCTGCAAGGCAGTCCTAAATCCTCACACCAAACCCTAATTTCCTCTTCCAACTAAGCTAGGGTTTGACATGAAAGGGAGGCACAAGAGAAAATGATTCATTTGATAGATCATGTAAGCAAGAATTAGTCTATACCAGCTCATAAAAATCATGCCTCCACCATTTTCCAAGAATTCATTCCAAGAGACAAGCCACGTGTCACACCTAGGGCTAGTTTTGCTTCAAATTGTGTTTCAGACCAAACAGAGATGAATTTGGAAAAATTGAGAGATTTTTTGTCCATAATAGGGCCAAGAAGAAAACCCTCCTTCAGTTTTTGCACAGGTATCATGGTTTGAGATCAATTTCAAAAATACAGATGTCACAGGATAAATTCTGCACTTCTAGAGTGACCTTGGGAAAATCAAGTTTTCTCACAGCTGGAGTGTCCAAATGACTTTCTTGATGCATAATAATACAAATATACTTAAATATATTTCCAATGAGATATCATGAGCTCAATTTGGAACTGAGTAATTCATCCAAGAGTGGTCTGCACCAGCACTCTGTGTTTCTGCACCATCATTCAACACTTTTTGACCAGTGTTGGGAGAATGAGTTTTTGGATAGATAAATGAACACGAAATAGAAAAAATAAAAAAAAAAATTGGAAATTATACTCAACTATATTTCCAATGAGCTATCATGAGCTCAATTTGGAGTTGTGGAAGGCCTCCAAAAGTTGTCTGCACCAGCACTCAGCACGTTTTGACCAGTTATGGGAAAATAAACTTTTGACAACGAAAATCAACTTCAATCAAGAAAAAAATTGTATATTTGGAAAATAGACAAGTCACAATTTCCAACAAGCTATCACAGAGCTCATTCTGACACCGGGAAAGCATCCAAATGCTCTTTGAAAAATGGTGATGCGCACAGGAGAAGTTTTTATGTTTTTGAAATTTTGAGGCCCTAGGAGTGCAGCACCTTAGGCGCTACGCTCTTTTTTGGGGCACCCTCAACTACTAAAGTTTACATTTTTGGGTTTTTCATGTCACCAGAAGTCTACCCAAAAATTTTCAGGTCAATTGGAGCATTTTTTCCCCCTCAAAAGGTCAAAAAACACCTCAAAAATGACCTTTCTGCCTCCTTTTCAGGCCTGGTGTTGCACGTTGAGCAGTCATGGGAGATTGGATTTTTTAGCAGGTAAATGGAATCCTTTCAGCACAAATCAAGTATTTATAGAAATTATACTCTTCAAGATTTCCAACGAGCCATCACGGGGCCAAATCCGATGCCGGGAAGTGGTCCAAAACTTGGTTGCAAAACAACCTATTTTTTGCAAAAGTGGCGTTGCGCCCCTAGACTGTCTTTTGCCAAAAAGTCAACAAAACACACAAATTTATGGCAAGATGATTTTTTAATATTTTCTTGGGTAAATCACTCTAGATTTTATTGGGGAGTTATGTTTTTGTGTGTTTCATTTATTTTCTTATCTCTTATGTGTCTTGGGCCTTGCATGGTCATTAAGCACATTTATGACATTAATGGCTGAATTAGGGTTTCTGGAAGCCTCTTAGGGTTTCCAGCTCCTCATTTTCTCCATAAATAGAGCATGAGGCTCTTGTATATTTTTTTGGATTTTTATTACTTATTATGAATTAATACATAGTCTCTTGGAGCCTTTGATGATAATTTGATGTCTTGGAGCTCATGCATGCCTTGATTTGTTCACTGATGGTGAAGGACTGCTTGCAGGATCCATAGGCCTAGTTGATGGTGAAGTTTTCTCTTGTTTATTTTTTATAGTTTTCCATTATTTTTTCCATATTTCTCTATTGCAGTAGGACAAAGAATTTATATTAAGAAATTTTTTCTAATGGCACCTTAAGTCTGTTTGTCCTTCACTGCCTGAATGTTTTCTTCTGCTGAGATATGTTATGGAATCCATTTCTTGCTCCCTAAAGAATTTCTTAGCTTGTCCATTTCTTGAATGGTTTAGATTAGTTAGTGTGAAGTATTATTTATGTCTAGCCTTGCATATTTTTGCCACTGAAATACTATGTTCTTGGAATCATCTCTTTAAAAGCATCTTTGCATAGGTTTATCAAAGAAGTCTTTTTCAATCATGCACTTTTCCTTTACTTAGCTAAATTTGTTTCAAGGAACTTTCATAGCTATAAATTTGGATGTTAGGGTTTTCTCTCCTTCTATGGTTATAGTTACTTGTGCATCTTAGATGTTTTTCTGCTCTTGATGATAAAATCCATGAAAGATTAAATAAGTTTTTTTCCTTTCTCTGTTTTATCTGAATATTGTCTTGGTTGATTATCTGCTTTCAGTCTGAAATCAAATGGAATAGGTTTTTCTTAAGCCTTTGATTCCCTTGCTATGCTTATAAATATTCTAACTCACTCAGTTTAAAAGTATATAAAGGATTCTGTTTCTGCCCTTTATTAGCTTGTTGTTCTCAAGTTTAATGTCCATCTCATGATCCTTCACAACCTTAAAGATCCACCAACCAAGTTAAAATTGCCCTGCAGATGCTCTTGAAACCATTGATGAACTCATCATGACCTTGTTTGACTCCATTTCCCAATGACTTAATAATGTTCCTTGTTTTCTATCTAAATCTATCTGAGCATCATACCCAACCAAAAACAATCAAAATACCTTGCACTTAACATCTAGCCTAAAATCAACCCTAATCAGCAAACAAGTTCACATCTTTGCACCTACTAGAGAGATCCCTCTCCAAATCCAGGAAGGCTAGGTCCTTGGACTCCAAAGCTTGGTTTGATGTTTCCCTGTCCATTTGTATCTCAATCAATCTAGAAAATTACAGAGAGATAACACCTAAGACCGCACACTTATAAACCACCATATAGGAAATATTCTAAGTATACAGACAAGTAAAAGAATTGAGAGACACAAATTTCTTACCCCACTCTGATAATTGAAGGCCTAGAGAGAGGAATTTTCTGAGAGTGAGCCAATAATGGACTAATTCTTGGAGCTGACTCAGTTCCTCGCCTGTTCGAGTGCCTGGGTCTCAAGGACATAGCAAATGATAGATCCCAAACCACACCTGATCCGAATGGAGTATGTTAGTGTTGTTGTGCAAATTACTCTTTCAGATTATGAATTCAATGTCTTATGTGTGCTTAAGGGTTCAATTTTTCTTGCAAATTATCAAGTCTCGTGAGTGTTTTTCATGTCAATTTAGTGAACAATTTAATATAAAAATAAAGGTTGAACATCAACAATTAAATTACAGAACAACACCATACAAAACATCAACACAGGTATTTGATGAAGGAGTTCACCTATCCTGGGCTATGTTATCACCAAATTGATCTTGATTGGATGCTCATCAATCAACTCATTGTAACTCTTTCAAACCACTTCTAACTGAAGATTAGCCTCTTCAGTTTGAGAGGGCTCTCTCAAAGGGGGTTTATTTTTTGAATAAGGATAATACTAGATGGCTAACTCTATGAATTGTAACTTTGTTTTTTGTATGATTGCAGGTTGAAAAATGAAGGGTTGCTACCATTGGGCTATGGAGTTAACATCAGTACTCTTAATGAAAAATTTTCTTCACATGGAATCTGAGGCAAATAGAGGTCTTTAATCAAGATAATTCACACACAAAATATAAGGAAAACACATTTAATTCACCCCTAAAGGAAGTTAGAGCATAATAGTATGAATTATAAGTAATTAGAGACAAAATCCACTACAAGTTATTAGACATAAAGATACATAGCAACAACAAATTAAACACCTCATGAGAATCTCAGGTCTAGGAGTAGAATGTCACTGTATATTACTGATAATGGATAAAAACATATAAGAAGCAATTTGGTGCAATATTCTCCAACCCTTTGCTCTTCGATGTTTAGTCTATAAATAGACATTCTTTATAATGTAGATGATTTTCCCAGCTAGCTAGATCTTCAAATTATACTCTGGCACCTATCATAACTTAAACTACTAACTTAAAATAGAAAAAGGACATCTATCCCTTAAGAAATCAAACTCCTAATAGGAATCTATCTCCTATTTATTACATTCAGTTCTCCTAACAGTGAAACTGTTACATGATAGATGTCACATGTTCAAGAGATAATTCACCATCACTTTAGATATTTAAAACACCCCTAGATCTGTGGAACATAATCCTACTTTTTAGGAGTGGATGACCCTTCACTTTAATCACTGTTTTGACTGATGAGATGGTTGTGTCACACTCCTTTTGAGAAATGAATTTCTGATGATATGTCCCACTAACATGTTGGAGGTCTCCAACTGGCTAATGTGTTGTTGGAATGCTAAAAAAAATTCAAAAATTTCCTCGCTACGAAATAGGGAAGTTTATGCAGTTTCGTAGCATATGAAAAATTTCTTTTTCACCTATCTCATTGACACCTTTGTTGTTTAGACACTTTTAATATGCCAAGAAACATTGCAAACAATCAATATCCCTCCATAATACATGAAAAAACTGGATTCCAAGGCAAAAATGCACCTACAGAAATTTTCGTAGCGTTTTTTTGGCCTCAAGCCTGAGGTACGCTACGAAACTGTCCAAAAAACCAGATTTTGCTGAGGTCAAGACTGTCTTTAAAATTTTATCTCCAGAGGTAAAACTTAGGTTCTTTGTAATTCATGAACACCATCAAACATATTCCATCTCAATTTTTCATTCTTTTGGTATTTCTTCATTCACAATCAGTTGGCTGATGGGCTCTTCTACCACTGTCATCTTCAACCCTTTCTTTTCTAACTCCATTTGAATCAAATCTAGTTGCTCCCGAAGGTCTTCCACTTGATATTTCAATGTTATGTTTTTAGATTGTAAGTGCAATTTTATCCTTTTAATGTGTTTGACCTCTCCTCTTAGTGGCTGAGTCCATTTCAACAAATTTTTTGTATTGTCCAAAGTTTTTGAAACACTTGTGACTTTTTCTTCCCATATTTTCCTCATTTTCTCAAATTGAACCTTCTCAACTCTGTGTTTCTTTGCCTCTAGCTTTAAAACTAATATCTCTTTACCTGCTTCTTTCAACTGCTCTCTGAGGGTTCCTATTTCTGATTTTTCAATCATTTTCTCTTTGCCCTTTCTTTGCCTGATAACTAATTCCTCTTTTGCTGATGGAGACAAATATGTGATCCTTGTTGGCTAGGCAGCTTCATTGATTTTCTGAGTCTCTTTGATTTCCATGACCTTCCTTGCATGTCTATTCATTGACTTCCTTGGTTGAAATATGAAACTAGCGTCATCACCTGCAAAATCTAATTTTTTAGAAGTCTTACCTTTCTTCAGCTTTCTTCCTCCATCTTCAATTCCTTCAACTTGCACAATGGGTGACTCTTCAATATCAATTGCATGAAGGATATCCTCCAAATTTCCTTCAGCAAATGTTTGGCTTCTAGTGACTCTCTTGCTACCTTGTTTGTTGAATGTATGCTTATGTTTTTTAGGTGTTGCTTGAGGTGTGTCAGTCTCCTGCAAAGGTTTTGTTTCCATGTTCACTGGTTCTACAGGAGATGATCTATTTTATTTTTCAACTTCTTCTACCACAGCTAGTGATGAAGTGGTTATAGGTTTTGAGGCTTTATTAGGCGTGACCACATCAATTTCATAACCACTCATGAACAGAAAATAATTCCAATCTCTGTCTAACCTCCTCACTTCTTCTAACACTAACAACTTAATTAGACCATGATGTAAAAGAGATGTCTCATTTCCCTCTGTCTTGATTTGAAACTTCTCTGACATTTTCCCTAGACTTCTGTATAAATAGAAATGCAAGTCAAGTGACCTCTTACCTACGAAATGAAGAAGAAGTCTGAGATTATAGGAGTAGACCATGTGAAACCTTCCTTCATAGGTAAAGTACTTTTGAATGAACATCAACAACTTTGCATAATTCTCCTTCATGAAACTCCTAGGTATAGCATTTTTCAAATCAACTTCACTGTGTTCTTGCTTGATAAACTCTTTTCAATCCTGCATTGTGAATTTGATACCTTTAAACCACTGTTCACCACCTCTAGAAATTCCTGTAGCTGAGGATATGCTCTCTAGTGTCACTATAAGGTTCAAAATTCCAACCTTTGATGTTGTTCCTATGAAGCTAGTGGAAAAATCTTTTGAAACCTGTAAATGAAAACCCTGCAACCTCTGACAGAATTGCAAGAAACCAGTCCTTCTGAAAAACTCCATGGCAATAGGGTCTTCATTGAGTAATTTCATATCCATGGGCTCATACCCGTGAAAATGGCCACCCTTATTTGTTTTCTTTCTCGCAGCCATTGATGATTTATAGTCTTCACTGCCTCGCTTGATGATGACACCTGCAGAATTCAAACTTTGACAGCAACCTACTTGGCTTGATGAAGCAGCTCTCTAGGGATCGACTCACATGAAAATATTAACCACAATATGACAAAAGGATAATTGAGGTAAGGTTTAAATGTTTAACTAACAGCTCAAGCTTCAATCATGACACATACAAGCAAAAAGGGTAATGATGACATCAAACACAGTTATGTACATTTGAATTTTACCATAACAACCTTGAATGACCTCTACCTTTACTACTATAATCAGAAAATGACACCTCATACAACTCTAACAAGCCAGGTTAAAAAATGCATTTTCGTAGTGAAATTATTTAAGCTTATGACATATTCGATATGAAACTATTAGGCAGTTTCGTAGCGAAACTTATTATTTTCCTATGTAAAATACTACGAAAATTTGAAAACTGACAGATGTACCCTTTTGAGTTTGAATGCATGGGAAATTACAACTAACATGATATTTGATTGATTTGACTGAAATGACATAAATGGAGGTGATCATAAAACTTAGGATAGGCTTAAAAATGTAAAAAACTTCCTATACCACCTTGAAATGGCTTAGGAGACCTTATCCATTTGGTGAGTGACCTGTATGACCCTATCAAGAAATGTTTCACAACTTAATGAGTGATAACAGGCTACATCTCCTTGGTCGAGCTTCCATGGCTTGGGCATCTATATTATGCTCAAATTGTCAAATTGACATGTTGAAAATGCTCTTTTCTGCTTGTAACCTGCACCAATGAGTCCAGAATGGAAAAAAATGGTCATCGAGCCTCTTTCTGCACATGAATTGGTCGAAAACTCCAAAAGTTATGACCATTTACATTTTCCCCACTATTTCAGGCCCTAATTAGCTAACTGCAGCTAAACTGGAAGCCTCCACCAAATTTTGGGATCTGCTATATTAATCCATCATTAATTTTAAGTGGTAGTTTAATGTTAATTAAGCGCAATTTAGCATTAATCCCGTGTTTTAAACTAATCTGCATTTAAATATGGATTAGGCGCATTTAAGCAGGATTATAGTTAAATAAACATGGGTTAATGGTTTAAACTTCGCGTTAATGTTGGAGCCCCTACCGATGGTCTTGCATGGTGGTCTTATGGATTGGGGGTTGGCCCCCACATTCCCCCACCATATTCCATTTGAAACGTTAAATAGATGTGGCCTCCGTTGATTGCTAAGAACCAATTTGTAGGAAGGCTGATAAGGTGTGGCACTAGGAGTGGGGAAGGCGCAGGGTCAAATCGGATGCCTCCTCCCTAACTTAACCTAAAAATTTTACACCGCCCTTCACCCTCGGGGGGGCATGTGGCGACCCCAGGCTGCACCACGTGTCGTCACCCAGTTGGCCCGAAATGAACCCATAAAATTTCACTACGTCACCCATATTTCAACCAATACCATGTTTCCACTTGGGAGCTCACCATTCGCTAGAGAGAATGCCAAAAAAATGACCCTACACAGTTATCATGCCACGTCAGCAATACGGACTGCTAACTCGGCATCTGTCTGTCATTTTTTTTTAAATTTGCCTCTTTAGCAAATCGAACAAAAATCATTTCTAGGAGCATACAGAGACCATTTTTTTGTGAAACGAAGTGCGTCAGATTCAAAACGATGAGCACTACACAGTCATTCAGGTTCTGAGCCATTCAGAGAACTTTTATTTTTTATTTTAAAATTGATCTCTTGATCCTTCCTCCCCATGTGAGGCTTTTGGACCCAAAAAGATCATATTCAGTTGTTGAACAGGTGGAGGTACAATTCCCCCACCGTCCCAATTTCAATCCATTTGGCCTTTGAAGGTGTTAGCCATCCATAATTTTGACATATTCAAAGATGGCTAAAACAGGTCTTTAGTCTTCAAGAAAAAAATTTGAAGCAAATATGTGAGTTCTTGAAGTCTACAGTGTTCAATATTCTTCATAAGACCCATCTCATTGATGTCTTCACTCAAAATCCTCAAAGAAGCCATGTTGTCTTAGAGAAAAACTATTTTTCATGGCCTCATCTCCATCATTTCATTCCTCCATTTCATCTTCACAATTCCCTCCATATCACTCATTTTTTCCCCTTTTCTTATCCTTCATTTCTTCTGAATAATCCCTTTATTTTCCTTTAATTTCCATTAAAAGGCTATCAAAACCCATCTATACCATTTATTTTTCTTTTACTTGGTCTAATTTGGCCTTTTTAACTCTACCGAAACCTTTAAAAGGCCACGTAAAACCTTCATTTTGGCCTCAAAGTGCTCATTTTATCACATAGGCCTTAAGCGCCTTTCACTTAAGCCCCTAGCCCTTCATTCTTCATAAGACCGAGGCCCGAGACCATCAGCTAAAGTCTTAAGCCACCATCGACCATCGCACTTCGGTGTTTCTCGTTTCCACTTTCCCAAACCTCCGCCGATGGATTCGCAACCGTCGATCTCTCTTAGATCGGACGGTCCGCACTCCATCGCAAACTGCAAAGGGTCACTTCCACCTTCCCTTTTGCTGCTGATGTTCATCCCCCGCCAATGGAATCCTAACCGTTGATCTCTCCCAGATCGGACGGCGTTGATTCACTTCAGGGGCACCTGACCAAAGTGACCCATACTTCTCAGTCCCCCCGCACCCTCGATCTCCACCGTCGATCTTCTATTGATCTAACAGTCATCGGACTTCTCTACTGCCCATTTCCATTTTCCCAAACTCTTTCATTCGTTTTCCCCAAACACATCTAGATCGTTGATCTCGCGGATCCAAGGGCCTCCACTGATCCCCAGTTCCAAACCCCGCCCGATAGATATTTCACTAGCCGACAAAGTAGATGACGTCACTGCCGGTCCCACCTGACCGCACATCTTTCCCGTCGCGTTAACCCTCCGCCGTAGATCTGGATCCCCTAGATCGAACGGCCTGCATTCATCTTCGCGCTCATTTCTCCGTAGAGGTTTAACACCTCGTTTCAACGCGAAAAAAGTGATTTTGGGGGACACGCGTCACCCACCCACCTGTATCTCATCCGCCCATCCCTTTACCGCTTACCACCCAACTCTCATGCGAATACCACCCTGGTTTTCCGTGAAACCGCCCATCATATCTCTTCGCCATATTTAAATTTAAACCCTGATTTTCGCCTCCTCCATGGTTTTACCTTCCATCGCTGCATTCGCACTTCCTCTGCAAACGCTCCTCCACCTCCGCCGAGCCCTCTGAAGTAGTTAAAACCAAAAATGAAGGATTTCATATAACATATTGGTTGTTTTGTGCAGGTTTCATGGTGTTTAAAGGTTTCAAGCTGTTCCATAGTCAATACAGAGGCTAAGAGCCGAGGATGACGATCCTCCATGGCACTAAAAGCAGAAAAGGGACCAAGCAAGGTTAAAAAATCATGTCTTAACCAATGGATCATGACCTTCGGCCAACAATCAAGCCCTCCGGCGCCGTGTAGCCACCTGTCAACACCAGCAAAATTTAAATCAAGAAGAAACCGTGAAGACCATGAAGAGTATCAGGAGATAAAATAAAGGATTTAACATGAAAGCCTGAAGATCAAAACGCTTAATCCACAGTCAAAGGATAAAAATACAGTTAAAGCCAAAACAATGTTTGAAATGACGAAGATGGACAGATCAGTGAAGGGAAGCCTTAACTGCTATAACATCAAGGCTGTCTACTCCTCCAAGGACCAAAATCTCCCCTTTGGCCTACTTTGCACTCCAAGACACCATGACATTCATTTTGACGACAGAACCTCTTTAAAACTGTCAGAGCAGTTACTTCACAGTCATGGGAGGCCTCAAAAATGAAATATGACAGTTACTTGTCTCAAAGGTCAAACAGAGTACTTTGGCCAGAGATATCTTCAAAGGACAGGCCTCAGAGTTACTATCAGCCTGCTAATTGGCTTCAAAGTCAACTAAAAGCAGCTAAAGTGGTACAAACAGTTATTGCTATGATTATTAAGCACAATGGGCATTCGAATACCTCTCCCCCTCTATCTTAACTGATATTTATGATCTTTCCTTCAACACTCTTCCTCTTTCACCTATATGTATTCAAAGAAAACTCATTGTAAAGGGTTGGAAAATTGTTAATTGTCGAACTGTTATTGAGTAAGAGTAGCTGAGTAGTTGTAATATAGTAGGCTAGGAAGAGAATTATTGGATTGTAGAAAGCCATTGGACTCGAGTTTGTAACTGGTCTTGGACATCAAATAGACAAGCAGATTCACTGGATCCTGATCTAAATCATTGGTGATGTTTTTCCTTATTGTCACTATTGTTTCTTATGTTTTTCACTTTGTTCATATTCTCTGATAAAGAGTAGGAAATATAGATTAGGATTTACTTCTAAAGTACCCTAATTCTGACTGATAAGCTTTATATTTATGTTTTCTTCTAAATGTGTGTTTGAGAATGAATCAATAGAGTATAACCAGTCAAGGAATGTTGGTGAGCCCATGTCTTGCAGTGTATAACTTGAGATTCTGTTCTTGAATGTTCTTGAAAGGTTTGCTAAGTAGAGTTGAACTAGGGAATTCTATGGTTAGCCATGTCCTCTAGTTCCTTCTCCAATAGCTAGCTTTGAAAATTTCCCTTGAGTTTATGCTGAAAGCAGGATAGGTTCAAAGTCATTACTTGATCTTAGGCTACTTTCTATGTTTATCTTAAATGTTTTCTACTTTCTGAAGATAGTCAAGAGGATTACTGGATTGTTGTCTTAGAAGTTGGCTTTAGTAGGAGTATTGACCAAAGAAGTCTATGGTTTGACCTGTCCTTTGGCCTGCTTAAAAACAGTCACTTTAAAAAAGGCCTTTCTTGTGTAGTGAAGTTAGTTTTCTTAACCGAATATAACTTTGCTTCTTTCCCAACATTTCTTAATGTTTCATACCACAAACTCAACCTAAAAATATCTTTTGATATAGATGACTTGCCCTATGGAAACCCTTGAATAGTTGTTGTGCAAGTAAACCCTTTTATGACTCCATAGCCCAATGGATTGACAATTTTTCTTAACCTATCTTCCCATGCTGAAATATCCTTCAATTTATTCCCTCCTTCACACTTCACATGACCTATTGAAAATGCAGCAAGATGATGGAGCTTAGTGAAATGAAGTCGCCTTCATTAAGTGGGCCCGCAGGCAAATTCTGGCGCAAAATCTATTTTTAGACATATGGAGCATGGTTCGGGGATTCCAGTTTGAGATTCTTGAAGTATGTGTCATGTTGGTAAAAATAGATGAGACTCTATTTTTGAGGTCAAAGAGGTCGAAGTCTATTTTTAGACTGCCTCTCCTTAAAACAGGGAAGCCAAATATTATTTACCCTTAATAATATTTAGACTATAAACAGCAGTTTACTCTCTTGGAGCACTTCAGTTCGAGCTACAGAAGTGGCTCATGCATCTGACAGAGGAATCACGTGGTTCCCAAGGGTTTGATGGCATCATGCATGGTTGACTTCAGTTGGACTTCAGTGGCAGAAGTTTGGAGGAGTTAATGAGACAGAGAGTGGAGTTGTGTTCTGTTTATTTTAGTTGAACTAGTTGAGATTAGTTTAACTAGCTAATCAATTAGTTATGAGTGGAGTGAATTAAATATTATTTAATTCATTAATTAGTAACTCATTATTCAACTCAAGCACACATCAGTTCACTACAGTGCATGATCAGTTCAGTGGAGACCAGTGAAAGAGGTAGATGAAAGGGTGGAGTTAGCTATCAGTTGTGACTATACTGTTGATATTTGCAACACACAGATAGGTGGAGTAAGCCCATGAGGATTGCGCAGTTCAGGCTGGTGGTTTATCTATATAAAGAGGCCATCCCATAGCATTGAAACACACAATAGAGGCAAGGCAATTGGCGGTGAGTTTTGAACCAGTAACCTGTTCAAAACTGAGCTAGATTGTGAGTAACTGTATGAGAAAGTACTGAGTACTTGTGAGGAGTATTGTACCGAGTTTGTTACTTGATTTCTCCATTATAATATACACAATAGCTGCGGGGTTTTCAGCTATAAGCTTTCCCCATACATACTGTGTTAATGTGTATGATGATTTGATGTGTTATCGCTTGATTTTATTTCCGCATGTGTGATGATCTGAGTTGAGTTGAGTGGAAGAGATTATGTGTTGTGTATGAATTTCAAATAGTATGTGACCAGGATAGTCTCGGTGGATAATTATTTATTATTCAGCAAATTTCTACATGGTATCGGAGCTATTGAAGTTCAGATTGATCATCACAGTGATTACAAACTTATTTCGGTAGACAGAGTCTGCATGCGGGCCAGGTAGCCTACGGATTCATCTTTCTTCGGAAAGTGAAAGGTATGGTAAACGCCCCTTGCAGTCGATCTCTATGCTAGAAATAATTTGTTCTCACGATCTAGAGCGGTTGAGCTTTGAGGTGGAATTCGAAGTTTTGCAGCAGTTTTGTTTTCTTGGTGCCAGTGTTGAAAATGTCTTTCAATGGTTTGCGACTCGAATATGCTCTTGAAGGAAGTTCGAATTATGTTGCATGGAAGGATCGCATGGAGGCAGTATTAGAAGATAATGGTCTGAAGGAGTTCGTAGATACGGATGTCCAAAAGCCCACTGATCCTGCTGAAGTCGAAGTATGGAAAAAGAAGATGGCGAAATGTCGAAGGATCCTGTTGGAGGGCGTCAAGGATCATATTGTATCCAGCCTGCATGGAAAGGCTTCTCCATTTCTAATGTGGAAAGATTTGACGGATCTATTCCAGAGTAAGAGTGACCAAAGGAAGTTGGTGCTCAAAGATAAGCTCGGGAACATCAAAATGGAGAAAGGCGACAGTATCGCCAAATACCTCACGAAGTTCACTCAGTGCAGAGATGAGCTGGGAAGTGTGGGGGTGACTGTTGAAGACGAGGACATGGTCGACCTGGCTCTCCTTGGTCTTCCAAAGGCTTGGCACTCATATCAAGATAATGTCAATGGTCGGGAGAAGCTGCCGGGATGGGAGCGCCTTTGGGCGGATCTCATGCAGGAGGAGATAAGGAGGACTACTCGAGATGGATCTTCATCAAAGGGAGCTGATGAAGAAAACTGCGCTTTGGTGTCCAAAGCAAAGAAGGGGAAGGGTAAGAAAACCTCTCATTATGGTGCTAAGGGCAAGAAGCAGGATATGGCGAAAGTGAAGTGTTTTCACTGCCATGATCACAGACATTATGCTACCAATTGTCCAAAGAAGAAGAAGAACAAGCAAGCAGGAAGATCTGCAGATGGAGAAGCTTTGGCTTCACAGTTCGAGCTTGACTTTTCACTGATCGCATGCTTGGTTTCAAGTGTGTTGGGATTGGTATGGTTCTTGGACAGCGGTGCGTCATTTCATATGACGGGAGATCGGGAGTTGTTCTCAGATCTGGAGGACAAATATTTGGGTGTGCACATCGAGATGGGCGATGATGGTAGATACAGTGCGACTGGTATCGGTACCATATCCTTTCAGAGGGAGTCTGGTAAACCCTTTGTATTGAAGGATGTCATGCATGTACCTGGATTGAAGAAGAACTTGATCTCTATAGCGATGTTGGAGGATAAGGGGTATGATGTGGTCTTCAGCGAAGGAAAAGCCTTCCTGCGCAGTAAGACTACCGGAGAGACCCGGAAGATAGGGGTTCGAACCAAGAACCTTTATCAGTTGCAGGTAGATGGCTGCGCAGCTATGGCATGCAAAGCGGGAGAAGTGGTGAGCCGGGATGATGAGGGCGAACTGTGGCACAGGAGATTGGGCCACCTTCACCATGGAACTTTCAAGATTCTGCAGCAGATTTCTATTGGGCTTCCTAAGGGCACCCTTGCGCAGTCAGATCAGTGCAAGGGATGTACTTTAGGGAAGCATGTGAAAGCCACCTTTCACGAGAAGGATAGTCGCGCCACGACGATCCTTGAGAGAGTTCACACTGACGTGTGTGGTCCTTTCTCAGTTGCTTCGACAGCAAAGCACAGGTATTATGTGATCTTTGTTGATGATTTCTCTCAAAAGTGCTGGATCTTCTTCATGCAGAAGAAGAGTGATACATTCGCGAAGTTCTGTGAGTTTAAAGCACTGGTCGAGAAGGAGTCGGGGAAGAAGGTGATTGCTTTAAGGAGTGATAACGGTGGTGAATTCATCTCGGCTGAATTCAAGGAGTTCTGCAGCGCAGAAGGGATTCGGAGAGAGCTCATCGCACCCCATAACCCACAGCATAACGGGGTGGCTGAGCGGAAGAACAGAACGATCGTGGGTGCTGCATGGGCGATGTTGCATGATCAGGGCCTACCCCTTCACTTGTGGGCTGAGGCATGCAATACAGCAGTATATGTGCAGAACCGTTGTCCTCACAAGGTTCTTGGCATGAGTACACCGGAGGAGGCTTATTCTGGCAAGAGGCCTGATATTTTCCATTTGCGGATTTTTGGTTCTCCTGTCTACATGCATGTGATGAAGGATGCGAGAAGGAAGCTGGATCCAACTGCTGAGGTTGGAATATTTGTGGGGTACATTGATACACCTCACAACTACCGGGTGTATTTGTCAGACAGTCGAAAGACTGTTGTGCGACGGGATATAAAATTTCAGGAGGAGAAAGCCATGCAGTGTTCGCTTGAGAGGGAGCTACACTTGCATGCAGATGAGGAGCTGTTAGTTCCTAAGGAGGAGCTTCCAAATGTGGATCAGCCACAAGAGGAGGTTCAGGAGGTGGAAGAAACCACCCAGGCAGCGCCAACCATCAGAGGGCGCATGCGCACTACAGAAGCTGAGCGACTGGCTCGGGATGCAGAGAAGGTTGTAGGACCACCTACAGCACAGCGCAGACAGAGATAGTCACCGGATCGGTACACTGGATACATGGTGTTAAGGTCCCGTGATTTGGCCAATTGGTGAGCCAAATGATGATGTAACATCAAACCAAGCTTTGGAGCCCAAGGACCTAGCCTTCCCGGACTCAGAGAGGGCTCTCTCTATTATATATAAAAGATATCGGTGTGTTTGCTTATGGTGTTCTGATATTAGGCTAGTTATGAAGTGAGTTTTTTTATTTTTGGTTTTTTAAGTTTGTGAGGGATAAAACTGATCAAAGATATAAAATGGGTAACAAGAAGTTAGATCAACTGGGCTATGGGGTCAAAAAGGTCAAGGAAGCTATGAGATGATGATGCAAGGCTGTTGTAGGGCCGATTTGATTCAAGGTAGAAAGGATCTTTGGGCAAAATGGAGTAAATGGACATCAAGTTTGTGAATAACAAAGAGTTTCAAGCATCACTGGTTTAATAGATAACATAAACATGGTAAAGAAAAACCTTAATCATGCAACATGTAACTATAAACTAATCAACACATCGAAACAAACATTCCAGCCATGCATAGAAGTATAAGACCCTCTAACTTTGGGAAATGGCTATCAGACTTTTGGGAAAACACTTAAGATGGACTAACAACTCAAAATACTATGTCGAAACGCCTAAACACAGTCTTTAAGTTATTGGGCACTTTGACAAACAAGCTTTCATAGTTTTAGGCAAAGGGCTAGATCGGGACTAGGCCTCCTTGGTTCAACAAGATGATAAGCTAATCAGTCAAAGAGATAGTTTTATGGACAGAACTATGGACAATCATAGGTAGGCAGGGCACACCATACATCCTACTCAACATACATAGAACTTATAAATAAAACTAGCAACAATATCCTTAAGTTACTAAAGAGCAGTTAAGAATTCTTTAGTATAACTAAGGAAGAAGAAAACATAAAGCTATGAAGATTCAGGAATTTTGAGGTGCCTCCATGGGCATATCTCAAAATTAATCTCTACTGATCTATAGCAGCAAGAAGCATGTATCATGAATGAAAACTAGAAGACGACAACAAAGCAAGAAACACTATACCATTCTACCATGTCATGGAATCCATCACCAATCCTTCATCATTCATCAAAAGCATCCAAGAGGCAGTCCAAAAATCATAACACAAATATGTTCTTCAAAGCTCATATGACCAATATATTGATTCTTCTCTCAAGTTCAGCCTCTGTTTTACAATGAAGCCTTGTGGAATAAATAGGCTTGAGTGAGGAAAACCTCATGGAGCAACTAGCTATCCCATTGGCCTAATCAAAATATCTAAACTTGTCCTTGAGGCTTTGCAAAGCCCAAGGCACAAAATATCTCATAAAATATCTAAAAAAATGCTAAAAATGGAAATTATATTGACTTTGCATCATTTTCCAAGTGCAAAAATAGCTAAACGCACATTTGGAAAAAGCAGATTTTTGAGGTTCAAAAATTGCAAAAATACTTCAAATTTATATCAGAAAAAGGTCCCCTGACTTGCTGGAGACAATTGGCAGCCTTCCTGGTGTTGAAACGAGGCTCATGATGGCTCATTGGAAATATTTTTGTGTCTACTTTCCGGCGCAACTGAAATCACCTCAATCTGATGCCTAGAAGTCCTCCAAATCTGTACATGTGTGTAAAAAGCCAGGAAATAGCAGACTGCTGATATGACGGGCAGAATGTGCAAAAAGTGAGCATTTTTCGCCGTTTTGAGGGGGCGAATGATCTCCAAATGCTCTGAAAATCGCTGAGGACCTGATCATGAAAATATGGCATCAACTGGTATCATCCTCATCCCTTGGCAAATCCTCAAACTGAAATGGCGAAATTATGAGTTTTCGACCAAAAACCCAAAAAATGCCAAAAAACAAAAAGTTGTCGAAATGGGCCCAAAATTGGCACGCATGACCCTCAAGGGTCCCTAGCAACATGCTCTGAAGCTGAGGCCAAAATATCAAGTGCTGATGTGCTTTTCTCCTCTTTCCGTGCCGGGCGCTTCCCCTTTGCTTTCTTCCATTTCTCTTGGGTTGCCTTTAGTTTGCGCCAGGCAAACTGATTCAACTTCTGAAAGTGATGTGTCCTCTTTCTTTGTAGCTCTAGATCTCTGTTCGCCCTTTCGAGCTTCATCTCCAAGTGTTTTTTGTCTCTTTCAAGCCATGCCTCTTTGTTTTCTTCAATTTCCTGCTCAAGGAGTGCAGTGAGAGGAAAGGCTTGGAGATGGGCTTGTTCTTCTTCTTTCTACTTTTCCAAGGCTCTTTTAAGCCCTATGGTCCTAGGCCTCTTCCGCCTAGGCTGGTCTCCCTCTTCTTCCTCATCAAACTCACCAATGAGTTCTTCTATCCTTGCTTGCGCCTTAGCTGCCTCATTCTTATATTTGATCGCCCGTGCTTCATGAACAACTGTGTGAACATTCATCTGTTTGTTTTGGATCTCCAAGAAGTGGTTGAAGTTCCTTGCCCTTTGAAGATCCTCCTCTAATGCCTCAATTTGCCCCTCTTTATGGATTAGGAGGTTTTCAAGAAGGCGGGCCTCATTATCGCTGTCATCGCTTTGAATTGGGATGACAGCTAATGCACCTCCATGCTTTGTACTTTATCCAACCTTGATTTTCCCTTTGAAGGCCAATCTTGCACTTTTCCTCCTTGGCATGCTAGTAGGTGTCCTTTTGGGCGATTTTATTTTGCTAGGAAAAACCTTTGTCATTTTTGGAGTGGCAGCCTTAGGCCCTTTCTTGCTTGTTGTGCTAGGTTTTGTTCTTTTGGGAGGAGGAGACACAACTGCTTTACACTTGACATCTTCTTGAAACTGCTGCTCTCCTTGAGGCTGCTGGATGTCTTCTTCTTGCTGTTCACTTTTCTGCTCTTGTTCGCCAACCTCAATTTGTTGTTCTGCTTCAATGCCTTGTTCAATTTGTGTTTCAACTTGCTGCCCTTTTTCATCAAAATCAAGCTGCTGCTGTGCTTGGATTTCTTGCTCATTTTGTGGCTCAAGATGTGGCTCAATTTCCTGCCCAAACTGCTATTCCTGTCCTTCCATATCAAGCTGCTATTCTTCCTCTTGTACCTGATGTTCATCATCTTCTGTTTGCTGCTGACCTTCACCACTGTCCTGCTACTGTTCCTCATCTTCTGTTTGCTGCTGTTCATCCCTTTCCTCTTACTGCTGTTCATCCTTTTCCTCTTGCTCATGACCTTTCTCTTTTTGCTGTCTACTTCCCTCTCCTTCTTCCTGCTGTCTTGGCTGTCCTGTAGTCATTTTGAGCCTTCTAGGAGTAGGCCTGCTAGACAAAGGTACCGGGCGATGGATAGGCTGAGTGGGAGACACATGGACAGGAGGAACAGTAGAGAAATCTGGGTGACTGATGAATACATCCCATGGAACTTCCTTCTTTTCTAGCTGATGTAGGATGATAATTTTGATCAGAGAATGATGGAAAAGGGAAGGTATTTGCAGAGGTGGGGCCTTCTTCTGGACTGTGGATGCCATCTTCTCGATGCTCTTGAATAAAAAGTAAGGGAGATTTAGTTGCCTGTTTCTAGTGAAATGCATCAATAGGCGGACATGGTAGGCATAAACTCGATCAAACCTCCCCTCACAAGTAAAATATTTCATTATGACTTTCATAAGAGGAGCATAGTTATCAAGAAGATAAGAAAAAGGGAAAATAGCAGTGAAAGCATCTCTATGCTCAGGCTTGATGAAAGGCTTGTAATCTTCTAAGTCAAGATGTGCCTGTTTGAACCATTTTTCGCCATGATATGGAATCTTGGTGGCCTTGGACACTGATCTTGGAGATATATTGAAATCAAGACCTGCCACTTGGAAATGTTTTTCTTTGAATCTCAGGGTGCATAGGTGTGTCAATGGCGAGAAGCTTTTGACTTCCTGTATCTTCTGGCAGAAATCTAGACAGCCTACTTCATGGAAGTTAAAAATGATGGATGGATGAGCATTAACCTCCTCTGTAGATATTGGCTCATATCTTTTATGTGGGCCACTTCTGCTATCTTGCCTTGGAGGAATTTTTACCTAAATGTGCTTTTGAAGAAACCAACTGCCTCACTGTGTGTAACTGCCTTCTTGGAGCCAAAATGTGTCAATTCACTGTCTTGACAGAGAAATAATGTAATTTGGATGATTGCAACAAGTTTCCTTACAATACAAAGAACCCTTGCTCTTTCAGAAAAAGGCCTGTCCACTTTTAAAGTATCTCTGTCAGTAGATTTCTCAATAAGAGACCATACAGTGAAAAGGAGCCAACTGTTAGGTGAATTTTCTGTTCAAAGTGTCAAGAAATCACCTTGTTCTGGTGAGGTTTAGAGATCAACAATACATCTGTATCTTTGTCCCAAGGTAGACCTTCCAATCATTACAAAACCTGCCTTTCCTATTGTGCTAATGAATCAACAGACTTATGGCTTATGCAATCAAACCTCAGTGTGAGTATATAATCAAATTCATAGTTAGAGAACAGAGGTGACAGAGTTAAACAAGATATAAAGTTTCAACAGAGGCTGTAGCAGCTTATTCCTTTCAAAATAATCAGTGGCCCCTTATCAATGTAACCCTTGCCTTTGCAGAAAAAACCTCTACTCTATATGAACATACACTTATCAATAAGCTCGAAAAGTAAAAGACAGTTAAGCAACAAACACAGTGAACTCTGTCTTTTTTGTGAGAAGTGTGAGCAACTTTTCCCCTGTAGCTTTCAACCTATAAACTGCTCTTTGAAAAAAACCCTTTTTTTCTGATTACACTTCACTGTCTTCTATAGGTATGTCACTTCATCAAACAGAATCATACACATACAAAGTTAAACCCCAGTGTGAGCATACATCCAGACTCACTGTTATGGAACAAGGTGACAGAATTTTGAAGAATGCTTTACAAGTTTAACCAAGCCTGTAAGAGTTTATCTCTTTCCCACAAGCAAAACTCCTGTTTCAATATGGAAATCCTGCCCTTTGTAGAAAAACCTCTACCCCATCTGAATATCAACTTGTCAAAGTAAGCTTGAAGAAAAAAAAAGTCAAGTGGCAAATTCAGGAAAAAACTGCCCCTTCTGTGGTCTATAGGGTTAACTTTTTCCCTTTGATGCTTTGAAGGTATAGGATCCCTGGTCCTTTGATTAATGAAAGTGAAATCACACAGCTCCTAATTCAGCACAATTTCTTTCCTGTAGGTGCCTTAAATGACACATCCAACTTTTTACCACAGTTTTACACCTCGAATCCCCACACAGCAAAAAACACTGTTTTTTCAGATGTATTGACAAAGTTGGAAAGCTTTGTATGTTATGGTATGAAAAATTGTAGCAGTTCAACACACTGTTTTCTTTACATGCACTTCTAGCAGTGTATTTACCATTCAAGCACAGCTTCAACCCATGGATATTTTCACAGCAAAACCAGTTGACAGATATGGTGATGTAGCAAGATAACCGAGGATAAGCCCTCTTTTGATTTGACCTTAACCCTGATAGGCAGCTTCTCAAAATATATGATGATAATCAGACTAGGTCAAACTCAACAATTTTGTTCTATCCCTTTCATTCTTTGCATTTATTTGAACCATATACCCTAATTGTATATGGATAGTTTCAACTTTGCTTCACCACGGTAGTGACGGTGTTTTGATGATCTTTTTAATAAAAATATGGCTCACAGGTGTTAGATATTTCACCAGTTTAATCAGGAAAAAACTATTTTGCTCTCACACCACAGCTTGAAAACAGGGCTTTTAACCTTCATATCACTTAGCACTTTATTTTAAAAAACTGAGAAGGTATATGGAAATACCTTGAGAATATGATGAAGAACCTTATTGATGCGTTTTAGGCTATATCCAGAGGTGTTTGAATAGCTTAAGAAGGTCATAAAGACGCGTGACGTGCTGGGCTTTCAGAGTGCCGCGCCAAAAAACTGTCGGGCGGCTCTATCGGGTCGGCCGGGCACCGTGTACAGGCGCGTCGCGCACATGTACAGGCGCGTCGTGCGGCAGTTGAGCGCCCGTGCAAGTTGGCTCCTGGGCGCGTCGCGCAATTTTCCAGGCGCGTCACGCAGTGAAAAACGGTGCAAAATCCTGCAAATCGACCCGAAACTTCTTTGTTTCGATGTTGAGGGTAACACAAAGTCTTTTCTCAATACTCTTGCTCAGATATTTCATAAATGACGTTAGTCAATGCACCTCACCCTTTTGAAACAACAAAAAACCCAACGGTTATTTTGTTGGCTGAAATGAAAGGGGTGTTTGTTTTCAAACCAAAACCTTTAATCGTTGCCTTCGGACTTCAACATTTTCTTTGGTTCATAATGAAGCTCGGACTCCGAAATAGTGTAGGCAACAGAGGCTTTCATGTTTTTAAACCAAGTCAATATGAACCACTTTTATAACATTAATGATTTGACAAAAGTGTTTTTTTCTGCTATCATTGTCCCTTTGGTGACCATCTAACACAGCAATTCCAATTTTGAGTGATAACTTAATAACCTTCAGACCATCTCTGCCACTGTGTTAATAATGCTGGTGATATTCATTATGTAAAGTAACCCCACTTTAGCACTGTCAAGAAAATACTGAAGACTATTTTTCTATTTGAAAGAAAAAGGTTTATCTTTCACCTTGCTTTGACAGTTTCTGTCTTCACTTGCTTTCTCAACTTCTTTCTCACTGCAGGTACCCACATTTTCTAACATTATTTTGATTTAGTCATGGCTCTGTGATTTAAGAAAAGGAGTAGCTCTTTCAAAATACTTTCTTTCTTGGGACATATCATTTATATCTCTTGTCTTTTTGAATAATGAGAAAGTTGTATTTGTTTCAAAACTCCCAAACTACGACGAGTATGTCAAATGACTTTCTTGCCTATTATGAACAATGGTCACAACTTGGCAAGGCCTCTTTCTGATGTCTTTTTGGGAACTAATCTTGAATTGCCTCCCATCATTTTTGATGTATATCTGAAAGGAGAAATTTATGAACCAGGAGGAACAGGTCCCTTTGAAACATAGTTATCATTTCCTTTGACCAGTGCATTGATCTTTTTTTGTTACAGAATCATTCCAAGGTTCAAATCTGTCCACTGCTTGACACTTTTGGTGATATTTTTAACAAGGAAAAAACCACTCAAGACTGTCGAAGAGCATTGAAAGTTGTTTTGTCTTTTTAAAAGGAGGTGGTCTGTCTTCTCCCAACTTGGTTGATAGTTTCTATTTCCAGGTGATTCATAAGCTCCTCCTTTGATTGTAAGTGCCATATTTTAGTTGCATCCATTCATACTATCTTTCTCTGTTTACTTGAAAGGAACTCTTTTAGACTTCTTGGAATGTGACGGTGAGGTGTTGTTTGACCCCTTCTCCTAAGGAAACTGCCCCTTTTTGTATCAATGGCATGCATATTCAAATTGTCTCCTGTCCACTATGATGTATAGTTTGAAAGACATTTCCCTATGAGTAGGAAAACCAATACCTTTTGAAACATAAACACCATCTGTTACCTGTGTAATGACTTTTGCTTTCCTCCTTTGTCTCTTTCCACTGCATCTTTTGACCAATCAGTCTTTAAAAACAGTCAATGCCTTGGCCATCTGCTCATGAATGAAGGAGGCCCTTCACTTGGCAAAGTATCTGAAGATTGTTTGATAAGCTTGCCTGACAAGGGTTTTTCTTGGATATGATGGTAAGCAAACAAACTTGAAAACATTAATACTTTTACCTCTGCCTGCAATCACTACTGTGCTTCAGAAAAACCCTAGTCAAGGTGTCATTGTCTCACTGCACTGCTCTTTGCTGAGGGGAACTGAAATGTCACCATTTTCCTTGGTCAACTTATGACAAATTATTTGAAAGATAATCTCTGTGAGTAGGGAGGTTAGCACCCTTTGAAAAACAACCACCTTTTCTTCTGCCTGTGTAATGACATGATTTGTCAACATTTCTTCAATTTGGTCTTGTTGAAACAACAGGCTGCTTATGATTAGAATTGTTTTCACTAATGATGTGTCTCTCTAAGGTTTTAACAATTCATATGATTTGAAAACTTCAAATGACTTCCTTTACAAGACCAAAACTCTGTTTTCCCTTTAACTTGCATACTTCAGACTCTAGCCCTATTATGATCATCACTTACACTCAGAAAACCTAGAGTCACTGTTTCACTGTTCAGTAAAAAGAAAACCTGGGCTTTTGCAATCCTTAAAGTCAATATTGGCGAGCGCCCTCTGCTTGTAGATGAAGGAGGCGCCCTAACCCTCTGCTTGTAAATGAAGGAGGTTCTTGGCCATGACAAATTACCAGTTTGCTGTGACAGTGGTGTCTTTCTCTTACTGTGATTTTCATGCTGAAAGGAAGCTGCAAGGTCTTGATGAGTGACTCTCTATCTTGCAGATATATCTCAGGCTCATGTTTACATTGAGAAGCAGTTGTTCTTCTAAATGTAGATTCAAGAAATTTCTTCTGAGATGATGTTATATTTCCTGTCTTTGTAGAGTCCATAAAACACTGTGAAACACCTAATAATCAGCTTGAGACTGTGGTCTATGCAGTGCTGAGACTTAGGGGTGTGTAAGTGGCGTGACTTAGGGCTGTAATCAATTTCATTTGCAGAGTGGGAGGTCTGTCATGAATGGTCTGTATCAGATGGAGGTTTTTGGCTTTTTGATGTTTGCCAAAGGTAAAATGCCTTAAAGCGCCACTTCCTAACTTAGGGGAGGCTTTTGAAACAGACTTGGATTTGCCTTTTAAAGCTGATGGGCAGACCAGTAGGGCTGAAGCTAGATAGGATAGTGATAATGAGTTTTGACTTTGACATGGGCGGACTGAAAAGTAGGAGGGCGAAAAAAGTTTTATGAGGGTTTTCTAGATGACAAATTGACATATGGAGATCAGCTTCTAGAAAACTCAGCTATGGATCTAGTCATCACTAACAAGTGAAAAATATTGATGACTAATAGTGGCTCCATTTGGGGAGGGCAGCTCCTCGTCAGGAGGTGTCCAGAATTCAGATTTTTTGGCTTATGAAGACCAGTGCCTTATCCATTGGCGCAAAATTTACCCTTCTCTTGATGTTATTTCTGAAAAATGACAGCATGGTTAACATCAATGATACTTCTACCTACCCCACTATCTTTCCTAACATTTTTTCTTCTCTTTGGTGCATTTGAACTAGCAGCCTTTTGACAATGTATATTTTTCTTTTTGCAAAATGAACCTATCTATTTCTACTCTTATATCTGCCGGGAGTTCAGATTAAATTGATGAACTCCTTCATTACTCTACCTATGCTAGATCGACTGTCAAGATTAAGCAGTTTGACAGGATTTTGTTCTCTAATCTAAAACATGAAATTTAAAATGATCAAATCAGGATTAGGCAGTCTGATTTGTCATGCATTTGCGGCATAAAAGACAAGCTGCACACAAATGTTATTTTGCAACAAAGGAAAACTAGACAAGCGGGGTTAAGATGTACAATGTATTTTTCATCCCTCGCTTCTCTCTTTGGTTCTGTTTTAGGCATGTGGAACCAGAATCTCTCCCTAATCTAAGCTCTGTGATAAGTCAATCTTACACAATGTTGACTATATTTGCACTCACTAACTTATCAGCAAATAAATTTAAACATGCTCAGCTATGATTAGGCTAGATAGCTGAACAAGACATTGAAGTACTAGTAGTGGCATTTAGGCTTGCTCGCTTTCCGAAAGACTATTTTTTGGAACATGGGGCCTTTGTTCTATCTTCACTCGCCCTCTTTTCTATTTTTTACTGTTTTTGACTTTTCTTATCTTTTACTGTTTTTGACTTTTCTATTTTTCAATATTTCAGACAATGGTATGTACAATGAATGGAAAGTGTTTCAAACTCAGAAATGGAGCTCCTGACAAAAATAATGCTTTAATGTCCTGCCATTCACAGGACCCCCAAAAATTTCAGTCCCATCAGGTTCTTGCAAGAAGAAAGCATTGTTTCCACTGACTGAGCTGATGATGTAAGGCCCTTTCCATAAATTTTCAAACTTTCCATGTTTACCTTTGTCTTCTCTTCTAGAATCCCATTTTAAAACTTTATCTCCAATTTGAAAATCATTTTCCTTAGTTCTTCTGTCAAAAATCTATTTTATTTTATCTTGTGCTAACTGAGCCCTTTGGTAAACTTCTTCTCTGGTTTGTTGTAAATGGATAGTCTGATTTACCCTCCTTTGCATGTCATTTTCTTCTATTTGGACTTCTTGTAATAGTTTCATTACCGGAACCCCTAAATATGTTGGGAAAATGGCATCTATACCATAAAATAGCTAGTAAGGAGACATACCTATGGATTTCTTGGTGGTTAATCTATCAGCCCATAAGGCGTGTACTAGTTTCCCATGCCATGCTTTTTTATTTTGTTCAAGAAGTTTTTTGATAATGTTGACTAGGCTTTTGTTAGAAGACTCGGCTAAAACATTACCTTGAGGGTAATAGGCTGTGGAATGTCCTAATGAAATATGATACTTGTGACAGAAGTCTATCATTTTCTTGGAGGAGAAGGCAGCGGCGTTATCTGTAATGATCTTCCTGGGACAGCCAAATCTGGATAGGATATTGGTTTCTAGGAACGTGATGATGACTGAATCAGTGGCGTTCCGGGAAGGTATGGCTTCTATCCATTTGGTAAAGTAATCAGTGGTTGTGAGGATCCATTTATGTTGAGCGGATGAGGAGGGGTGAATTTCCCCAATGAAATCTAAACCCCATTGCTGGAAGGGTCCTTCAACTATAATGGGATGTAAGGGCAAAGGTAAAAGCTTTTTCTTGCCATCAAAAATTTGACATTTATGGCATGTCATAACTAGTTTGTGAGTATCGGGGAATAAGGTAGGCCAATAATAACCGGCTCTAAGGATTTTTTTTGCAGTGGTTTTCCAGTAGAGATGGCCCCCACATTCCCCTTCGTGCATTTCGTGCATAATTTTCTCTGCATCAGACTCAAGCAAACATTTAAGCAGCATACCAGTGGGATTTTTCCAATACAAAAAACCATCTAAAATGCAAAACTTTAAAGATTTTTGTTTAAGGAATCTTGCTTTTGTTTTTGATAAAGTCGGAGGAGCATTCAGATAAGTTAATACATAAAGAATATCTGCATACCAAGGTGAATCCAAAAATGTCTGATCAATAGGGGGGAGTGTGCACTCTTCCTGTTCTTCTAAGGCATCGACAAAATTTATATCTAAAGCTTGGAGGTTGGTTTCAGCCATTAGTCTTGCAAGTCCTTGTCCTTTAACTAGTTTGGTAGGCCGGATTTCTAAGTCATATTCTAGGATGATAGCGATCCATTTTCCCCTTTTACCATCGGGATCTTGGTTCAGAATGTCCTTGACGACAGTATTAGGGACAAAAGCTATGACATGAGAATGCAAGATGTAAACTCAGAAATATTTTAGTGCTTTTACCAATGCGAATGCCTGTTTTTCCATGATGTTATATTTCAAGGGAGCATCTCTCAGGGATTTGCTAAAAAAGGCAATGGGTTGCTCTTGCCAAGCTGCATTTTTTTGCAACAACACTGCAACTATTGTATGTTTTGAGGAAAATGAAAAAATGTAAAAATCTTTGGTGAAATCAGGGCTTATCAATACTGGTGTTTCAGTTAAGGCCCTTTTAATTAGTTCAAAAGATTTTTTGGCTTCTATAGTCCATTTAACCCTGACCTCCTTTCTTAACATATTTGTGATATCTTTCAGGAGTTCAGCAAGGTTTGGGATGAATCTTCTTAAGAAATTTATCTTTCCGATAAAGGACTGTAACTCCTTTATGTTTCTGGGGTGACTTATCTGTAAGATACCTTTGATTCTCTGGGGGTCTATTTTAATTCCTTCTTCCGAAATAATGTGACCTAGGAGTTTTCCTTCCTCTAGACCGAAAAGTGTTTTCTTGGGGTTTAGGGACAAACCATACTTCCTGCATTTGTTGAAGACCTTTCTTAAGTGTGCTAGGTGTTCTTCATCTGATTTAGAATATACTGTTATATCGTCGAGATATATGACTATGAAAACACCTATGTCTTCTGAGAAGGCTATGTCCATGGCTCTTTGAAATGTGGCGCCGACATTCATCAGTCCAAAAGGCATTTTAACGTACATAAAAGTGCCCCAAGGGGTGGTGAAAGCTGTCTTATGTTGATCGGTAGGATAAACCAATACTTGGTTATAACCAGAAAAACCATCAAGCAATGAGATTCTTTTAGCGCCTACTACCTTCTGAAGTATGTGGTCCATTTTGGGTAGAGGATAGTTATCTTTCAGACATGCCCTATTCAGGTTTCGGAAATCTATACAGAGTCTGATTTCACCAGTCTTTTTCCTAACTGATACTAGATTTGAGACCCACTCAGAGTATCGGAGAGACACGATTATCCCGGCATCATACATCTTTTTAATTTCCTTTTCAACCAATGGTAGTAATACTGGGTTTATCCTTCTTAAATTTTGTTTGAAAGGCTTTTGGTTTTCTTTGAGGGGAATTTTATGTTGGATGATGCTGGTGTCATATGACTTCAAATCTTGGTATCCCCATGCAAACACATCTTTAAATTCCTTAAACAGTTCGATGTATTTATGTTTTATGAGAGGCGGGAGGGTTTTGAACAGTTTAATGTTTTTGGGCTCTTATGGACTTCCTATGTTATATTCCTCTATGTCACTCTCTGTAGATTCCATTTTAGGCTTTTTGGCCACGTCATTAAAGTCAAGCAATTCTTCTAAAGGTGTGAGCCCTCTGGGTATGGTGTCATTTTCGCAGTGTAAGACTTCGAGTTCCCTTTGGTCAATGTCCTCTTCTATCTCCTTGTCATATGGATGGTCTACCAGGTTTAGATTGGTCCACAAAGGTGGATTTAGCTCTTGGTCTTGACTTTGTCTGGGTTTCCTTTTTTCGTCTCTTGAGTCTGTTTTGGTTATTTCAAACTCATTCCTAGATTGTAGGAAATCATCAATTTGATCATCGTCTTGGAATATTTTCCAATGGTCAAGATTATCTGGTACAGTAGGGCGATGTTTAACTTGAATGTCATATTGCTCACTTATACATGGTATTTGGCTATTGCTTGCAGCAAAGGCGAGCTCATTTTCCAGACTGTTTTGAATCCTAGGGATATAGGTGAGTTCATATTTTTCAAAAGTTTTAAGGATATCCAAAGCTGCATTCCTATATTCTCTCAGTCTTGGTTTCTTTGCCGAATATTCACCTTTGATTTGCCTGATTACAAGCTCTGAGTCTCCTTGGGCTGATATTCTCTTGGCGCCTAAGTATCTAAGCATGTGCAAACCGATGAGAAGGGCTTCATATCCCGCAATGTTATTAGTACATTGGAATTCTAATCTAAAAGAATGACCTTCTTTAGTATTGTGTATCCAGATGCCTACTCCTGAACCTGTCTTGCCACAAGAACCATCAAAGCTTATACTCCAAAGAGATTCCTTTTCATACATGATACTAAGCTGTTTTTCAAGTTTCTTGGGACTTTGGTCATCAATTTCTTCATTCAGTAATGGTTTGGACATGTCTTCATTTTCTTTTTTCAGCTTGTTTATATCACCTTCATTGTATAAGATAAAAGAATCTAAATTGGAATGAATGGAATAGATGGGGGTATTGTTTGGCCTATCTTTGTTGCTAACCATGTATTTCATGCGAGTCTCTCGGTATAACCTCTTTGTTTGGTTAAAAACCGGGATAGTAGCGAATGACATATCCATTTGAAGGCTACCTTGTATTTTGGCAGCCCATGCTCTTGATAGTAGCATTCCATACTGGGTGGGATATCGGCCACTACTACATCCATGACTAAGTTTTTGGCTGGTAGTTGTGTTAGGGCAAAATCTAGATTCTTTATCAGACCTAAACATTTGACCTGGCTCGAGTCGAAAGAATACATGTTTTTGTAAGGTTGAGTCACTTCCAGTCCTAGGTTTTCCATGACTACTTTAGGCATGAGGTTATGGGAAGCACCAGAATCTAACATGGCATTATGTAATATTTTGTCCCATATGTTTAAGCTTACATAGAAAGGAGAAATAGATCCTTCTTGGTATTCACCTTCTACTTTAGGGCTAAATAAGAGCTCGGGTTTGTCATCAGTTAAATTCAAGGTATCTGCCTTGCTCTCTAGATCAAGGACTTTGAAGATTTGAGATCTATATCTACCTACAGTTATTAGCTCTCTGAGAGGTATGGTAATTTTTATTTTGGAAATTTCCCCTTCGAAACTAAAAAGGAGTATGTAGTTTGGGCAGATTTGTTTCAGCTTTTTCAGACATAACTTTTTCTATGTTCTTAATTTGCTGACTTTGGCTTGGGATTTTGTTTGATACAGCAAACTCTGGGGTCTTTGTAGAGGTACTAGGATTATCCGAGCTAATACTTGTCTGAATGGCTTTGCCTTTGTTTGGGTCGATCTTTTTGGCCTCAACTTTGTTACTATTCATGGTTTTCTTTAGGATGTCATCTGAGGTCTGGGTACTGTCAGGGTTACTCTTTTTGGAATGGTTTTGGTTTTTTCTGCTTCTAAGATTATACTGCCGGTGAGCTTCTATTATGGCATTTTGAAACTCTATGCCAGGATCGTCGAGATCTTCATAGTTGGTCTCATCTTGATTAGGAGAACATAACTCTTGTTCTTTCACTGTGAGGTACACCTCGCTTTCATTATCAGACCCTACGAGATTTAAATGATGTTCATCAAGAGGTTCTGTATCCCTGTCATCCTCTTCCACATAGTTTTCATTCAATGGTGACCTAATCTGTTGGTCATTTTCCCTTGGTCTGTTTTGAGGCTGCTCCCTCCTAAAGTTTTGGTTCCGGTTTCTGTTTGGAGGGTTTGGCTGGTTGTCCCTAACAGGAGCCTTTTCATTTATCCTTTCCCACATTTTGGCCATGGTTTTGACTAAGTCATCTATTCTAGGATCTAGGGAAGGTGATGAAGTGGAGACCTCGTCTTTATATGTGACCTTTCTTTCTGATCTAGTCCTAGCCCTTTTTTCTGCTAAATTGGCATCTGCTTTTATGGCTATTTGTTGCATTTCCTCTAAGGTGGGGGGATCCTTGTCTCTCAGATGATATGTCATGTTCGGATCGAAACCCTCGGGGAATTTTTCCAAGGCTAAACCAAGTGGGGGCTTGAAATGAGGCGGGAGGGAGTTATATACACTGTTGAACCTAGTGCAGTAAGCCTGGACACTTTCCCCATTTTCCCGTTTTAGGTTGTTATATTCTGACAGGATTTGAATGGGGTTTCTTCGGATTTCCCACCTATTTCTGAAGACTTGATGTAGTTCTGGGATATTGTGGATGCTATTTGGAGTTAAGCTTTTGAACCATGTTTTGGGTTCTCCACCAAGACTTTGGGTGAATATTCTCATTCTAACGGTCTCGTCTTGTACTTCCAGGTATTCATAAGCATCAGTCATCCTACTTATATGCTGTTGAGGTGTGGTGGTGTCCTCTCCGGTAAAGTGTGGGATTTTGTCTTGATATTTATTTGGGAGAGGAGCCAAAGGTGGTGGCAACACCAAAGGTGCATACCAGGCTGCCATGACGAGAGCTAATGGATGATGTACAAGATGAGGACTAGTAGGCTAAGATGAGGTGGTTTGAACAGTGGTGGTTTGACCAGGTGTGGCGAATGAACTTGGACTAGTAATCTGGTTTTGAGCAGATCTGGGATGATAGGAGCCAAACTGATAGAGAATCTGGAAGTCAGGAGGAGTGGTAGGTGAAGCTTCTCTACTAGGACTCTGTGGTGGGTATAGGGGTTCAAGATCATCAAAGTTTATCTTAATATATGATTTGCTTCTAGGAAGAGTTTGTGATGACTCTAATTCAAAAGGTGAATCTGGTAGGATAGTGCGATGTTTAGGTACTGATCTTGTTTTACGGATGGATCTACTAGTAGCTAGATGATCAGTTTCGGAAGCTTGCCACAGAATCTTCTCTGGGTCATCTACTATGATAGGAGGGTTTGGGTCTGGATGGGATCTAGTGTTAATTCTTCGTGAAGCCAGATTTTGGATCTAGAGTTTAGAGAGAATGGTATTGGTGAATGTTCTGGATGAGTGGTTTCTCTAAAGTTCTACTAAGGTGAAGGATGGTCAAAATAAAAGGGATGGATTAGTGGAGTCGCCAGGTGGAACTGAGTTGTTTTTTTGAAGATAGCTATGGTCCACCACCAGTAACTAATCTGGGAATGTTTTTGGATTTTCTGTGTTTTATGTGCAGCCTATGGTTTGTTAAAGTATCCTAGACTTGTTTCAACACTTTGCTAGGGTGATGAGAACAAAAAGAGTTTACTATAAATGTGTCTATGGGCTGCTTGCTTGTTTAAGTATCTAAAGGACCAAAGAGTCTATAAGAGTTTGCTAGACTATCATGTACTCAGTGTCCCACCATCTCCCGCTATGTTAGTGAGGGATGGGATAGGTCTATCGGATAGTAACCTAGAGTTTGGTAAAATATTAAGGTCTACTAGAAGTTAGTGGAGTCGCCAGGTGGAATGTCAGTTGTTTTGAGCTATACTTGTATGGTCCACCACCAATATTGACAAAAACCAATCTAAGGGAGTCTTTTGGGGTTTTTTCTAAGTTTTATGTGCAGCCTAGGATGTAAGAGTGTTATAAAACTGATTCATCACTTTGCTAAGATGGTTGAAGCAGAGAGTTCACACTAAATGATTCTAAAGGCTGATGGTTTAAGTTAAAAGTTGAAGGACTAAGGAGTCTATAAAAGTTTGCTAGACTATCAAGAACTCAATAGGTCCCACCGTGATCGCCATTATGTTAGTGAGCAGTGGGATAAGTCAATCAAATAGTATTCTTAAGGTCTCTTAAGGTCTAGGGAATCTAAGTTTGTTTAATACTCAGAGTCCCACCGTGATCGCCATTATGTTAGAGAGCGGTGGGATAAGTCAGCCAGCTAATATTCTCAAAAGTCTCTAAAGATTACGGAAACTAAGTTTGTTTAATACTCAGAGTCCCACCGTGATCACCATTATGTTAGGGTCCCGTGATTTGGCCGATTGGTGAGCCAAATGACGATGTAACATCAAACCAAGCTTTGGAGCCCGAGGACCTAGCCTTCTTGGACTCAGAGAGGGCTCTCTCTATATGTGTAAAAGATATCGGTGTGTTTGCTTATGGTGTTCTGATATTAGGCTAGTTATGAAGTGAGTTTTTTTATTTTTGGTTTTTTAAGTTTGTGAGGGATAAAACATGATCAAGGATATAAAAATGGATAACAAGAAGTTAGATCAATTGGGCTATGGCGTGAAACAGGTCAAGGAATCTATCAGATGATGATGTAAGGCTACTATAGGGCCGATTTGATTCAAGGTAGAAAGGATCTTTGGGCAAAATGGAGTAAATGGACATCAAGTTTGTGAAAGACGAGGGATTTCAAGTGTAACTATTTGATAACAGACATAAACATGTTATAGCAAGCCATTAATCATGCTAGATGTAACTATGAGCTAATTAATACATAGAAATCAAACATTCCAGCCATACATAGAAGTATAAGACCCTCTAACTTTGGGAAATGGATATCAGACTTTGGGGAAAACACATAAGAAGGACTAACAACTCAAAATACTATGCCGGAACGCCTAAACACAGTCTTTAAGTTATTGGGCACTTTGAAAAACAAGGTTTCATAGTTTTAGGCAAAGGGCTAGATCGGGACTAGGCCTCCTTGGTTCAAAAAGAAGATAATCTTAATCAGTCAAAGAGATAGTTTTATGGACAGAACTATGGACAGTCATAGGTAAGCAGGGCACACCATACATCCTACTCAAATGCATAGAACTTATGAATAAAACTAGCAAACTGTATCCTTAAGTTACTAAAGAGCAGTTAAGAATTCTTTAGTGCAACTAAGGAAGAAGAAAACATAAAAGCTATGAAGATTCAGGAATTTTGAGGTGCCTCCATGGGCATATCTCAAACTTAATCTCTACTGATCTATAGCAGCAAGAATCATGTATCATGAATGAAAACTAGAAGACAACAACAAAGCAAGAAACACTATACCATTCTACCATGTCACGGAATCCATCAACAATCCTTCATCATTCATCAAAAGCATCCAAGAGGCAGTCCAAAATCATAACACAAGTATGTTCTTCAAAGCTCATATGACCAATATATTGATTCTTCTCTCAATTTCAACCTTGTTTTACAATGAAGCCTTGTGGAATAAATAGGCTCAAGTGAGGAAAACCTCATGGTGCAACTAGCTATCCCATTGGCCTAATCAAAATATCTAAACTTGTCCTTGAGGCTTTGCAAAGCCCAAGGCACAAAATATCCCATAAAATATCTAAAAAATGATAAAAACAGAAATTATATTGAATTTGCATCATTTTCCAAGTGCAAAAATAGCTAAACGCACATTTGGAAAAAGCAGATTTTTGAGGTTCAAAAATTGCAAAAATACTTCAAATTTTTATCAGAAAAAGGTCCCTTGACTTGCCGGAAACATTTGGCAGCCTTCCTGGTGTCGAAATAGGGCTCATG